>JBBCBC010000001.1:43878167-44325590 GCA_037126765.1 Stenogyne calaminthoides | reverse complement strand
AAGTGGGGTTGCTTCGTTCGACTTGAATAGTAAGGTGTATGGGTGATTGAGCTACAAGTTATTAGAAGAATGAGTTTTATAAAGGGTAGGAGTGTAAAGGATGTCTTATTGCATTCTTTTTAAGTCGGAAAAGTCCGTGAGATATTTGGGTTATGAAGGAGTATGGGCTGAAAAGAATCTTGGGATAAAGTGGCGACTATTCCGCTATTATCAAGGTCCTCATGATTGTTCGATTACCAACCCGTTAACCATAGGTCCAAACGGGAAATTTTACTAATCTATAAGTCAACTTTCTTGATTTACAATCCGGAGGGTAATGTGTTTGATTCCCCAGATAACTGACGCTGCTTCTGAAACATTTCCTTGATTGGGTATCTACATTGAAAGTTTAGCCTCAGTTGTTCCTTATGCCAAACAGGAAAAAATAAGTTCCATAACCATCTCCTTCATTTGACCTGTTTTTCTGTATCTTTGTATTACGATAATGTTCTGAATGTAGATGTCGCTGTATGTTGGTTTCTGAAGTGGCTATGGAGAAAGGCGTGTTTTGACCCTCAATTGTTCCTGATGCCAACTACCCAGGAGTGTTACTGCAAAGATCAAAAGCAATACTGTAAAATGATGTCCTGAACAGTTTGGTAATATCGTTTTTGTTAGATTAATCAATTTGTCTTAGTAGTTAGTTCTGTTCTTGCTTTTGCTTTCGTGCGTATCATGGCGATATTATGCCTGTATGTTGGTTATTGAATCAGTTATGGAGAATCAAAAATCATTATTTGTTCTTTTCCTTTAAGTTTCCTCCACTTTTGAAATTTTCTCTTGGCTTCTTGATCATGTTTTAGCTATGCAACGTTCGTGCATGGAAATCGATATCTTTAAAAAGAAATAGGGGTTGTAGGGTTACTGAGAACTTGAGATGATTTATTGAATTAATGCAACTTGAATCTATGTATTTTGCTTTTGATAATGATTTTTGTATCGTTGCAGTGTTTCTGTATCCAAAGCTGTTAACCACTGTTTTTAGTCATTCAGATTGTTGTAAAAGCTAGGCGTTATGCTAATCTTCGATGCATTATCGTCATTGTGAACCCCCAAACCATCAAATCAAAGGCTCTGATCCTTAGACTAGAAGTTAGTGATACTATTTGACTAACAAACTGTGTTTTTTATATTATGGTTTCTGCACTTTTTTTGGATAAATTGTCCGAAAAGAAATCATATATTCTTGAATTTTGGAAGGAGAAGTGTTTGTGGATTAATTGTTAACAAAGTCGGATATTTATGTGATGAAATTGGAAGAGATTGATTGATGCCTCTATTTATAATATGCTACAGCTGATGAGTTAGATTATTGGATTTAGAATGAGTAGCGCGTGCAAGATTCTTGGTGACGATTTCTAAAAAATCTAATAATATTCCCCCACCCATTTAGTTTTTTCATGAATGGTGTTTCCTATCTTACAATCCACCAGAGGCTAATGATGATGTGAGCAGGAGAGCCATCCAAGAAAAGTAAGTTTATCCTATAATTTTGCTCTCATTTTACATTATTTGATTTCCATATTTTAACTATTCGTATTAAGATTGATTGTTTTTGTGGATTGGTTACCCACACTTTTACAAGACAGAGGATTTTCTGTCAGTTTAGTAGAAAAACTAGTTTGCTTGCTACCAAATTTTGATGTAAATTGACAAAACTTTCCTTTGTGAGATCACAATCTAGAAAGAGATGGGAATTCTGGAGTGTGTTTCTGAAATTACTTTTTCGATTTTTGGATTTGGAGGTAGGGAAAGTTGGGAGTTCAAGTCATCTTTTTAGCAAGGAAACAAAACCAACTGCAAAATTTTAAACTACCATGAAAACTTCACTATATCATTAATTGGAATGCTTGTAGTACAAGCGTGCAACAATGTTTTGAGGGATCTCGTCCGCCAACCAAACGAGGTGTGGGCGGATAAGCGAATAAGAAGCGTCGATCTATCGCCACCTATTGTTAGTTCTCGCTATGTGTAGATACCAATAGAAAGCTAAATGCGATAACGATTTCTTGTAGCCTCTACAACCTTATACGTATAATCATGGAACTACGGGACACCATTCTTTGCTTTCGGATAGGCGGAAACCGAAAGTACGAACATATCTGACACGTTGGAATACCTGCATCCACTAGCGTAACAACATACAATATCTGACATACAACTCGGCCATGAGCACTATAGGGGCTCATTTGTAAACATAATTCAGCGCCCTTACTCGGCCAGGTGCATGTTGATAAATGCATGAGCCCCAATATATTACCTTTAGCGGGTGATCTTGTTGTGTCGCATAACTAGTACTACTGATTGGGTTGTGGACTGCCGATAATGCAAATGAGCGGAGTCCTCGGTCAGCGATCACTCTGAGGAACATCTGAACTGGAAGCTTGTTGGTACTCGTCGATTAAATTCTGTTCTGCATTAATCCGTCGGTTCAAGCTCTACTCGCCCATGAGATGTCCACATCGCATTCATGCCCCATATTCATAAAGACGCCAGTTCGTCCCATATACAATAATAATCATCGCCCATGACATTCCATGGCGACATCCCTAATCTTTCTCAAGAGGACCAAAACTCGAATCTTTTCCACACCCTCACGAGTAGGCATTGAGCGAGGTGTCGCGCGGTTGCATTCCGCATCGCCCGTACCCCTTATTGCGAAAGACTGAGCTCTGGGGGTCCCATATAAGTAATAATCATCCATAACGTTCATGAAACAACATCCCCAAACACTTTCTCAGAGGGCCAAAACTCGACCTTTTTCCACACAACCCTCACTGGTAAGGGCGCGGAACGAGGGTGTGGTCATCAGTCCTAACCGAAAGCATCAGGATACGGACAAGACACAACCGGGACATGATGGCGAAACGTCTGTTTTTAGAACCTTGACTAGAGCCTCGCAGGCCTTTGCCATACGAATATCGACCTTGAGGTACCCTTAATTTCCATGAGTGTTTTTCCACCGCAGTTCATCTCAAATTCTATCAGATCAGTGGGCGTGTCAAAGAACCCCGGTTAGCTTATAAACCCGATCTCACCGCGAACTCTCGGATGGATCATATCTCAAATATCGGTGTGCGGAAGCGGGCTCGTGTGATAGGATCTTGAGAATACATCCATCTCGAAAGTTAGCACTTTTTCCGAGCTTTGAGACATTAGGTGTTTGACACAGCGATGGAAGTCTTTAACTCGTCGACCCATAATCCTCTCGGCCAAAGGCACCCCAATTTCGGTCCGGATCCATGGATGCGTCGAAGAGCCTAATAGATTCTCCGTCACCCACGCCGGACCCCTGCGGATCAATTCTCAGACCAAATCGGGGGACATAAGAAGGATTCGACTCGGTTTCGCATCAGGACATCAACGTGTTTGTAGAACGAGCTTTAAAACTTGGGCCATCAAAGGCTGCGGATCTCTTGGATGAGCCTTCGTACTTGTTTAGCCAACATGTTTGACTTAAACCATTGGAGACAATGGAATCCCACGCCCGTACTCGACATTTTAGGGCGTGCAAGTCCGCCCATGACATCAATGCATGGCGTCGTGCCGTTAAACACACCTAAAAGTTTTCCATGATAGCCTCCATCTCAACTTACAAATATCCACGGGGTATCCAAACAAGACATTGGAAATGCGTCAGACGTTAGAAAGTACTCGGGACTTGATCGATCTTCGCTCATTCTCTAAGAAGAGCTTTTTTTGGTTACCCAGATGACTAGTCTTCTATGAGAGGGAATGTGGTTTAATATTTTGTATAGTGTCTGAATAAAGTCATCGAACGCTACTACCTTGGGTCGAATAATTGATCAAAATGTTTGAAAGTTAAATTTAAAAAGGTGTTGTTGTCGTCTGAACTGTACAAAGTTTATTTGGTTTTTGTTTAGAAATTTGTGATTCGTATTTTGTGTTAGCGATATAAGATTAAGCAAACGAAAAAATTTCGTGTTGACATGTTACCTCGAGAAAATAAATAAATTTTGAGTTATAATTTATATATATAATATTTGACCTGACGCATTTATTATAACGATAATACCTGATAAAAAATGCAAAACTTTAATAAAATTACAAAATATTAAGTTATATATATACAAGCCGTAATTTTCAAATTTAACAAGTTAACCCGACATTAAACTTTTTTGCCTTTATCATGTCGATAAGATAATGACGTTAATTTTTTTTTACTCGGTCGATAATGATGAGTCTCCCCATGATTTTGTATGAAATTATATTGTATTATCGTCTGTTATTTAAAATTTTCACCCTCGCGATGGATGGATGAAAATTCATTCATCCATTCACTCTTCTCTTCCACATCATCGTCTCCACATCACTAATTTTTAAATATTGAATATGCCTAAAAAACTTCCACAATGGTTTATCAATCATTCGTCCATTCATACATTTTTGTGGGTCCACGTCACCTCATTTCTACCCACCTTTTACAAAAATAACATTTTTTTCTCCATTCATTGCGTTGGATGAATAGCCACTCTCTCTCTCAAGAATCGATAAACATCCACAATGATTTTAAGCACCATCTTTTCATCCATCCAATGGTTAAACACTCGTTGAATGTATTATTGTGGATGCTCTAAGTCGTTGAAGGCTTGTGGATGCTCTAAGTCGCGTTGAAAGGCCGGGAAACTTCAAATTTAAAAATAATTCCTTGATAAAGGTGTTACCATCTTTTATTTGGCAACCTGACATGTTGCCGTATTAATTTTAATTTGATAAAAATCAGGATAGAGGCGGTCTCATCTACGAGACGTCGTATAAAATTAAAGACAAAATCAACACACATTTTCTTTTTTAAAACATTAAGCGTCATGTCAATTATATTCGTTTCACCGCTGAAACCGCTCTTATACTGAAGTGTACCTATTTAATTTTGCGCTAACATGATGAAGTAGTTGTTTATTCTTTTCTATGAATCCAGTTTGTTGTAAGTCAGGTGTTATGTGGAAATATGATGTGGCGTTGTATGTGACAACTTCTGAAATAAAATGCGACGTGTAAAAATAGTGCGAATGATAATGAATTGTTGACCTTAAACAAAATCGACTACCTCTGATCGCGTTCAAGCCAGGATGTTATATTGAGAGTTGAAAGTGTCTAACACAATATACTTTGTGACCTGCACATTTACATGTCGATAATGAGTTGGTATATACGTGATTACTTGAAATTTTAAACCCTCTTTATGACTTTTTTCGTGGTCTATTTATACAAGATGTCTTCGATACAGATATACCGATAAAGACGATTCGTATCATCTGTGGAATGTATGGTAACGTTTTCTTACTCTTCTCGGGTCGACATCTCAGCTTACTTGTTCATGAAGTTTATACTTGTCGTCTGTTGGTATAAATTTGAATAGATGACTTAGTTTTGTGTCGACCTAATTAGTTTGCTCGAGAACATTGTTTTGATCAACAAAGGCAATTGTCACTGACGTAACAATTAAACCCCCTCTTTTTAATGGGCGAACAAAAATGTCTTTCTCGCTGGAAACCTGTAGTCGAGCAGCTGCTTTCAGCCTCCTAGCAGGTGCGAACCTGGCGAGCATAATTAACTACTCATCGTGGAACTAATCTGACATCTAAGTAATTATAACGCCTTCATTGTGAACATATGGCAATGGCGCCACGTGTAATTTTATTACGATGTCCGTCTGAATAAGATAATTAGTCGAATACCCGATCAATAATACCGGTAGGAACCCATTTGTATTCATTAGGGGCGGTGTCGGATATCTTGAAGCGAAATCACCCAAGCGTCGCCTCGATTTTTGTAAAGGTGTGTCATCACCGAGAGACGGTCTCTTATTGGACGAAGGGACTCGAAAGTACCGCAGATCCCGGCTTATGCAATCGAGCGTTCTTTTGTTTTCAAATTTTGAAAATCGAAAGAACTAGGAACTATATAAAGTCTTTGCCTTTCATTCTATACCGATTTCACTCTTATACCCTCTAGATTTTCGAAGGGTTTACCACTTTTCGTAGATATTCTTTTCCGTGTAATTTCACTATTTGAATTCAATTATGTCTTCCCAGCTCGATTTCTACCCGATTCGTTGTTAGGTCTGAAGAATCGAACCATCTGGAATCCCTTTCTTCGCCTCATCGTCGACATCTGGATTACGGTGCTAATGCATTGAATCGACGCCTCGGATCAAGATCCCAATTTGTGATCGGCATCCATTTACTATTCTTTTCGTTGGATTCCGGCGATGCCATCAACCTAATTAGATCAAGAACTACCACTTCGATTTTTGATGATTCGGATGAAAAAAATTCTCAACCCTTGGGTTCTAGGGTTATATAGATGTCGTGGTAACGGCCCGAACTCCTTTAAAAGAACTAACGAATTAAAGCGGGAAAGAGCGAGTCATTTGAAATTTTAAGCGGGCAATAGGGGAATTGGGGTGAATAATGTTATCGTTCGAACACGATCCGATCGTATTGAGTAAAAGGAAGTAAATCGAAACGTTCACATTGAGTGGCGCTGATGACATCTGTAGAGGTATATCTCTGTTATGATGTCGATACGGCCCAGGGCAACCTCGCGGTGGGGTTGAAATGAATATCAGCGAGCAAAATTCGATGTGATCATTGATCGCTAACCGGCGGTTACGCCAGATTATGAAACTCAAAGCGGTATTTCGGGTGCGGACTGGCAATGAGATCTGACCTCACGAAGGTTATTATTCTTCGTGAATTTAGATACCATGGAAAGGTGGCCTCGATTCCGCTTCACCGGCAATTACTTTCATTTACTCGTGGAATGGGAATATTACTATTACAGCGGTGATCTTGCAAGATGGGTGGCATATGATCATGAGTTTTTGACTTTGTTCGGCAAGGAGGCTACCTATACTACCCCTTCTTTGAACTCCACTCGGTTGGTTCATCTGTCTCGACGAAAATGAAACCAGCGGGAGTGGTTGTTTATCTGAAAGCGAACCTGAAAGTCAAAAGTTATTGAGGATGTACCCGATAAGATCAAGGATTGGAAAGAAAGTTTTGGTTTGTCGGGGGTGATTGGAAAAAGTCCCCCTCGAGGATCTGAACGAGTGCTTTCGTTTAGATATTCCCATTTGATTTTGGGTTTATCCAAAATAAGTAATTTGTTTAACACTTTCTTTAGTGGTGATATTAACTTATTTAACTATCTCGGGACAGCGACATATCCTGAAACAAAAATAATATTTTAGTAACATCTGGTAAATCGACCTTGACCATATTAATGACAATTGAAGACTCTGAACCTTCTTGACGAAAAAAAAAAGGAGGATTATCGTGCCCCTCTACCTACTTAGTAGCTCTCCGATCAAATGCAGGTATGGATAAACTTCTATATTTCTTCATATATCATGCCTTTTTTGTACCTTGTTCCTGGTAAATTCTTAACTTTTCCATGACTCTCCCCTTGGAATTCTCTTATCGTTGTAAGCATCTGATGAGCATCTTGAGATGGTCTTGAAAAAAAACTAGTGAAATGGCTAAGATTCAAAGTGAGCAGGGAGGCCTGTGAAAGCCTCTTTGTAGTGGTAGAAGCGAACAAAAAAAGGCGGCTTCGGTCAGGTGACCAGGACCCGGCCATCGCCCAGTGGTCAAGGGCTGTCACAGGAGAATCGCTACATTTTAGGCGGAACCACGCCCTGAGGATTCCGTCTTTAGAGCCAGTGCTCGCATCCATGCCGATTCCTCGTGTCAGTGACATGGTAGGAGCCAACATATAGCGCACCCCTTGTGGTGATCCCAAGGGGCCCCACTTTTAGTTCAGTCACGGGATCTGATGATAAATCTTACTTTAGGATGGTCCCGTTAGGCGAACAAATCTTTTGCCAGCTTTACTATTTCTTATTATGCTTTCGCCTTAATAATTCCGCTTATTTATCTCTTGCGTATAGCCAGGTTTGCTTCAGAACACGTTTTACGCGACTTTGAAGAATTTATTTACGCTCTCTGTTGTGAAACAACATCCTGGCTTGCCCGAACATGTCTTGGCTTGAACCAATCCGGTCTGAACTGACCGATCTTGAAAGTCGTGCGGACGTCGATCTTTGGAAGAATGCGCTTAGGGTGCTGGCCGCGTAGTCGTCAGGCTGAAATCTTGGAAAATGCTTCTCGACAGCGGTAGCATAACTCCAGTACATGTGTTGCTCATTTACTAGTTTGAGGAGAAGATTGAGAATTAGACAAAGGCCAGCGAAAAGTCGTTAGCCAGAGGAATCGTCAGCGAAGAATTACTCTAGTCCGGGAAGGCTATGTCGAGCCGGGAGTCTGGTGAAAATCGGTAATGACGTGAGCCGAACTCGTAATGATATGAGGTGCTGGAAACGAGAAATTCACGCTGTTCGGCAACTTCTACGCGAAAAGCGGCTCTTCGCTGGGCATGAAAACTGGTCATCATGAAATATTGATTCGATATCAATACTCTTTTATATTTGTGCCTTCTTGAGCGCTCTTCGTGCATCAATGGCTCTTTCAATCGACAAATCTCCCGCTGAAGGCGGCACTGAAAATTACATGACCGATAATAATCCGCTTTTGTCGTAACTTGCCGTTAGTGAGCTTTGAAGACCTCATGACTTTTAAGCTTCAGTGAAATCCGAACCATTATTAAAGCGAAGAAGAAAGATCAGGAATGACTGGCGGTGGAAATGCGACCCGACCTATTCCGAGCTGAGCGAGGTCGGCGAGGTTAAGTGACGAACAATTGGTGAAGTACGGTAGCGGGCGGTCGAAGTCTTATTGCGGAAGAGTGTCAGTCGATGAACGGCGAGGCAAAATGCTCACGATACTCGATGTAAAGCCAGTGAAGGCGAAATCTTGACCCAATCTCTTCCTATTTCCGAACCAGTGAATTTCTTTCCTTAAACTAACTTCTTGTGTAATCTTTGTCTCTGTTTACACCCCGAGCAATTGTTTTGTATACGTGAATGAACTGCGTTAGACAATGTTTTATGTTTAATAATCTGCGCTCTTTTTGATAAATCAAACATGATATGTGCTATGTTCCTACGACTTTTTTTGATTTTTTGATTGTCTTATGAGTGCAATCAGTTGAATCGCCTCTTATTTAATTGCGACGGTTTGGTTAACATATAATGTAACCACTTTTCTTTCATTGATTATGCTTTATGTTTGTTTGCGATCACTATTCTTCTCGGTAAGTCTTATTTAGTTTAAACCCGCATACCCGATCTTTCTTTGTTGTGGCATCTGTAATCTGAATTATTTCGTCGGTGAACATAAAGCTACTAACTTGTTAAATCTTTGTTACGCCGTCCGACTTAGAGTGCGACCATTGTGTAACTTGATGAAGAAACTTAACAAGCAAACACTTCACAAAATATTGCTAATCTATTACAACTTTTTACATTTGGAATACTTGCTACAATCACAATTTATTCCAATTTACAACTTACTAGTGTTCGGATATTTGTCGAACATTTTGTCAGGCTCAATCTTTGTCGAAATTAGAATCAGTGTAAATTTCATGACACCTCGTCTAGGATCATTGTGTGAGATCTTTCGGAAGAAGTCAGCCTTTTCATCTCATATTTTCAATGCTTCAATGTCGTTGTGCTTTCAGGAATGACCTGTGTGATGTTAATACGTGGTATTTGTGATTATACGGCGGTATTGTCTGAAGCATATGGCGAACAATCTTACTTTCGCTTAAACTGGTCTGAAATTATTAAATCGAACTTTGGGTTTCTCATAATTTGTAACGTCGTCAGATTATTTTAATGGGGCGATGGCGGATGCTGGCATCGGCGTCCGCGTTACCTTATTGAAAGTCGTCGGCACACAACCTCAGGAGGAGATTTTTGGGATCTGGGGACCTTGGCAGTGATTCTTCTTGTGATAGGGAATAAATGGCGACCACAACTTTGTCGGTAAGCTTGGGCGCATGCTTGACACCGGCAATGTACTCGTAGTGTTCTCTGATCCCGGAAAATTACTTCCCGATTCCCGGACGACTTTTCCAAATCGAGGCAAAGTATTTTTGCTCGGGAGAGATCTGAGTTGGAGCTACGTGACAAGGCAAAGCGTAGGGACATATGATTGAGCCGGCAAAATAATTGCTCAACTCGGCGTCCAAATTACGTCTGGAGGCATACCAAACCAACCAAATTCCGATAAACAAGTTTTTCTCTATTGTTTTGTAGTAATTTTTTTTTTTTCTATCTTTCCTTGTCTTTCTTTGGGTATCGACATACTATTTATACTACTACATTGAACGGATCTTGGCATGGCTGGTTGGTCTTGGCCCTCTCGATTAATAACCTTGAATTGACATCATCCCTGCGCTACCATTTCGATTAAAGAGTGACCGTACCTCATTGGGTTGCCATTTTGCTTTTCATCATATGTTGACACGTAGTTTTCAAGCCGATAATGTTGAAACAATCCTTTGGTAGGATTCAAAACTTCGTGTTAAAGTGACTTTTATCTTTTCGGTTTTCTGATGTCGCCACGCTTTCGTCAAACGAAGCCATTTAATGGTCGCTCCATTTGTTACGTGAAAAACAAGCATGTCCCAACCCACCATCGATCATGCTAGCCACATCGATAATATTTTTTCAAATTTAATGCATTCCATGAATAAAACAACGGAACTCTGTTGAAATCAGAATTTAGTTTGATGGAAGTTCCAAAACAGGTTGTAATAGGACCGATCGGACAAATTGGTGGTAGATGACTTAGAATCGGTAAAGATGAGCAATTTGAAATGTATAGATGGCTAATGTAAAGATAGGTCACATATTGAGGAACTTCAATATGTATAGGTCGGTCAAGTGTCGGATGACCCAGATAGGTCGGATGATCGGAAGACTAAGACAAATCAAGAAGACAAGAAGATCGGGAAGATTGAAGACAAAGAAGACAGCGAAGATTTCGGATGAACTGAAGACGGATGACACCGAAGACTCGGATAGACACCGAAGACTCCGGGATGAACTCAAGACTCGGATAAACCCAAGAAGACTCGGTGAATAAACCTCAAGACTTCGATCAATACAATCGAGGCTCGAGATACTGGAAGATCAAAAGACACAAGACTCCATATCATTGAGTCTGCGTATTGAGCTAAAGATAATATGCATCTGAAGACTCAACAAAAGTGATCGACCAATTTTGATCAAATCATTTCCTTTTAGTAACAATCTAAAAGATAACCCGATAAGACTTAATCTTTTAAAGGAATATCAATCGCTAATAATGGACAATTTTAAGTCGCTGCCATGGCTAAAATATCAGAAAGCGACATGTGCACAAAAAGAGTTACAATCACGGATACTTACGCTGGGCAAAAATGGCGCTAATAATTACTTCCTGACGCCACGCCGATAATCGGAGCACGCCACAATCATATCCTACAACCTTACCTAGTATAGCCCAAAATTCAAATTGCTCTCCATGGCTCTTTGATTTTGAGGTCTATAAAATGGGATTTGTCAATTCGAAAAAAAAGAGACAATTAGTAAAGAACCGAATCTTCGAGACACCGAAAAGAAGCTAAAGCTACAAAAAATCTCCACTCGAGAACACAACATATTTGAAGATTATTCTTAGAGTGTTCATCCCATTAGTTCTTAGCAAGAAATCCCATCCACTTGCATTTTTGGCTCCTAAAACACCGGGATAGATTTCCGGTTGGAACCCCTCAAACATTCTTTTACCCAAAATCAAGGTAGAGTTAAGTTTGTAGAGTGAGAACTCGATAAACATCTCGGCTATCCTTTTTAAGGATATAAGTCCATGATTCGTTTGTAAGAGTGGAACTCGGTAAACATCTCGGCCATCCTTGAAGGATATAAGTCCCGCAGAGTTAAGTTTGTAGAGTGAGAACTTCGGTAAACATCTCGGCAAATCCGTCCCATGAGGTATAAGTCCCTTGAGTTAAGTTAAGTTAAGGTTCCCCGTGTTAAGGAAAGAGTGGGCGTGGGACGGGTTTCATCTGAACCACTATAAAAAAGTCTTGTGTCATTTACTTGCTTATTATCGCTTTACACTATTCACACAACTAAGTTTTAAAACAACATACATATTCTAAGTTAAGCTCAATTTGCCAAACAATGATCGTCAGTTGACACCTTAGTCAACCGTTGAAAAATCACTTGAGAATCTGAATTGATAAAACCGGTTTTCACATAGTTAAAAACAAGCTTCCGCGCCCATTCAGATTAAATCGACGGATATCAAGTGATCTGCCCTAGCACTCAAGAAGATTGAACATCGATCTAAAAAGCGATACACTAAGACTCTGATCGTGTAATCTGCGGTTCACACCGATCCGCTACAAAAGTTTTGGAAGTCATTCACCCCTCCCCTCTGAGACTTCCACCCTCACAAAACCGTTAAGGACCTCCAAGTGGTATCGGAGAGCGGTGGTTCTCTGCACCCCGGCTTTTGAGTATCATCGATTCTTGAGGAAGAATCTTTGTGGTCATTTGAACGAGATCTTGAAAAACGTTTTTCAAAACTCATTCGTTTTCAAAATCACTTTCGGCATGGATAATACCTCTGGCATGTACCATGATTTGCCTAAGTTTTCATTAATGAGTATGCAGATTGGGCCCGTATATATGTGCAACCATCTAGGATCGATAAAAGCGACGAGAATGATGGAAGTCGTTGAATCGAGGACCCGTCATTATATATTCGACAACCAAAGATTGGAGGAGATCTAGACTTTCTTTTGAATGAAGTCTTATGCGAAAAAAGCATGCGATGGATCGCGGAAGAAAGAAAATTGTATACTCTGAATCTGATACGCTAGGCATATAATCATGAAGATGATGAATAAAGTCACAAAGGAGAAGATAAAGTATCTCAAAACCGCGAAAGCAATGTGGGATACTCTTTGAGATATCACGAAATGATCGGATCAAAGACAATGCGACTACAAAATTTGAATGGTGAAGTTAGAAAAGCTAAAGATGTTGCAAATGAGACCATCACGAAGCTCGATGGGAGGATCACCATGTCGATTGAATAAACTACGAGAACTTGAAAGAGATGTCGACAAAGATATCAACTACAAGATCTTAAGATCTCCATCAAGAATGGGACATGAAAGTCACAGAACTCAAGGATTGCCAAGACATTTCAAAGATGAAGCTCGAGAGCTTGTTCCTAAGCTCTTAAAAGCTCATGAGTTCGATTTTAATCGAAAGACAAGAGATGAAACGACGTCACGTTTCTTTAACGCCTAAATCAGGCCGTATTGCAAAGCAAAAGCAAAGCAGCCGATCGAGGCCACGAACTTTTGTTGGAAATATAATAATGGTCAAGGTACAGACGTTCCGCTACTGAAACTTGAAAGAACAAATACTCAAATTTTGGTAAGTATCGAGATTCTACAACACTATCAAGCATAACATAAAAAGCGGGAGGCCAAATCGACCGGATCACTAGAAGAACCAGATCGATGATCAAGAGATCCGCGAAGAAAAAGAAAGAGATGATCTCGGTCGGATGAGAGAAGAGATAACAACCGATGAAGGAGTTGGGACATAATCAGAAGGAAAGTCACCCGACAGGGCCTTCCTACATTTTGGGTATTTCAGCGCAGCGGTTAAATGAATCGTCGTGCTTCAAGCTGCGAAACCGAATATTTCTGACGCAGCTATCTGACGCTCGAAGCGAGCGAAGAACGCCTCGAGCAGAAATACGGTATTGACAACAAATTGATGATTCTATCGCCGAGGACTCTACATTTACTCATCGTAAGAAACTACGTATGATAGCTGATGTTGTTGTTGTCTTCGTGAGCATGAAGATGCGATATTCTCTTGAATGTGATGAAGTGCACGATGGCGAGGAGGACGATGCGGGGTAACCTCAAACCTTTTCAGTTTCACGCTGTATCATTAAGCATGGCTAACTGGAGATTGACTATGATACTGCGAAGCGATTGTGATGATCTCTCGTCTGATGAAGCGAACTTATAAATCATTTAGCCCCAAAAATAGCCAATTTGGGATCGAAATAATGACATTGAAACTGTTGTCGATAAAACTCTTTGAAGGCGAAATCATTGGCTTGCTGGGAAGATGGCGAGGAACTTAACGTTACGAAAGATAAATCTTACGATCGGGAAGCAGGATCAAATCATCTAAGAATCAACAAAGCGACAGTGATGATTTCAAAATCCTTCAAGCTAAATTTGATGAGCTATTAAAACTACATGAGAGTCTAAAATCTATTGAGGATAGTCTGCGCCAAGAAAATAGGTTTTCACGAAGTCATCAAAAACCGTTCAAGATATGAACACCTATTTTTGAACATGCCGACTAACAAGAAAGGAATTGGGTATGAGAACCTTCTACATCCTCAAAAGCCCCGCTTTGATTCACTTATGAAGGGTGTAATCAAACGAGTCTCACAATAAAGATACACTAAAAGCTAAACTTGTATTTGATAAGGAAAAAACACCTTTGAGCAAGTAAAGGCGGTGCTAATCGAAGGGAACAAATGGAATGGACTGACTAATAAAGCATCGGTAGGAATCAATAGAAGAATCCAGGGTTCTTAAGAAATCTCAACGTCGTGATTAGGTTATCGAAAGAGACAACTGTAAGAAGAAAAATCTGTCGAGACCCAATCAAGGTTAAGCTGCCTAATAAGCAAGCTATGGGTAAACTACCAAAGACCACCTATGCCAATATGAATCTTTTTGATGGTAGCGATCGTACCTACCCTTAAAACTAGAGATCTAGAATCGCTTTTACTTTTTGAGCCAATTTGGATTAAAAGAAGACAAAATATAAAGAAAAAATCCCAAATCTTCTAAAGTCCAAGGCTCACTTTGAATAATCATACTAATCGGAAAGCATATAAAAGAGAGGTGTGATTATGTTGATATGTATGGGAGACAAATCGGACCTTCTAATCTATCGATTTTTCATAGAAGTGCTCTGTTTTGTGTGGATCCCTAAATCCACCACTAACCCCCAGACCCAATTCAAGGGTACCTAAAACCTGATTTGATTCTGAGTTCAAGTGGGGACTGCCAACAAAGGAGGTGTCTGGCAATCTCTGATACGCCGATGAGTGGATGCTTTCCAGGCACATGATTGAAGCAAACATCTCCTAGCTCTTACAAAGAACAAGAAGACCCAATGTACTCTTGGTGATGATAACTTTGGTTTACCAAGGATTGAACAACAGAGAATGATGATGTACAAGTAATCGGAGTCTCGATGTATGAAGGATTAAAGCACAATCTACTATCGATATCACAATTACTGGCGATAGCGGATTCATGTTGAGTTATCGGCGACAAGTGTCACGATTAGGAATCGAGCCACTCAACAAACCTTGCTAATCGGGTTCAGGAAAGGCCGCAGTCTGCAATGATTGGAGCAGTTGCCCAAAGAATACATCAACAATTGTTAAGAAACTCGAAAGTAGCGGTTGGCTCTGGCACAAAGATTAAGTCATCCCGAACTTTAAGACTCTAAACAAGATAGCTAGGATGTCTTTGGTTGAGGACTTCAAATGAGATATTCTCAAAGTTCGGACATGTGCGCATGTAGGAAGGAAAACAAATTAAAGCCTCGTTCGAGGGAATACGGACATCCATTGGAAATCTTGAATTTGCTCCATATGGATCTATTCGACCCGATTACGATCCGATCTCGGTGGACGCAAAATATACTCTAAATGTCGTGGATGATTATTATTCCAAGTTGTTGGAGATAAATTTAATAAAGATTGATTTTGATTAGATCCCAAAACCACCGAGTATGACATGTTGGAATAATCTTGATAGTTAGTCGATTCCGTTTAGAGTATTGGGATGATATACGCAAAATGTATAGTCGTGAGATATAGATCGGAGGTTAGATTCGATAGGTTCGAAGACTCAAAGTTCTGGAAACCGAATTTGATATGGGCGAAGTTTAGTTCGATGAGAAACCGAGAAATCAAGACTTCGATTTAACCGAAACCCCAAGACTCAAGATTATGGCGAGACTTCGGCATTAAGACTCGAAGATATCAATCAAGATATCCATGAAGACTTCGAAGACTCTCAAGACTCTCAAGGCGAGAAGATAGAAGATCAAGATCAAGAATACTAAAACATTAATTATCAAGACTTCGAGAATGATCTAATGCTCGATATAAACACAATGTTAGGCACCGAAAATATCTATCTCGAAGGATGCAATATTGAGAAAACGCGATTCCTTAGAAAATAGATATTGCCTAAGACATTCTCATGCGAAAAAGGAACTAAGACAAAGTGTTGTTAAGGTTATATCACCAAGAGAATGTAACCAAAAAGCCGTTGAAGTTGTCTACCTTTAACCGGAGACAAAAGTCAAAAAAGAAGAAGACAAAGATTTGTGACATTCTCGACATGACGGTGACAGTCAAAGTCACCAAAAGATGTCGGAAGGGCTTAAGTTCGCATTTCAAAAAGTGTTAACTGGCTACATGAAAGGCTATTTATTACTAAACGTGTTAGGGAGTCTCAAACCTAAATATATAGCCGTTCTTCACACACCATAAGAGGAAACTCACAAAACTATCTCTTCCAACAGATAGTTTTTCAAGAGTGACATTGGTGCTCTTTTATAAATACTTGTGACCATCTACATTGAAGGTTCACGAAATTTATAAAACCTTCGAAGAGCTCAAACTTATTATTGCAAGTTGAAGCACTCGAAAAAACCAGAATTTCCCAAGTGCTTTATTTGAAGAGAGCTCATTCCACTAAGCCTAGCTTGATAAGATATATCCAAAGCTTAGTCGAGATATCCTAGCCTTTGCATTGTTCTTCATTGTAAAGGATATCTCATCTAGTTGAAACCAACCAAAACCCCAAACCCTTTGTAAGGTAGGTTGAGTGTGATTGTTGGTGAGATTGGAGTTATAAAAGAGTTAAGTAAACTACAAGGAGGTAGTCGAGCTCTAGAGGAGAAGTGAGTAATCTATCTTGGATGAGCCAAAGCTTGTATGTGTTTTTTTTGAGTTAGTAAACTACAAAGGTAGTCGAAAAGCTCAAAATAGAAAGGTTAGTAAACTCTGAAGAGGTAGTCCCGAAAAGCCTTAGGAAGTGATTAGTGAATTTCTCTACGAAGGTGATCGGGGAGCGTGGGCGTAGGAGCTTGGAGTCTCTCGAACCCATTTGTAACTTCTTTGTGTTCTTTGCTTTTACATTTTGCTTTGATTAAGCTGTATATCTTTAACCGAAAGCATATTTTCACCGATATTTAGTTGGAATCAATCCACCGAAGTTGCATCTCAATCAATCAATACCTAATCACATTCTCCATTAAAAGGAAGGTTTTAAATAAAGCTTAAAAAGCAGTATAAACTAGGGGCCAAACCATTCCGCTTTCCGAGTAGCTAGGAACACGGATAGTTACCAAATTCGAACTTACTTTCTTCCGAGGGTTCATGAAAGTTAGTTATCCTGATCCAAGCAAACGGATCTCTGGCTTCGAGATCGATTGGGATTATCGCGAGGTATCTGAAAGCGATTCGGGATCACTGCCTCGTAGACTTTTCACTCGATTTATTTTGCTTCTTCAGACCAAATCACTTCGGACAACGACCCAAGTGAACTCGATGAAAGAAAAGTTTTAAAAAACAACAACACGTATTCCCCCCATTACGTGTAAGACTTCGTTTAGGGACCAACAAGTGGTATCGGAAGAGCGGTGGTTCAACTGACCACTGCTTTTGTTGACCAAAATCTTATTTGCTAATATACTTGTGGTCTACTGAAACAGATCTTATTTTCTTTGAATTCTTAAAGACTTCGAGATAAAATGTCTTCTAAAAAACTTCCCATGTTCTCGATGAGAACTATGATTTATAGGAGACTAAGAATCTTTGCTCACCAGATTCTAAACATGAACGATGTGTGGAGAGTGGTCTCTGAAGGGCCATTCCAATTTCTTGTGGTGAATCGGAGAACGAAAATGAGAGAAATGATCCTAGGCGAAATTTCCTAAGTCCGATGACCAAGCGACTCTGAGAGAGGAAGTTAGTCAATCTAGACTATATTGCTAAAGACACACTATCTGTCTGATTGATGATGGTGTGATGGGAATGATTTCTCACTATAATATTGCAAAAAGAAATTTGGGATACACTTTGTAATGTGCGAAGGCACATATCATATCAAGGAAAACAAACTTTGGGTTTGCAATTGGAAAAGTTTGGCGTTTTTGAAATGGAAGATGGTGAATCTATATAGACAAATTGGAAGTCGATTCACTGGCATTATGAATAATCACAATGCACTTGGAAAGAGATATCCATCGAGAGAAGTGGCGTTGAAAATTCTTAGAGGTCTTTCTAAGAAATGGGATATACATGCTGTGGTGATTGAAAACACCAAAAACATTGATTCAATGCCATATCAACAAGTCTTCTCTGAGTTGAAGGCCTATGAGTTTGTAATTGATAAGAAATCTAAAAAGGGTGGCAAAGAAAGATTCATCATCATCTAGTAAAAATGTAAACTTTCAAAGCCAAGGATAAAACACAATAAAACTAGAGTTAAAGAACTCCTTGCTAAGAATCGGGATGAGCTTGAGGATAAGCTAAAGACCGATGGCGAGGAGTTTTGAAAGACTTAATAATTGATATGGAAAATATATAAACTATTACGGGAATCACGGTACCATAAGAAAGCTGAGGACAAATCAACTGAGAAGAAGAAGGACCTGAAAGCTGAAGGATCTTCATCCAAAAGAAAGGACTCCAAATCCAAAGAAGAAAGTGATCAGGATGATGATGCCAACAGATGCTACAATTGCTAAAAAAGAAAGGTCATTTCGGTTATTATTGTCGACACGAAGTCTTCAGGAAGAGAAGAAAGACAAGCTAAAAAGAGATAAAAGTTCTCTAGCAAAAGGCCATGGTTGCGGAAAGAAGAACATTACGAGGAAGGATCTAGCTCTTAAGATGAAATCTTCTCGCACGATGAAAGTGATGACCTATATCTAATGGCTATTGAGGAGGTAAACTCTTCTTTCTCTACATTGTTGCTCTTACACTAGCACAAGAGTTGTCAAGTTCAATTATGCTTGATCATTTTGACCTAATGGATTCTTTTGAGAATCGATGAAGGACTATCTTTGTTCTACAAGAAGCGCTAAATGAAACTCAAGAGCAGAATAAGGAACTCAAGGCTAAAAAATCTTAAATGGAAAGACTCTAGCAATCTTGAAATCAATTACCAATTAATGGAGCTCTTGATGAATCGGATGTTCGAAAGTACAACTCTTAAAAGGAGAAGTTGATAGTGACCTCAATGAAAAGCTAGAGAAATCTCTTCAAGAGATTCAATCGACGTAACCAAGTTCAATGACCTCTCCGAGAAGCGTGAGGACTTATAGAATTTGTGAGGATAGTCTTGAGGAAGAAGGCTAACTCTATTGAATATTGCATCTAAAGTAATAGATGAAAATCGGAGTTATCGAGACCGCCACTATAAAAAATGGAATTGGGATACATTCGAGGGAACCTCACAAGGTCATCTGAATCATCAATCAGCAAGAAGACAATCTTTGTTAAACGAAAGGCACCTACACTTCAAACAAGAAATTCCCAAGGTGTTAGACAAGGAAAATGACCTATGGTTCGAAAAAAATCCCCGAATGATCGGGTAAGAAAGTCAAACCTCGGTTGAAGGCTAAAACCCAGCACTTTCGATAGGAAAATTCGGTGATGTACTTGACCTCAAACTAGAATGCAAACTGAAAGGATCTGCCTTTGAACCATCGAGAGGAATCTTAGGAAGAGAAACACTCGCCAGACATTCTCAATCCCAGAAGAGACCAAGTCCTCGATATCTTGAAAGACCAAATTTCATCTGACAGCAACCCGAACCCCACTTGCTTAAGGGTAAAGGTTACTGAACAGTCAAGAAAAGATTCAGGACCGGTACTTACGGAAGCCAAAACAAATGAACAAAAGGCACATGCCAAAGAAAAAATTCTAAGGCTCATGTTCATCTTTAAAGGCAACACTCATACATTGCGAAGCTATTTAAGGCACCCCAGAGTAGTAAATGTGTATGTAGATGTTTATGGAAAACAAATCAGCCACTCTAAAGTGATTAGAGTTGTCGAGGCGATTTGGATTCCTAAAATGCAATAACCTTGTAGGACCCTACACAAATTGGGTACTAAAATTGATCTATTTTTCAGGAGGAAAACAAAGGAGGCTTTGAGGCGATTGAAGATCACATGGCACTAATGAGTGGAGATGAAATGGCCCTGTTGTATGGTATCTTGACAAGGATGCTCAAGACATATGGCAGGATTCAAAAAAGATACTCGATGGATATGTTGAACAAAAGAGGCCCTCGGATCACATTTGGAGATAACTCCGAGATTAGAGACGGGGAAGGATATGGAACTTTGGAAATCGACTCGATTCATATCCATGGTGTTTCATATGTATCTGGATTGAAGCATAATTTGCTTTCAATAAGCCAATTCGTGATAAGGGTTTAATGTTGAGTTCTCTAAGAACTTATGTTATGTGAAAAGATGATATTTCATAGAAAATATTCTTGGTTGGTACAAAGAAAGGAAATGTGTATCTTGGTCGATTGGAGTTCAACTCCTAAAGATACATGTTTGGTTGCAAAAGTTCCACGATATACCATTTGGTTATGGCATAAAAGAATGAATCACTTGAATTTCAAAACCACGAATAAACTTGCAAGATTACCTCTTTGTGAGAGGGTTGCCCGAATGAAGTGTTCAATGAGAACATGTTTGTGATGCGTGCCAAAAAGGAAAACAAGTTAAAGCATCATTTAAAAGCAAAGTAGATGTTTCTCTTTGAGAGAATACTTGATTTTTGCATATGGATCTTTTGGTCCAATAATACCCGATGGCACTAATGGCGGAAATATACACTGCAGGTAGTTGATGACTACTCAAGATATACTTAGGTCATATTCTTACTCGATGAAGGAGACTTCGAATAAAGGTGCTGAGTTCTTCTTGAAAAGGCTCCGATATTGAAAAAAATCGGTGTGGTCAAAATCGGATCGACAAAATCGCATTTATAAACCATATTATATCTGATTATTGTGCAGCAATTGAAATTACTTATGAAACATCAGCTGCAAGGACCCCTCAACAAAATAGTGTTGCTGAAAGAAGGAACAGAACTCTAAAAAGAAGGCTGCAAAGGACCATGATACCGGGTTGAGATTCTATAAGATTTTTGAAATTTGTCAACATCGTATGCTATTCACAAAAGCAGATCCATCTTGACCAAGAGTCAAGGCAAAACACCATCTGAGCTTTGGAATGAAAGGAAGCCTCTTGTTTCTTTCTTTCGTGTGTTTGGTTGGAAGTGTTTCATACACAATAATGGTAAAGATAAGTTGAAAACATTTGATAGCAAAGCTGATGAAGGAATATTCTTAGGATATTACGAAGTCGATCAAAGCTTTCAGAGTTTACAACCTGTAGGACTCTTATTGTGGAGAAACACCTCGTGTTGTTTTTGATGAATCTACTTGTGTTCGGAAGAAACAGGAACATGATCTGAAGAAATGACCAAGAGAATCACCGATTTTGCACGAAAAGAATGACAAATCATCCAATCGAACTCGAAAAAGAAATCGGTCACCACCTTCTATGATTGGGTGACTCGGACTTCGATAAAGAAGTTCGGGATGGAACTCGAGGATGGTGAGACTCGGGAAAGCCAACACACCAAAAGGTGACCGATCCGAGCAGACACCGATTCGGACTCGGTATGATGCCAATGAAGATGTGGTCACAACCGAGGCAAATTCTCGAATCTATCAACCAAAGGAACAAATGTCATCGACAATGTTAAGAATAGAATATCCCCGAGGAAGATGATTCCTTTATCCTTTTCTCGTTGTTCCTGAGTTTATTGAACTAACTCGAACCTAACATTTTAAATGTTGAAGATACTATTGGAGGGGAACATCTAGAAGAAGTTGGTTAGATAGTCATCCTACAAGTCGTTGGCGGTGATCTAACCGAAGGTGTCAAAACAAGAAAGGTTCCATGGTGAGAGTGCACTATTCTGCTTTGCTTCCTATCGTAGAAAGAGCTCTTGAGATTGAAGAAGTTCTACAAGATTCTCATTGGATTCTTGCTATGCAAGATGAAATTTGAATCAATTCTCAAGGAATGAGGTATGGGAGCTAGTGGATAGACCTGAAAAGCACAATGTTATTGGAACCAAGTGGGTATTTAAGAATAAAAGAGATGAGAACAACAACATTGTAAGAAACAAGGCAAGACTAGTTGCACAAGGTTATTCTCAAGAAGAAGGCTGGATTATGATGAAACCTTTTACTGTTGCAAGACTAGAAGCCATCAGTTGTTTCTTGCATATCTTGCCCACATGAAGTTCCATCTATCAAATGGATGTGAAGAGTGCATTTCCGACGGTGTCTTAAAGAAGAGGTTTATGTGGAACAACCTCCTGGTTTCAGACAGAATGACCAAGTTTACAGGCTCAGAAAAGCCTTGTATGGTCTTAAGCAAGCACCAAGAGCATGGTATGATACTCTTTCTCGGTTTCTTCTTGACCCACGGTTTTTGTCAAAAACTGCTTGATAGAACTTTGTTCGAGGATAGAAGATGGGAAGATATCTTACTAGTTCGGATATATGTTGATGACATCATTTTTGGATCTCGAAATCATCGGTTGTGTGAAAAGTTTTCTACATCGATGAAAAGGCAATTTGAGATGTCTATGATGGGGAGATGAATTTCTTTCTAGGTCTTCAAGTGAAACAATCAAAGGAAGGAATCTTCATCAACGAACAAAAGTACACGAAGATCGATTGCAAGTATGGTGTTCAAATTGCAATCGTTAGGATCCCATGAATACTAACTACAAGATGGATCGATCACGAAGGTAAATCGATAAGTCACACCGATTATAGAGGATCATTGGATCATTGCTTCTATCTCACAAAGAAGTAGGCGGATATAACATTTGCTATTGGGATATGCGAGATACCAAAGCTAATCTAAGGCTAGTCACATAGGGTCGCCATAAAGATACTGAAGTATCTTAAGGGCAATGTCGAATAGAGGATTGTGGTATCGGTGATGATAACCTTGATTAACCGGTTACTTTCGGGATCTTTGATTATGGAGTTAATTGGTGGCGAAGTCCACTACTGAGGAACTTGTCGATTTCTTGGAAATAAGGTGATATCATGGTTTTCAAAAAATGGACCTCCATTGACCCGATTATCTTTTGAATACATGGTCATTTTGAGGAAGGCTGCGTGCTTTCAATTCTTTGGCTCGGATTAACAATTAAGGGATTATAAAGTTGTAGCCAATGATAAGTACCCATATTTTGTGATAATAATAGTCTTTATTGCTATTTCATAAAATCCCATTATTGCACACGGATGCAAGCATGTGGATATCGGACATCACTTCATCGAGATCATAATAGAAAAAGGATATCGGGATGGAGAAAATTCATCTTGATAAGAGAGCCGATATCTTGACTAAACCTTTAATAATCAAGATTTCGGGAACTATCTCGGTTGAATTAGGGATGTTGGATCGGTGTATAGAGTAAATCAAATAATTGAAGGTTTTCGGATGCATGAAGTTTTCGATTTCTCTTGAAACTCGGGATAAAATTGAAATCTTGATCGAGTCTCGTGAAACTTCGAATATCTTTGAAGGTCAATACTCAAAGAGCATAACGAACCCATTTAGTACTCAGTATCATACTGACATTTTATCAAGGTCAAAACTCAGTAAGACTAATAGAGGAAAATTAGTCTGAAGAAGTAATGACTCATGCGACTCATTTATTGCTTAAGTGAAACTTCGATGTCGTTTTGCAATAAATACAAAACACCGAAGAATGTTTTTTGAAAGACCTTTGAAATTCCAAAGAAGGTCAACCCCGTATCATTAAATGCTCACGTACATTTAATAACCAAAGAGGTTAAAATGGCGGCCATTTTTCTAAGATTGACTTTTTCACATACCCGATTAATCGACGATTAATCTCAACCGTTGTTTTTCACCAAACCGGTACGATTCCCCATGATCTCACGATATATATCCCTTGAGAAGCCATTTCAAGCCATTTTTACAAACCCTCATTCCCAAAATCCTCTGCAAAATCAAAATTCCCATTACCCAGAAAAGCTTCATCGCTCAAACCCTAAACCTCAAAAATTCCCAAAATGACTCCTACCATATTCGACAGATTGGCCAAAAAAAATAAGCCATGGTATGAGTACGTGGTTTCTCTAGAGAGTACTTCAAACGCCAATCATGAAGAAGAGGCACTCCATTTGATTAAATCTGTAAAAAGCCCACGAATCTAGTAATGTAACCCACCGGAGGCGAGTATTCTCGTGAGGTAATAGAGTTCGTCGCTAATATGGAAATAGATGAGGATGATTGTATAGAGTCCAAGATTTCTATTTCGCATCTTGAGCATTCATTGAAGTTTGTAGATTTTGTTCGAGAGTTGTATATTATTCCCAAGAATGTAAACAACGTTTTTGAGTTGTGCGATAGGGGAGATGATCCCTCTGTGTATATGTTAAGTCGAGAGCAAGAGTATCTTGATAGGATAGGCGAGAATTCTGTTAAGTTTGGAGGATCTTACATAAGAGGCATTTGAAGCCTAAATCTGAGTATTGATAGATATAGTGAGCAAGTGTATAATGGAGTCGATCTGGGAGCTTTGAGCGGATCAAGCCTCCCAAACTCCGATCGATGGCGGTGATTGAGGACTCACCCACCAAGGATTTCAACCGGTGAAGTATGTCGATCAAGGTGGTGAGTGAGCAAGCCAAGGTCATAAAAAAAATGAGGATAGGCTCTATATCGATCAAAGGCAAGATCCTCCATGCCACCAAAATTGCCTTCATTTTGGAGATGTCGCAGAGAGGAGGAGGACATCTTTGCCAACTCTACTCCTTTTCCCTAAGTCCAAAGTAATGTTCAAACCCATTCTTTGCAAAAAGGACCATCAAAGGAAGAAAGAGAGAAAGAAAGTGGAATCACCCGATTCTTCTTCTTCTTCGAAGAAACTCAACAAACCCGGGGGAAGGTTTGTTGGAGGCCAAAAGGAGCGGGGTGAGAAATTCAAGAAGCGAAAACCTTCGCCCCAAGCCGCAAGAGAATGGTGGTTCTCACCAGATGACGAGGAGGAGAGTGAGACTCCGGAGATTGACCCGAGAGCAAACCGCCTCGAAAATCGCTTTTTACATGTATTATCAAAGCCATCTCAAAGGCACAAGATCAAACCCGAGAGTGTAAGTCTTCTCCGAGGTTCTTGAGACGCCGCTTAGTTCGAGATAAGTTTTCTCAAGAAATATTCCAAGGACCTCGAGAGAATGTTCAGATTCCATCTAGAAGTGTGACTCGAGACGCAGAAGATGCTCGGTTCCCGCCGAGGAAGTGCCCACTTCCGGTTCTCGAAACAACCAAAAATCCCATCGAGGGAGGCGCCAAATTGACCTTAAACCAAGTCAAATTCGGTGAGTCACCGCCTAAACCTCGGGGACCTATTTAGCCTTAGAGCCGATGAATTTTGATGAGCTCTGAGTGAATTATTGCTTGATCCCCTCGCCAGATCTTCCATCAAAACCCCAGAGCCCGATGCTCAAGAAAGGTGAAGTCAAGAGACCAATGGCGTGGCGAAAGGGGGAACAGTTCATTCTTGACCGCTTCTGAAATGTAAGCTCATTCCCTGACTCCAAGACATCTTCTTCGATTGAGGTCAATGGTCTTCATCCTCAACCGACTCTTCCTGGAGATGCTCAACATAGCTTTATTCAGAGGCGCAAAGATGGTGGAACGAGGAAACAACTTTTCACATTTGAATTCTGATTCAGAAAAACTAAGTTCGAGATGAAAATCTCGCACTTTGATGAGCTTAGTTAAGAGGAAAGTGGCCGAGAGGAGGAATGTCAAGTTGGTGCCCCGAAGCTCCAAAGACAAATCTCGTGGATGGGGACCAACAAGGGGATGATGAGAGTCAATCTCGGAAAAGAAAGACTCAATCGATCTTTATAAGGTCTTTGTAACATCCTCGATCGGGTTAGCCTTCGGGTAACTTTTGACACTATTAACAATTATGCCAGATTAATTTGAAATTTTATCTTTAAATCAGAATGTCCGATATGCAGACGAGGCTCGTGAACACCCAAGGTCGTGGTGAAACCTCGGTTTAGATCAAGCTCGAGTTCGAGGGACCGAGACTTCGTGATGAAACCAGCTCGGGAGACACAAGAAATCAGATATGCTCCTGAGATTGATCTACCCCTGATGCAAAAAAGAGAAGTTGAGCGATCCTAACAAAGTTGCTTTCGAGATGGAGGAGGTGTGTGTCCACCAAACCTTCAAGATTGAAAGCTTGTTCTTCTTCTTCAACCGTGCAACTCGTAACTCTATGACAGAGAAGTGACCTCCATGGAAGGAAAATTAGAAGAAGAAGAAGATGGAGGGTCAAGGTGAGCTTAAAAGAAGAGTCAAGGTAAGCATCGTGGAGCGGCATCAAAATTCCTAGAAGCTTAAATTGGCAAGAAGAATGAGATCTTTAAAAAAGAATCTTTATTGGAGGAAATGAGCTCAATGCTCATGGCCAAGATGATGATATGTTCAAGGAAGCTCTAGCCAATTTTTCTCATTTATCCAAGAATTCTCGTTAAGCGCTAAGAACACCTTTTGCAGGAGGCTCGAGAAGGAGCAAGATCACTTGGTAGAGGTCGCAGAAGGGTCGAAGAAAGAAAATATCATATGGACACAACACTCTCCGTGCTTCTACCAGAGTATGGATCCAAGAAGGGAAAAAGACCCGGCCGATCTCTAATGAAGTTATATCGATCAAACTCGAAGGCAAGACGATCAAAAGAAGCCGAAAAGAAAATTGTTGGTGAAGCCGTATGAAGGAAATCGAGGCCACCGAGAAAAACAAGTTTAAGAAGGTGGAGAAGCTACCACACTTAAAGCCTGGGAGAAACAATGCAAGAAGTTGCTATAGAGAAACCGAGTGGTAGAGAAGAATTGGTACAAAAGCCGGTGCGTATTTTCCCATCAAGAGAAAAAGCATCGGGCGAAAGACGAGGGCAAAAGAAGAAAGGCTTCTAAGGCCTTAGGAAAAAACGATCTGTGATATTGAAGAATCGAGGTTGAGCCACAAAAGAAGGTCTTCAATATAAAGTTAGCTCAAAACACCTCCAAATTGAATAAGCAAAAGAAAATCTAACTTCTATTTAAAGTGTGCTGTGATCGAAAAAGAAGATGGAAGAAGAGCGGCAGAAAAGAAGGAGTGGTTTCAAAAGATTTGCAAGCAAGAGGAGAGGGAGCACAAAAACATGGTAGAATGGCCGCGATGTTGACAAATGGATGCCGACCCATTTCAACGATGCATGGGAAGAAGTTAAGAGAACTTTTGGTTCTATTATGATGTGCTTTCGAGAAGAATGGAGGGAGAGATCAGATCCCAATGAGGTTTTCATTGACTATCTCCCGACCTTCTATCCTAAATATCTTCAAATTTGGATAAATCTTATGGATGAAGGAAAGGTCAGATAACCACGGTCCATACTGCATTCTCCTCCCAGTTTGAGAATGGCCGTGTGAATGAGAAAGCCATTGCTCAAGAAATTTCCCAAAGACGCCATTCAGTTGGGCTGTGACAGGGAAACAATCCCGATATCATTAAAAAAAGAGATCTACCAAAAGAAGATATTATGGAATGTTCAACCTCGGCGCTTACTGATGATGGAAGATCAGAGTCAAGAGCAAGAGCGGAAGAGCAAAAGAAGATCAAGATGAAGACTCGGAAGATTCATGTAATCCTTTTTTTTTTTTCTTTTTTGTTTTTTGTTTTTAGATAAGATTCATTGTAACTTGTAAATCGCTTACCAATCATTAATGAAATCTTGTCATTTATGCTCAAAAGATAATATCTCATTATCTTACTTACATGTCTTTTTACTTTTGATATGCATGTATGTTGTCTCTAAGATTAATTGTTTAGTGATGAATCCTTTGAGAGATTCATTCCTGAAGAAATTGTTGGGAGACTCTTTATGAATGAAATTGTTAAAATCTTGTAATAGGAAAACTGAAACCTGAGTATAGGTTAAGTATGTTGTAAACAAGATAGGTTTGGCATCATCAAAAAAGGAAATTGTTGGGAGATGAATTTAATAAAGATTGATTTTGATTAGATCCCAAAACCCCCGAAAGTATGACATGTTCGTAATAATCTTGATAATTGAGTCGATTCATTTTAAGTATTCGGATGATATCTGCAAAATGTATAGTCAGCAGATATAGATCAAGATTCTCGATAGGTTCAAGACTCGATGAAGTTTCAAGAAACCGAAAGTTTCAGATGAAATCAAGTTTAAAGTTTCAAAGAGAAACCGAGAAATCAAGACTCGCTTAGAAACTAAAGACTCAAGATGAAACCGGAGAGACTCAACATTAAGACTCAAGATATCACCAAGATATCTGTGAAGACTCGTAAGACTCAAGACACGTACGTGTAACAATCAAGAATCATCAAGGCACAATAATTCATCAAGACTCGTGAATGTCTTCAATGCTTCAAGATAAACTCAATGTTTCGGCAATCGAAAATATCTATCTCAAGGATGCAATCTTCGAGAAAACGCGATTTCTTAGAAAAATAGATATTGCCCAAGACATTCTCATACGAATGAAAGGAACTAAGAAAAAGTGTCAAGGTTATATCACTCAGAGAATGTAACCAAAAAGAGCTTGAAGTTGTCTACCTTTAACTCGAGACAAAAAGTCAAAAAGAAGAAGACAACATCAGACATTATCATTCTTCGACAAATGTGACGTGTCAACTAAAAAGATGTCAGAAGTACTATGTTCCAGACTGCAAAAAGTGTTGACCGGCTACATGAAAAGTCATTGCCTAAAACGTGCTAGGGAGTCTCAAACCCTAAATATAGCCGTTCTTCACACACCATAAGAGGAAACTCACGAAGCTATCTCTTCCAACGGATAGTTTTTCAAGAGTGACCTTGGTGCCTGCCTATAAATACTTGTGACCATCTACATTGAAGGTTACGGGAAATTTATAAGCAACTCAAGAGCTCAAACTTATTATTGCAAGTTGAAGCACTCGAAAAACCAAGAATTTCCCAAGTGCTTTATATTGAAGAGAGCTCATTCCACTAAGCCTAGCTTGATAAGATATATCCAAAGCTTAGTCGAGATATCCTAGCCTTTGCATTGTTCTTCATTGTAAAGGATATCCGATCCTAGTTGGAAACCAACTAAGAAACCCCAAACCCTTTGTAAGGTAGTTTGAGTGTGATTGTTGGTGAGATTGGAGTTATAAAGAGTTAGTAAAAACTACAAGGAGGTAGTCGAGAAAGCTCTAGAGGAGAAGTGAGTAATCTATCTTGATAGACATAAAAGCTTGTATGTGTTTTGAGTTAGTAAACTCTGAGGTAGTCGAAAAGCTCAAAATAGAAAGGTTAGTAAACTACACAGAGGTAGTCGTAAAGCCTTAGGAAGTGATTAGTGAATTTCTCCGTGATCGAGAGAGTGGACGTAGGAGCTTGAGTCTCGAACCACTATAACTTGTTGTGTTCTTTGCTTTCTGTTTTTGCTTTGATTAAGCATTGCATATCTTTAAACCGAAAAGATATTTTCACCGATATTCATTTGGAATCAATCCCTTTGTTGCATCAATCCCGAATCACTAATCACTTTTCCATTAAAAAGGAAGGTTTTTAAAAAAAGCTTAAAAGCAGTATAAACTAAGACCAACCATTCCGCATTGTCGGTAGTACTTCTAGACGCGGATAGTTACCAAACCGAACTTACACTTCGAGGGTTCAATAAGTTAGTTATCGATCCAGCAGACTCAGGATCTCTGAAAAACTCGGGATCGGTTGGGATTATCCGAGGTATCTGAAAGCGATTCAGGATCACTGCCTCGTAAACTTTACTTCGGAGCGATTTGTGCTTCTCGGGGACCAAATCATCGGAGACACAACTGACCCAAACCGACCTCGATGAAAAGTTTTAAAAAGCTCTTTGAACCGTGTATTCCCCCATACCGTTATGTAAAAGACTTCGTTTTACTGGACCAACACAAGTTTACTTGGGTTGTATTCTTATCTGAAGAACGTAAGACAACGACAAAAGATGCAGAAACTTTTCAGAAGCTACAAAATGAGAAGGAGTGTCGACATAATAAAAATCGGATCGGATAAAGGTCTGAGTTCTGAATTCCTTTATTACTGATTTTTTTACGAAGTTTATATACAACATGAGGCGTCGGTTGCAAGAACACCACAACAAAATGGAGAAAGCGTGAGCGGAGAAAATGAACTCTCAAGGAAGTTTCTTCGCACTATGTTAAATTTGAACATGCCACCAAACCGTTTTCAAGCGAAGCAATCAACACTTTGCATGCCATGCCATACTCGGAACATATGCTCTTCCGACTAAGACTCACTTCAAAACACCTTATGAATTGTGGAAGGGTAGAAAACCTCGTGTTTCATACTTCTATGTTTTTTGGGTGCAAGTGTTTCATACACAACAATGGGAAAAAGTCACGTTGAAGACTTTTGAGACCAAGTCGATGATGGGGCATATTCTTAGATATTCCTCATCCGTCAAGAAAACTTTCGAGTTTACAACAAAATCAGACCTTAGTTGTGGAAGAAACACCCCATGTGGTCTTTGATGAGACATCTTACGAACAAGAGAAAAGTCGCCTCGAACAAGCATGCAGATCAACCGCTACGACCTGACACGCGTAAAATGGATCAAATAAAGCATCAAGGAGAAAGAACTCCAACACGAAACAATGTACATCCCGCAACTTGATCTTGCCGATTCAACAGTCAATCGCACTCGAAAGATAATCCAACCTTGTCGGTGAAGAAGTTCACATACCGGTGAGACAATATCAATCGAACCATTTGATTCATGGGGAACATCCGAAGTTCCTATGAACATACATCAACACATGATGAGTCCAACATCACCGAGACATGTTCTTATCAAGTGGATCATAATTCCGCTTTCACTCCCAATCACTAGTAATGAACTACTATCGGATATGGATGATGTTCTCCAAACAGACGACATCATAACAAATGGACTGGATTACCAACATCCAACCCGATCCGATTATTCTGAGACCCATCGATAGAGTCAAAACTAGACATCAGTTGGTAAAAGTGCCATGCATCTTTGTTGTTATCTGTCTTTGAAGGAACCAACTTCTGATGAAGAGCTCCACAAAAGAAGCTAGATTCTAGCCATGCGAGGAAATTGAACAGTTTGAGAGAATCAAGTTTGGAAACTGGTGGACCAGAGACCAACTCATCGGGACGTAATTGACACAAAGTGGGTATTCAAGAATAAAGAGATGAGAAAAATGTCATAACCAGAATAAGGCAAGACTTGTTGCTAAAGGGGTATTCAAATCGAAGGAATTAATTATGATGAGACCTTTTGCACTAGTCGCCGCTTAAGCCATTCGGCCGCTTTGTTTAAGCATATCTTTGCCCACAGGGGTTCATACATTGTAGATCGATGGATGTAAAGAGTGAATTCTTAAAAGGGGTACTAGCGAGGAAGTTTATGTCTAACAACCTCTGAGGCTTTGAAAAAAGGCAACCAAGTGTACCGCTTAAGGAAAGCTCTTTACGAACTGAAACAAGCTCCTCGAGCTTGGTATGACACACTCTCTCCTTTGATAGACAAATGGGTTCACTAAAGGAATAATGGGACGAGAACCTTATTGAGAATAGAAGATGGAGAAGATATTACGATGGTTGATTTACGTGGGCGACATCATCTTGAGATCTCCCAACGAAGCTATGTGAGAAGTTCGGAAAAAAATTGATGCAAGGGAAGTTCGAGATGTCCATGATGGGTCGATGAATTACTTTACGGGTTTACAAGTCAAGCAGAGTCTGAGAAGGGATATTCATTTGCGAGCCCGAAGTACACAAGGAATCTACTGGCAAAGTTTGGAGTTCAACATTGCAAGGAAGCTAGAATTCCAATGATGACCGGGTTCAAGATGGATCCAGATGAAGATGGTCAGAAAGTTAATCAGAAAGAATATAGAGCTCTGATTGGATCACTCTATACATTTGCCCGGACGGGACATCACTTTTGCATTGGAGTGTATCGCGATTTCAAGAAAATCGAATGAAAAAGCCACTGAAGCGGTAAGCGGATTCTCAAGTATCTAAAGGGGACTGTAAAACTTGGTTTATTTTACCCATCAGATGACAATCTAGAGCTTAGTGGGTATTCTGATTCAGACTACGGAGGTTGCGGAATCGATGAGGAAGCTCAACCTCGGTGTTCATGTCATTGCTGGAAATAAATCATCTCTTAGTTTTAAAAAAGATGGACATCGATTCGACATCTACTACTTGAAGGTAATATATGGTTGCAGAATGTTGTTCCCCCCAACCCGCTCTGCTAAGTCGGCCCGGTGAGGGATTACAACATCGTAGCCCAAGAATGTACCTATATTTTTGTGACATCAATAGTGCTATTGCAATCACTCGAATCCTTCTCATCTGCAAGATGAAAGCATGTTGATGTCGGACACCATTTTATCGAGACCACGTTGAAAAGAAGAATATCAGGATGGAAAAAGATCCATCTTGACAAACGAAAGTCGATATCTTAACTAAGCCACTAAGACGAGATCGATTCTTGTTAATTGTCTGTAGCTAGGGCACGGATCTTGGAGAAAATGCACGGAATATGGTTGAAGGACCGATCTCGAACCCGTTGGTTAAAAAGACTAACCAAGTTAAGTGGAATCGATTTGAGTTAGAATCTCAAATCGATCGACCCGACCGAGCCGATCTGAAGTTGGATAAGGAAGCGGTCGAGATCGAAAGTCGGATAAGTAGCCGTCCGGTTCCGGACAAAGAGCGGATCGACCAAGACATATCGATTAAGGAACTAATCAGTTGAAGATTACTTTATAAAGTCGATTAAAAGGCTGTTCGACAAAACAAGTCGAGTAAAAGTACGGATCAGACGTAAGTCGGAAGAAAACAAACCTACGAATGGAATAAAAAGAGTTTTTCATTGATAAGGACTCGGAGGTTACAAGTTACAAGTGATATCACAAGCTACAAATGCTACAAGCTATCTTCAAGTGGTATTACAATACAAGAAGGCAGGAGGTCATAAACCATAAACCTAAGAAACCTGGCAAGGGAAGGAGAGAGAGAGATTTTAAGAGTCGATGCTCTCGGACTCTCCAACCCAGTAAGCAAAGAGAGAAGCTTCTAGAATCCTGAAGCTCTTAGAATCTTGGAGTGAGGAGCTAGAGCTAGCCTTGAAGGATCTTTAAAGCCAGGAGCCCTTAGACCTAAAATCAACCTGCTCTCCAAATTGTTAAATGGGACACAATGCCTGGGTTTGGTCACAAAGACCATATGACCATGAGTGTCTTATGTAAATATTGAGTTTGATACACTATTTTGTATACCAAACTCATGTTTTATTTCGAACTAAGTCCGAATGCTTATTCCATCATCTCGATAGGGCACAAGTTTTATACGGTTAGAGAAGTGCCTTCTCATTTTTTCTTTAGCAGATCCATCCATGGTGGTAAAAAGCTTAACATTGATCGTATGTGAAATCATAGATGATTTACAAAAGCAAAGTGAAGGAACACACAGGTTGATTTGAGAAGTCAAATTCATTGGAAAAATTTAAAAGGTTCCCCACCGAAGTTTCACGAAATAAAGAACTCATCGGAAAAGCATGAAGGATATGCTAAAGAAGATGAAATGGTTTATGTTGTGTTGTTTGCTTAACACCCTAGACTAATTTATAGAAGGAAATTAGGGGTATGAATGCAAATTTTATCTTCTCAAAAGATCTTAAGATAAATTTGCATCGACAACGCGTCAGGAACACGCGGCTAATGGTTGGATGAGTTAACGGTGTGATTAAATCACAGCGTATCTATGCCATTATTACAGAATGTCAAATCGCGCCGATTTGGGAATCAAGGCGACTTTTAGACTCCCCGAAATAAAAGTTTTGGCGGGGAGTTGACCTCGATAAATCTGGTGATTAGATTAAAATCGAAGGATGAAGTATATCGATAAGGGGATCAAATAAATAGCGAAGTGTTTCAAGCAAAAAATCGTCGGATAAGTAAGATATTGTTGGGAAATGCATGAGGGCAACCATCGATTAAGTCAACAAAGTACGGATCGGATCACGGTAATAAATGATTGATTACAATATCAATCAGTCAGATCTCTCTCTTATTTATCTCTTTCTGAATACCTTACATGCGTTATTTAAATAATTGATTTATTTTACTCTGTTCATAACGCATGCTCTGCAAAACTTTTAATGCGGACTTTGGAAAATGTTTTCAAAACGTTTTATTGCAATTTTTGAGTCCTAAAACGAGAAGACTACTTTTCTCAACGATGCGATCAAAATACTTTTTGGTGACTAATCTCGACCACCGATTTCAAAAACACGGATACTTGAGTACTTTGGAAAGTTGTGCAAAAAGGTTTTCCTCAGATTCTATAAAATCCAATCCCTCTCGAAAACCGCTTCCACTACTTGCCTTCTCAAAGTTCTTAAAAGATCACTTTTTTCAAAATCTTGAGAATTACTTTCGAGATCAATTGATTCTACTCTTCCGATTTCTAAAATCTTTCGAATCAATTTATGGTAATTTCTTGTTTTAATTAATTGCATGATCTCAATTTCTCTCTGGTACCTAGGTTTATAAATCGTGATGATATATTTCTGTAATCTTTATTAGATCTAAACGCTTATTTGCTAAATTGATGCTAAAATTACTAGTTTGGTGAATTTATTGAAATATCTTACTCAAACTAAACATCAATTTACATATCGTATATAAATGGTATATCTTATTCCACTAACGGGCCAAGGAAAAAAGTTCTACAATTTTTTCAATCGATGAAGAAAGACATCATTGATGAAAAGTACGTAGACTTCACCATCACGTCAGACCCTGAATCGGTGGAAATTCTGGAGTGCTTGCGAGCGTGTGGACTTGAACGCTATTGCTCTACACATCAGAACATCGTCCACGCACATGAAGCTCTAGAGTTTCTCTACAATCTCTGAGAGGATGAAGAACATTGATCTTTGATCGATTTCTTCCGTTGGAGGATTTGGAAGTGCGAGTGTCGAATGACGATCTCCAGAGGATATTCGCCTAACTAGAGGAAGCATCAATCCGCAGACCTACACGACGGTGATGTAGGAGAAAAGGAATTTCTTAAAGCCGAAATTTGTTGAGACCAAAAAATAAGAGAACACGGCGAACGTCAAAGCCTCCTATCCGAAGAGAAAATATCGCCTTCTTCTTGAAATTGTTCAGAAGGTGATCATGTGCTCAACCTATAGTCTTGATGCAGTCACTTCGTACAAGATAAATGTCATGGCTGCACTAATCAAGAAGGCTTCAGATATCGATTGGTTGGGTATGGTCAAAGCAAGATCGAGAAAAGACTCCTAAGTTGAATCGACCCAGAGCAATGAAGTGTGCTTATCTTCCAAGTGCTCATTCATACACAAAATCTATATCATTAAACCGTATAAGTCGCCACGTAATTATAAATGGATCGAGAATGGAGCAAAGATATACCAAGCAAAGCACAAGGCCATATTGGCAAAGATGAGTCCCTACCAGACATCTGATGAGGATCCAACTCCTTATGTGCCCCAAACCCAAGGGAGAAAAAGCATGAAAAGATAAAAAATCGTGATCGTCTCGAAGTGCGAGGAAAAGGCCGTTTTTGAGAAGAGGATGAAGAGGAAGGATCGCCAAGAAACCAGGATGCTCTTCTGAAACGCTGTAAGAAAAGTCTCATCTCCTCTGGCAAACGGCTCCAAGTTCTCGCACAACAAGTCACGTAACGGCGATCTAATACAAGTAAGATCGAGAAGAAGAGATAGCGATCCGCTCACAGCCAACTATCGAGAAGAAAGGAAGAGCAGATGATCGCAGCGCTGAAGAGAAATCACGAGGGACAAGTGGAGCAACTGAGGAAGAATCACCATCCGATTCTCTGCCTCACCAAGATCTTCCAAAGAGAAAGATCGCCAAAGCCCACTTCCAAATCGCCATCTCCCTCTCCCCCTCAAAGTCATCACCACCATCCTCTCCCCACAAAACCTTCTCACCCTCACCCCTCGCCATCGATCACCAACATCTCCCACACCACAATCAATGAACCCGCTTCGAAACCGAACACCCTCAACACGCCGAAAACAAACTGAAACTCAAAACATCCCAATCCCCAATCAAGTCTCAAGAACCCGAGAGATCCATGCAAGCGAGTGTCCGCTCTCATAATCCCTTCAATACCCGAATCGCGGTTTGCTTCACACGCCATGTAAAGCCCCATCATAAGGATAATGAAGCAACATATCAAGGAGTATCTGCGGATCTATGCCCGAATTGGATCAACATCCCGCATCCAAAGAATGATAGAAGAGATAGTGTTCTGAGGATATCGGTCAAGAAGCATTAAAGATTTCTTATTCTAATGACAACTCGGGATCAAATTTCTATGTAGACTTAGAGTTGAAATGTCTAAACAATCTTTGATTGAAAGTCTTTCATTGAATTGGCATCGACTATGATATCGGATGGTTAATTCACGAAAGGTTTAGTATTCTTTGATAACAGAAGGAAAAACGTTCAACCTCCTATGTATCATGAGGAGCCATCGATGAACCAAGAATGGGTCTGCAGATGAGACCCGACAAGGCAAGGCTTCAACATCTCAATGCATCGCTCGATGAGCTCGATACCCTTGATCATCATACTCGGAAGATTGAGGATGGGATCAAGGTCATTGAAGACAAATTATTTGCTTTCACAAAGAGATCTCGAGCAAAGCGATTTGAAGATGAGCAATAAAAACTAGTTGACAAGAACAAAGTCATTCAATTGGGATGCACAATGCCATCCTTGTCAAGTAATGCAACTAGTATATCCTCTTGTCGAGAAGCTCAAACTCGGTCGACAAACTCTCGCCCCGATGCGGAGATGCTCAATTAGACACGCAGTACTTTTTGGAAAGTGTTTGGGCATCCTCGACAAAACCAACAACCACTTGGATATGGGTTGGAAACATTTTCTAGCTTCTACTGAGCGAAAAGACAGAAATCAAAATCGCTCTCTCGACGCTTTACACTCCTGCACCTTTCCTCCATTCGGATTACTCCTCTTGTTGTCGTGGAACTCGAGAGAGAGATCTCACAACGATTAACCGCTTCAACCAAGAAGATGTCCAACCTCTTTGATGAAACCAAAAAAGGAAGAAAAAGAATAAAGAGAAAAGAAAAGAAAAATGTACTCGCATACGCTTGGTAACTTTTTCATCTCTACCAAAAACATCAGATTCGACTTGCAACCACTCCATCTACCGATCTCATTGTGGAAATGAAAGAAACTGTGGAGCAACATAACAAAGAGATCGCCGAAAGAAAAAGTGCTCTTTCGTAGGTTACCGCCAAGAGTCGACAAAATTGAAGATTTTTCTTCGCTCGTTCAGAAAAGAATGGAAATCGATGATCGTGCCAAGAGCCTTGAACTTCATTAAGAAATTAACCCAAGAAGACGAACATGATGAACTCGAAAGCGGACTGAGGAGAAAGAAAGGCAAAGGCAAGATAATGAAAAGCAAATCGCGAAGATCGAGAGACAAGGCCAACTATTCTCCACCAAAAGCCAGATGACTCCTGAACAAGTTCAAAAGCAGACAAGACAGAGAATAAGAGAGGCCACAATCAAGAAGCAGAAGTTAGCAGAGGCTAAGGATCAACATCGCTTACATCCGAAGGAAGAGGGAAGAACGAAGGCTGCAATTTGAGATTGCTTTGAAGAAGAATGCCCTTCCCAAGACTTAAAAGGCATCCTCAGCACGGCAAGATCTGCATCGAATGGGATCGGTCGAGAGAGAATGGTTATGTGACGCCTACATCCGGAGAAGATTCCAATTCATCAAGATCGGTCGAGAATGATGATGAATTTCGAACCCCAGTTAGAAACAAAAGTATCGGACTTCTACCGCATAAAGATGAAAGAAGGCAAGATCATGTCACTAATACCGAAGCTCCACCCTTTGAAATACCTCCTTCCACCTTTAGGCCCGCACAACAAGCTAGATCCTGTTAAATTCAAGAATATCTACTATGGACTTGTGAAAAAGGAGGAATCCATAGAAGAGAAGAAATTGGACAAACTAATGCAAATGATGTACGGGATGTTTGGGATCCCCAAAGAACTACAAATGTTCAAGTACACGAAGAAGACAACTTGGAATCGAGATGATGTACGCTTTTCATGTATTCTACAATGCACACACCTATCCCAATGAAATATTTCATCTCATTGATTCTAAGACAACATCTAATTGTCTTACGAGGTATGTCTTGTTACATTATCTACATTTCCATTCATGGTATCTGTTTTTACGATTAAGTGTGATTAAGTGTTTTGGTTCCATCAAAAGGGAAATTGTTGGGAAATCAGAATTTAGTTTTGATGGAAGTTCCAAACAAGGTTGTAATAGGACCAAATCGGACTGTTAGGTGACGGATGACTTAGAATCGATTAATATGACCAATGAAATGTATAGATAGTTGATGTAAAAGATAGGTCACATATTGAGGGAACTCAATATGTATAGGTCGTCGAAGTATCGGATGACCCGATAAGGTCGGATGATCGGAAATTAGCCGCAAACGAAGAAAAGAAGTCGAAGATCGGTGAAGACAAAAGAAGACCATCAAGACTTCGGATTTAACACGAAGACTTTCCGGATGATCAAGACTTCGGATGAACATCAAAGACTCGAGATGAACTGAAGACTCGGATAAACTCAAGACTCGAAACAAACCCCAAGAACTTCGGTGATGACCGAATCTGGCTGAGGCTCGGAGACACCAAGATCAAAAGACGAAGACCTATATCGTGATGCGCATATTGAGCTAAGACAATGTGCATCGAGACTCAACAGGTGGTGATCCCGGTTACGATCAAGTCACCACACTAGTAACAATCTAAAAGATACACCGAACCGAAGATGAATCTTCTACAAAAGGAATATCAACTGCCTAACGGTCAAATTTCTAAAGTTCCGCCTGTAATCTCGAGAAAGCGACACACGCACAAAAAGGCGACAATGCGGGATCGAATTCGCGTCAAAAAGCAGTAGCTAATGATGCCTCTGGCTGCATGGATAATCGAACACGTCCACAATCATATCCTACAACCTACAAGTATAGCCCGAAATTCAAATTGCTCTCCAACGGCTCTTTTATTTCGAGGTCTATAAAATGGGATTACTTGTCAATTGAAAAAGAGAGACAACTAGCAAAGAACGAACACGGAGACACCGCAAAAGAAGCTAAAGCTACAGCAAAATCTCCGCTCAAAGAACACTATATTTGAAGATTATTCTTAGAGTGTTCATCCCATTAGTTCTTAGCAAGAAATCCTATCCACTAGCATTTTGGATACCTAAAACAGCAGGATAGATTTCCAGTTGGAACCCTCAAACATTCTTTACCCAAACTCAAGTTAGGTTAAGTTTGTAGAGTGAGAACTCGATAAACATCTCGGCTATTCTTTTTAAGGATATAAGTCCCGCATGTTACGTTTGTAAGAGTGGGAACGCAGTAAACATCTCGGCCATCCTTGAAGGATATAAGTCCCGCAGGTTAAGTTTGTAGAGTGAGAACTTCGAGAAACATCTCGGCCATCCCGTGAAATATAAGTCCCACAAAGTTAAGTTCGGTTAAGGTTCCTGTGTTAAGGGAAGAGTGGACGTGGGGCGGGTTTCGTCCGAACCCACTATAAAAAAGTCTTGTGTGCATTTACTTGCTTTCTTGTTGCTTTACACTATTCACACTGGCGAGTTTAAAACAAAGATACATATTCTAAGTTATGCTCGATGCACCAAAGGCCCGATCGATCAGATTGACACCTTAGTCAACTTGGTTGAAATGACTTGAGAATCTCAATTGATAAAACCGGGTTTTTCACAGGTTAAAAAAAGCTTCCGCACCATTGATTAAAACCGACAGATATCAAGATGATCCGGTTCGACTTGAGTATCATCGATTCTTGAGGAAGAATCTTTGTGGTCATTTGAACGGATCTTAAAAACCGTTTTCAAAACTCATTCCTTTTTCAAAATCACTTAGCATGGATAATACCTATGGTATGTACCATGATTTGCCTAAGTTTTCAATTGATGAGTATGCAGTTTGGGCCGTATATATGTGCAACCATCTAGGATCGATAAAAGGCGGCGAAATGATGGAAGTCATTGAGCGAGGACCCATCATTATATATTCGACAACCCAAAGAAATTGGAGAGATCCGCACTTTGCACCGGAAGTCTTGTACAAAAAGCCCGACCACGATGGATGCGAGAAGAAAGAAAATTATATACTCTAGATATAATGCGCCCGAGCATAAATCATGAAGGCGATGGATAAAGTCACAAAGGAAGATAAAGTATCTCAAAACCGCGAAAGCAATGTGGGATACTCTTGTTGTAGATATCTTGAAGGAAATGATCGGATCAAAGACAATGTTGAGTACTACAAAATTTGAAACCGGTGAAGTTCGAAAAGCTAAAGATGTTGCCCAACGAGACCATCAACGAGCTCGATGGGAGGATCACCATGTCGATGAATAAACTACGAGAACTTGGAAGAGATGTCGGACAAAGATATCAACTACAAGATCTTAAGATCTCTCACTAAGAAATGGGACATGAAAGTCACGAATCAAGGATTGCCAAGACATTTCAAAGATGAAGCCGAAAGCTTGTTCCTAAGCCTTAAAAAGCTCACGAGTTTGATTTAATCGAAAGAGACAAGCGGAGATGAAGACGAGGCGCTTTCTTTAAGCCTCAACGTTTAAAATCATTGCATTTAAAGCAACGATTAGTAGATCGAAGGCCAATGAACACCGTTGGAAACATAATGAGTCAAAAATGAGCGGTCGCTACTTGCGAAACTTGAAAGAACAAATACTCGACTTTTGTTATCGGAGATTCTCTCTGATCATCAAGACAACAGAAGAAAGCAGGGAGGCCAAATCGATGGATCACTAGAAAAGAATCGATCACGATGATCGAAGAGATCCTGAAGAAAAGAAAAGAAAGATGATCCGGCCAGATGAGAGAAGAGATAACAAATCGAGACGAAGGAGTCTGATTACCATAAAAGTCACGACGATGATCCTACAGGCGAATTGACTCCACCGGAGAGATGTTCTCAGATCGAGGATCGTGATTAATCAGGAGAAACCAGTCACCATGACCGCACGCCTGACGACGACTCCCAGAGAAAAAGAAGAGAAAGCGGAATAAGAGAACAATGCCTCGTAGATAGAAAGCCCCGGTCACGACCCTGGAATTGATGATTCCCATTTGCCTTTCCGGACTTTTCATCTAGAAGACTTTCCGATGTGATCATTGACTTCCACGACATGAAGATCCGATATTCTCTTGAGATGATTTATGAAGTCTTTGGATGGCCAAGGAGGACCAATCGAGGGTAACCTCAAACCTCCGACCTTTTTCAATTTCCACACTTTATCATTAAAGACACCTTTGGAGATTGACTTGACAGCTCTCTATGAGCAATTGCTTGATGATCTCTCCGTCAGAGACACTATACAATAGTGGAAAATTTGAAAATGACAAGCTAAGGATCGAAATAATCACTTGTTAAAGAGAACCTTTTTTGTCAAAAAAAGCTACCGAATCAAATCACCAAACCGCTTTCGAGAAGGTAATCGAGAACTTAACGTTACGAAAGATAAATCTTCGATCGGGGAAGCGGATCAAAGATCGGCTAGCAATCAACAAACAACAAAGTGATGATTTCAAAATCCTTCAAGCTAAATTTGATGAGCTATTCCGACTACATGAGAGTCTAAAAATCTCTCGAGGATAGTCTCACAAAAGAAAATAGAGGTTTTCAATGAAGTCATCAAAACCGCTCAAGATATGAACACCTATTTTGAACGCCGACTAACAAGAAGGGAATTGGGCATGAGAACCCTTCTACATCCTCAAAAGCCCCATTTGATTCACTTCAGAAAGGTGTAATCAAACGAGTCTCTAACAAAGATACACTAAAAGCTAAACTTGTATCCGATAAAGGAAAAAAGACCTGCGAAAGCAAGTAAAGGCGTGCCCAATCGAGAAAGGAACAAAAATGGACCCCCAATCGATAAAGCATCACCGGAATCAACAGAAGAACCGGTTCTTACAAAGAAACCTCAACTTTGATCAATAGATTAGGTATCAGAAGAGACAACCTATAAGAAGGAAATCTAATCTGAGACCCAATCAAGGTCAGCTGCCTAATAAGCAAGCTATGGGTAAACTGCAAAGACCACCTATGCCAAAAAGATATGAATCTTTTGATGGTAGCAGTCGTACCTACCCTTATAACCAGAGATCTAGAAATCTCTGCTTTTTGAGCCACACTGGATTAAAAGAAGACAAAATATAAAGAAAAATCCCAAGTCTTCTAAGTCATCCAAGGCTCACACGAATAATCATACTAATCAGAAAGCATATAAAAAGACGTATGATTATGTTGATATGTATGGGAGACAAATCAGACCTTCTAATCTATCTATCTAATTTTCATAGAAGTGCTCATTTTGTGTGGATCCCTAAATCCACCACTAACCCCCAGGACCCTAATTCGAAAGGGGTACCTAAAGCTTTGATTTGATTCTTGAGTTCGTGGGGGTGACCAACAAAGGAGGTGTACAAGCAACTATCTGGTACATCGATAGTGGATGCTCAAGGCACATATTTGGAAGCAAACATCTCCTTAGCTCTTACAAAAGAACAAGAAGGCCCACGTGTACTCTTGATGATGATAACTTTGGTTTTACCAAAGGATTGAGAACAAGAGAGAATGATGATGTACAAATGGCTGGAGTCTCGTATGTCGATGGATTAAAGCACAATCTACTATCGATTATCACATTTCTGCGACAACGGATTTAGCGTTGAGTTCTCGGCGACAAGTTATACGATTAGGAATCGAGCCACTCAACAAACCTTATTTAACTGGTTCAAGAAAGGCACAATTTACACAATGATTGGAGCAGTTGCTCAAAGAATACATGCTTAATTGTTATGAGCTCCAAAAGTAGCGATTGGCTCACAAAAGATTGAGTCATCCTAACTTCAAGACTCTTAACAAGATAGCTAGGATATCTTTGGTTGAGGACTTCCGAATGAGATATTCTCCAAAAGATCGGACATGTACGCATGTCGGAAGGAAAAACAAATTAAAGCCTCATTCAAGGAATACGGACCGGCATCCAAAGAAGTATTGCAAATCGCTCCATATGGATCTATTCGGACCCGATTACACTAGTCGATCTCGAGAAGACATAAATATACTCTAGTAATCGTGGATGATTATTCCAAGTTTACTTGGGTTGTATTCTTATACAAGAAGAACGAGACAATGACAAAGATACATTTGCTCAAGAAGCTACAAAAAGCGAGAAGGGTGTCGATAGTAAAAATCGGATCGAGATAAAGGTACAGAGTTCTGAATTCCTTTATTGCTGATTTTTTGCAATTGAAGTTTGTATACAACATGAGAAGTTAAATTTTGCAAGAACACCATAACAAAATGGAGTAGCGAGCGGAGAAAGCAGAACTCTCAAGGAAGTTCGCCGTCGCACTATGTTGGTGAACATGCCACACCAAACCGTTTACGGTAAGCAATCAACACCTGCATGCCATACTTTAATGTATGCTCTCGACTAAGACTCACTTCAAAACACCTTATGAATGTGGAAGGCGAAAACCTCGTGTTTCATACTTCCATGATTTTGGGTGCAATTGTTTCCTCTGAACAATGGGAAAAAGTCAGTTGAAGACTTTTGAGACAAAGTCAGATGAGGGCATATTCTTAGGATATTCCTCATCCAGCAAGGCTTTCAGAGTTTACAACAAACGAACCTTAGTTGTGGAAGAAACACCCTATGTGGTCTTTGATGAGACATCTTCTGAACAAGAGAAAGCCGCCTCCCGAAACAAGCCGTGCCGGATCAACTGATTACGACGACCGAGAAAATGGATCGACTAAGCATCAAGGAGAAAAGAACTTTGAACACGTAATGTTGTACATCCCGAACTTGATCTTGCCGATTCAACAGTCAATCGCACCCAAAGGTACGCATGGCTATGCCGAAGAAGAAGGCATTCTAATGAGACATTATCAACTGAACCATCTGGTTCAGGGGGAACATCTGAAGTTCCTATGAACAGACATCAGCACATGATGAGTCCAACATCAGCTGAGATATGTTCTTATCAAGTGGATCATAATTCCGCACCACTCCCAATCACTAGTAATGAACTACTATCAGATATGGATGATGTTCTCCAAACAGACGCACATTAGAACAGAAGGACCTGGATTACTAGTCATCCAACTGATCTGATTATCGAAGACCCATCTGATAGAGTCAAAACTAGACATCCGATTGGTGAAAGTGCACATATCTTCGTTGTTATCTCATCTTTGAAGGAACCAACTACAGTAGAGGAAGCTCTACAAGACGCAAGCTGGATTCTAGCCATGCAAGAGGAGTTGGAAAAATTTGAGAGGAATCAAGTTTGGAAACTAGTGGACAGACCAACTCATCAGGACGTAATTGGTACGAAGTGGGTATTCAAGAACAAGAGAGATGAGAAAAATGTCATAACTAGGAATAAGGCAAGACTTGTTTCTAAGGGGTATTCACAATCGAAGAATTGATTATGATGAGACCTTTGCACCAATCGCTAAATTTCAGAAGCCACTCGGTCGCTTTGTTTAAATATATCTTACGAGAGGATTCACGTGTATCGGATGGATGTAAAGAGTGCATTCTTAAACGGGGTACTAGCAGAGGAAGTTTATGTCGAACAACCTCCAGGCTTTGAAAAAAGGCAACCAAGTGTACCGTTTAAGAAAGCTCTTTCTGGCACCAAAACAAGCTCCCCAAGCTTCAGATGATACACTCTCTCTCAGTTCTTGATAGACGGGGGTTCACTAAAGGAATAGTGGATGTAACCTTATTCAGGATAGAAGATGGAGAAGATATTCGATGGTTCAGATTATGGACGACATCATCTTGGATCTCCCAACAAGAAGCTATGTGAGAAGTTCAAAGAAATTGATGCAAGGGAAGTTCGAGATGTCCATGATGGGTCGGATGAATTACTTTTTTCGGTTTACAAGTCAAGAGTCTGAAGAGATATTCATCCGCCAAAGTAAAACACAAGGAATCTCTTGGCAAAGTTTAGAGTTCAACATTGCAAAGGAAGCGAAATTCCAATGATGACCGGGTTCAAGATGGATCTGAGATGAAGATGGTCGAAAAAGTTAATCGAAAGAATATAGAGTTCTGATTGGATCACTACTATACCCGATTGCCCGGCCAGACCCGGGCATCACTTTTGGCGGTAGGTGTATCGCCCGATTTCAAAAAAATCGATGCAAAGCCACCTAGAAAGCGACTAAGCGGATTCTCAAGTATCTAAAGGGACCGTAAACCTTGGTTTATTTTTTACCCATCGATGAAAAAATCTAGAGCTTAGTGGGTATTCTTGATTCGGACTACGGAGGTTGCGAAATTGACAAGAAGTCAACCTCGTGTTCATGTCGATTTAAAATAAAAGCGATCTCTTGGTTTTTTTCGAGCGGACATCGATTCGACATCTACTACTTGAAGGCAGAATATATGGTTGCGGGGAAGTTGTTGTTCCCAAATCTCTCTGGCTAAGTCGGCCGGTGAGGGATTACAACATCGTAGCTAAAACGTGCCTATATTCATGGCGTTGATAGTCTTTATTGAAATCACTTTCGGAATCACATTCTCGTCTGAATCTGCAAGCATGTGGATGTCGGGCACCATTTTATCGGAGATCACGTTGAAAAAGAAGAATATCGAGGATGGAATAGATCCTTCTTGACAAGCGAAAGCTAATATCTTAACTAAGCCGCTAAATGAGATCGATTCGTGAGTGTTATGCAAACGAGCTAGGGCTTCGGATCTTGGAGAAAATGCACGGATATGGTTGAAGGACCGATCTCGAAACCGGTTGGTTAAAAGACTAACCAAGTTAAGTGGAATCCCGGTTGAGTTAGGAATCTCAACCGATCGATCGACCCGAACCGAACGAGGCCGATCTGAAGTTCGAGGATAAGGAGTAGATCGAAAAAGTCGGATAAGTAAATCCCCGAAGTTGGACAAGAGCAAACCCGATTCAAGACATATCAGATAAGGAAACGATCGATTGGAAGATTACTTTATAAGCCGATTAAAGCTGCAGTCAACAAGCAAGTAAAGAGTAAAGCTACAGATCGCATAAGTCAGAAGAAACAACACAACAATGGAATAAAAGAGTTTTTCATTGATAAGGACTTGGAGGTCAGATTTACAAGTTACAAGTGATATCACAAGCTACAAATGCTACAATGTTGGTCCCGAAAAACCCGATTTAAAACTCGTAAAATCTCAATGGGAGGTGACTTAATTTTTTTTTTCGAAATGTGTTATCTTGATTTGCTAAAGTATGTATGATAGTTAATATGAAAGCATATAAGAACACACGTATTTTTATAGTGGTTCGGACAACTCATCCTACATCCACTCTTCCCTTCAAGGGGCACCAACTTAACCAACAGATGTTTACCGAGTTCTCACTCAAACGAGACTTATCACCCTCTAAGGGATCACCTACCCTCCCTTTCGGGATTGCTTGATATTTACCGAGTTCTCACTCAAACGGGACTTATCACCCTCTAAGGGATCACCTACCCTCCCCTTTGGGATTGCTAGATGTTCTGGAGGTTCACACTCACCTACAAACTTATCCGACTGATTTGGGTAAGGTTTGTTTGGTTTCCAAATTGGTTGAGATTTTCCCTTACATTTGTTTAGCCTCAATGCTAAGGATGGGAAAATCTCTCTAAGCTTAGGATATAACATTTGTGCTTAGATCTAGGGTAGAACACTTTTGAATATATGTGTGTATTTCTTGCTTTGTGTTCTATGAATGGAGTTGCTTGAATATTTGGCTTTAATTTCACTTTGCAGATCCTCCATTAGCTTCTTTTGAAGATAGTGCAATGTATTTATAGTGTGGATTTAAATATTACCGTTGGAAAGTAATATTCAAATCCATACTAATAACTTCCACTAAATCTTTTGTCCTTCAAGCAAATTCCCTGCGATAAGTCAGATATTGTTGTTGTCTTCTTATTAGCGGCCGTTTTGTGTGTCTAACAAATCGGATCCGGATCGTTAGTTCTTTATTCATCTCTTGATTACAATATCAATCGATCGGATTCACTCTCTTGTTATCTCTTTGAATACTGCCCTGGTCTACTGTGATTCGTCTCGATTTTGAAAACCCGTTTTCGGATAGCGTCATCTCAGTCAACATCTCAGTCCATTTGATCGTATAAAAAAAGCGGTGAGGAATGGTGATACCAACCTTTTGCTTTTAGAGAACATGTGTGTTGTTTTCTTATCCGAATGCATATAACGTCGGAAATAAACATCGGTCGATGAACACACGGTCATATGACATCGTGGATTCAGATGAAGCAACATCGGGTCAATTTATCATTTCTTATAACATCGGTCAATTTAACCGTCGGTAACTGTCGGGACTTATATCCGTCAAGAAGATCAGTCACCAGACCGGGTCAAGAACATCGTCACCAGATCCGTCAAGAAGACGTCGGTCAACCAGACAATCAAGAACATCAGGTCACCAGATTCGTCACCAAGGCTTTGTCAATGATGTCGGTCACCAGATTCTATCAATCGTGATCAAGATCAGATCATTTCTTTGCATCAAGACTTTATCAACATTTCTTCTTAAAAATCAAGATGTTTCTTCTTGCTCAAATTTCATCGGTTTACTCGGAACTCATCCTACTCATTCGATCTCGATCGGCCTAAATCTCTTGACCTCTGGATCTCGATCATCTTCATCTGATTTCGTGAGTTCACCCTCAATTTATTCTCTCGTTCCCCCTCAACTTGTTATCTGTAGATTATCTTAAATAACACAAGTTGATAATGATTTGACATAATTAATCAAAACTAAAATATCCCAACATACAAGCTATCTTCAAGTGGTATTACAAGTACAAGAAGACCAGGAGGTCATAAACCATAAGCCCTAAGACAACCCTAGGCAGGGAAGGAGAGAGAGAGATTTTAAGAGCTGATGCTCTCAGACTCTCCAACCCAGGGGGCAGCAGAGAAGCTTCTAGAATCCTAAAAGCCGCTCTTAGAATCTTGGAGTGAGGAAAGAGCGACCCTTGAAGGATCTTTTAAGCTAGAGCCCTTAGACCTAAAATCAATCTGCTCTCCAATTGTTAAATGGGACACAAATGCTGAGTTTTGATCACAAAGACCATATGGCCATGAGTGTCTCATGCAAATATTGAGTTTGATACACTATTTTGTATACCAAACTCATGTTTTATTTCAGACTAAAGTCTGTTGATGCTTATTCAAATATCTCGATAGCGCACAAAATTGCATCTACGGTTAGGAAAGTGCCTTCTCATTTGCCTTTAGCGATCCGCCTCCATGGTGGTAAAAAGCTTAGCATTGATCGTATGTGAAATCTTAGATGACGATGGCGGTGTGAAGGAACACACCTTGGTTGATTTGAGAAGTCAATTCATTGGAAAAGGGCTAAAGGTTCCCACCGAAGTTTCAATTTAAAATAAGGAACTCATCGGAAAAGCATGAAGGATATGCTAAAGAAGATGAAATGGTTTATGTTGTGTTGTTTGCCTAACACCACAGGCTAATTTATAGAAGAAAATTAGGGGTATAAATGCAAATTTTATCTTCTCAAAAGATCTTAAGAGAGATTTGCATCGACAACGCGTCAAGAACACACGGCTAATGGTTGGATGAGTTAACGGTGTGATTAAATCACAACGTATCTATGCCATTATTATGGAATGTCAAATCGCGCCGATTTGGGAATCGAGGCGACTTTTGGACTCCCCGAAGTAAAAGTTTTGGCGGGAGTTGACCTCAGTAAATACGGGCTGATTAGAAGAAGACCGAAGGATGAAGTGTATCAGATAAGTGGATCAAATAAGTAGCGAAGTGTTTCAAGCAAGAATCTGATCAGATAAGTAAGATATTGTTGGGAAATGCATGAGGCAACCATCAGATAAGTCAATAAAGTACCAGATCAGATCATCGTGGTAACTGATTGATTACAATATCAATCAGTCAGATACACTCTCTTACTTATCTCTTTCTGAATACCTTACATGCGTTATTTAAATAATTGATTTATTTTACTCTGTTCATGAAGCATGCTCTGCAAAGCTTTTAATGCGGACTTGGGAAAATGTTTTCAAAAGCGTTTTATTGTGATTTTTTCGAAAAAGAAAGACTACTTTTCTCAACCGTGCGATCAAAATACTTTTTTGGCCGACTAATCTCGACCATCGATTTCAAAATACGGATACTTGAGTACTTTGGAAAGTTGTGCAAAAAGGTTTTCCTAAATATTCTATAAAATCCAAATCCTCTCGAAAAAACCGCTTTCCACTACTTCGTCTTCTCAAAGTTCTTAAAAGATCACTTTTTCAAAATCTCCGGAGAATTACTTTTCGAGATCAATTGATTCTACTCTTCCTATTTCTAAAATCTTTGAATCAATTTACGGTAATTTCTTGTTTTAATTAATTGCATGATCTCAATTTCTCTCGGTACCTAGGGTTTACAAATCGTGATGATATATTTTACGTAATCTTTATTAGATCAAAAGCGCTTATTTGCTAAATTGATGCTAAAATTACTAGTTTGATGAATTTATTGAAATATCTTACTCAAACTAAACATCAATTTGCATATCGTACGAAAATGGCATATCTTATTCCACGACCGACCAAGGGAAAAAGTTACGCAATTTTTTTGTCGATGAAAAAAAGACATCATTGATGAAAAGTGCGTAGTCTTCACCATCACGTCGGACCACTGAATCATTGAAATTCCGGAGTGCTTGCGAAGTGTGGACTTGAACGCTATTGCTCTACACATCGAACATCGCTCTCGCGCACATGAAGCTCTCTAGTTTCTCTACAATCTCTGAGGGATGAAGACATTGATCTTGACTGATTTCTTCCATTGGAGGATTTGGAAGTCACGAGTGCGAATGACGATCTCCAGAGGATATTCAACCTAACTAGAGGAAGCATCAATCCAGAGACCTACACGACTGATGTAGGAGAAAAGGAATTTCTTGAAGCCGAGCTGTTGAGACCAGCAAATAAGGAGAACACGACGAACGTCAAAGCCTCCTATCTGAAGAGAAAATATCTCCTTATTCTTGAAATTGTTCACAAGGTGATCATGTGCTCAACCTATAGTCTTGATGCAGTCACTTCGTACAAGATAAATGTCATGGCTGCACTAATCAAGAAGGCTTCAGATATCGATTGGTTGGGTATTGTCAAAGCAAGACTGAGAAAATACTCCGGGAAGTTCAAACTGACCCAGAGCAATGAAGTGTGCTTATCTTCCAAGTGCTCATTCATACACAAAATCTCTATCATTCTGTCAGATAAGCTGCCACATAATTATAAATGGATAGAGAATGGAGCAAAGATATACCAAGCAAAGCACAAGGCCATATTGGGAAAAGATGAGTCCCTACCTGGACAATCTGATGAGGATCCAATTCCTTATGTGCCCAAACCCAAGGGAGAAAAGAAGGGAAAAGATAAGGCAACTGCATCGTCTGAAGTGCAGGAAAAGGCCGTTCTAGAGAAGAGGATGAAGAGGAAGGATCTGGCCAAGAAACCAGATGCTCTGCGGAAAAGTCAGAAGAGAGTCTCATCTCCTCTGAAAATTGCTCCAAGTTCTGCACAACAAGTCAGCAGAACGAAGGATCTGATGCAAGTAAGATCAGAAGAAGAGATAGCAGTCTGCTCTGAGCTAACTATCAGAGAAGAAAGGGAAGAGCAGATGATCGCAACAGAAGGAGAGAAATCTGTCAGAGGGACAGAAGTGGAGAAATCTGAGGAAGAATCACCATCTGATTCTCTGCCTCTCACCAAGATCTTCAAAAGAGAAATATCGCCAACGCCCACTTCCGAATCGCCATCACTCTCTCCTCAAAAGTCATCACCACCATCCTCTCCCCACAAAACCTTCTCACCCTCACCCTCGCCAATCAGATCACCAACATCTCCCACACCACCAATCAATGAACCCGCTTCGAAAACCAACACCCTCAACACGCCGAAAACGAACACGAACTACAAACATCCCAATCCCCAATCAAGTCTCAAGAACACGAGAGATCCGATGTCGCGAAAGTGTCCGTCTCTCATATTCCTTCAATACGGTAACCGTGCTTTGCTTCACCGCTCGTAAAAGCCCCATCATAAGGATAATGAAGCAACAAATCAAAAGGGAGTATCTGCTTTGGATCTATGCCCCGAAGTTGGATCAACATCCCGCATCCAAAGAAAAGATAGAAAGAGATAGTGTTACGGAGGGATATCGATCAAGAGCATTGAAGAATTTACGATTCTAATGACAACTCTACGAGATCGATTTCTTTGTAGACTTGGAGTTGAAATGTCTAAACAATCTTTGATTGAAAGTCTTTGTTGAATTGGCATCCGATGATATCAAATGGTTAATTCACGAAAGGTTTAATTATTAACGATAACATGAAGGAAACCGCTCAACCTCCTCTGAGATCATGAGGAGCCCCGATGAACCAAGAATGGGTGCCGCAGATGAGACCCGACTTGGCGCAAGGCTTCAACATCCGAACAGACCCTCACGATGAGCTCGATACCTAGATCATCATACTCGAGAAGATTCAGGGATGGGATCAAAATTTGCATTTGAAGACAAATTAGCGCCACAAAGATATCCGATGAAGTGATTTTAAGATGAGCAAGCAAAATTAGTTGACAAGGAACGAAGTCACACAGTTGGGATGCACAATGCCATCCTTGCTGAAGTAATGCAACTAGTATATCCTCTTGCTGAGAAGCTCAAACTCCAGTCTGACAAACTCTCAGTTCAGACAGAGATGCTCAATAAGACACATGTACTTTTGGAAAGTGTCTGGGCATCCTTGGACAAAACCAACAACCACTTGGATATGGGTTGGAAATATTTTCTAGCTTCTACAGAACGAGTAAGACAGGAAATCAAAACTGCTCTCAGAAGCTTCTACACTCCTGCACCTTCTGCCACCATTCAGATCACTCCTCTTGTTGTCGAGGAACTCAGAGAGGAGATCTCACGGCAATTAACTGCTCTGAACCGCAAGATGTCCAACCTCTTTGATGAAACCAAAAAGGGGGAAGGAAAAGAGAATAAAGAGAAGAAAGAAAAAAACAAACTCGCATACGCTTGGTAACTTTTTCATCTCTACCAAAAACCACTGTATCTGACTTGCCAGCCACTCCATCTACCAATCTCGTTGAGGAAATGAAAGAAACTGTGGAGCAACATAGAAAAAGAGATCATTTGGCGTAAAAAGTGTTCTTTTAGAGGTTTCTTGCCGAGTCGACAAAAAATTGAAGATTTTTCTTCGCTCGCTTCGTAAAAAGAATGGAAATTGATGACCAAAGCTAAGAGCCTTGAACTCGCTAAGAAATTAGTCAAGAAGATTTAACAAGATGAACTCGAGCGGACTCGGGAGAAAAGAAAAGGTAAAGGCAAGATAATGAAAGCAACTGCGGAAGATCAGAGACAAGACCAGCTATTCTCCACCAAAAGCCAGATGACTCCTGAACAAGTTCAAAAGAAGACAAGACAGAGAATAAGAGAGGCCGCAATCAAGAAGCAGAAGTTAGCAGAGGCTAAGGGACTGAACATTGCTTACATCCGAAGGAAGAGGAAGAACGAAGCTGCAGCTGAAGAGATTGCTTGGGAGAAGAATGCCCTTCCGGCACCTATTAAAGGCATCCTCTGTGCACGGCAAGATCTGCTTCCAGAATGGGATCAGATCAGAGGAGAATGGTTATGTGATGAAAGAAGACAAGATCATGTCACTAATACCAGAAGCTCCACCCTTTGAAATACTCCTTCCACCTTTGCGTCCAGACAACAAGCTAGATCCTGTTAAATTCAAGAATATCTACTATGGACTTGCTGAAAAAGGAGGAATCCATAGAAGAGAAGAGCTGGACAAACTAATGCAAAGGATGTACAAGATGTTTGGCATCCCCAAAGAACTACAAATGTTCAAGTACACGAAGAAGACACATTGGAGTCTAGATGATAGGTACGCTTTTCATGTATTCTACAATGCACACACCTATCTGAATGAAATATTCCATCTCACTGATTCTAAGACAACATCTCATTGTCTTCTGAGGTATGTACTGTTTACATTATCTACATTTCCATTCATGGTATCTGTTTTTCTTATTAATTGTAATTAAGTGTTTTGGTTCCATCAAAAAGGGGGAAATTGTTGGGAAATCTGTAATTTAGTTTTGATGGAAGTTCCACAACAGGTTGTAATAGGACCGGTCGGACACATTGGTGTTGATGACTTAGAATCGATTAAGATGACCAAAGTGAAATGTATAGATAGCTGATGTAAAAGATAGGTCACATATTGAGGGGGAACTCAATATGTATAGGTCAGGTCGAAGTATCAGATGACCCAGATAAGGTCAGATGATCAGAAGACTAAGCACAAATCAGAAGACAAGAATTCAGAAGATCAGGTGAAGACAAGAAGACACTGAAGACTCAGATGAACCTGAAGACTCAGAGGAACATGAAGACTCGGATAGACATCAAGACTCGAGATGAACTCAAGACTTCGGATAAACTCAAGACTCAAGAATAAACTCAAGACTTCGATGATAATACAATCGAGGCTCGAGACACCAAGATCAAAAAGACACAAGACCTATATCGCCAGAGTCTGCATATTGAGCTAAGACAATGTGCATCCAAGACTCAACAAAAGGTGGTGATCGATTATTTGATCAAGTCACCACACTGTAACAATCTAAAAGATACACCGCATAAAGACGAATCTTCTACAAAAGGAATATCAATCGCCTAATGCACAAATTTCTAAAGTGCCGCCTCGGGCAAGGAGAAAGCGACACGTGCACAAAAAGAAATGACAATGCGGATACGACAACTGGTAAAAAACGTCGCTAATGATGCCTACGGCCACGCCGATAATCGGAGCACGTCACAATCATATCCTACAACCTACCTAGTATAGCCCGAAATTCAAATTGCTCTCCAACGACTCTTTGATTTCGAGGTCTATAAAATGGGATTGCTTGTCAATTGAAAAAGAGAGACAACTAGCAAAGAACGAACACGGAGACACCGCAAAAGAAGCTAAAAAGCTACAGCAAAATCTCCGCTCAAAGAACACTATATTTGAAGATTATTCTTAGAGTGTTCATCCCATTAGTTCTTAGCAAGAAATTCTATCCACTAGCATTTTGGCTACCTAAAACAGCAGGATAGATTTCCAGTTGGAACCCTCAAACATTCTTTACCCAAACTCAAGTTAGGTTAAGTTTGTAGAGTGAGAAATCGATAAACATCTCGGCTATCCTTTTTAAGGATATAAGTCCCGCAGGTTACGTTTGTCAGAGTGGGAACTCGGTAAACATCTCGGCCATCCTTGAAGGATATAAGTCCCGCAGGTTAAGTTTGTAGAGTGAGAACTCGGTAAACATCTCGGCCATCTCATGAGGGGTATAAGTCCCGCAGGTTAAGTTCGATTAAGGTTCCCTGTGTTAAGGGAAGAGGGGCGTGGGGCGGGTTTAAATCAACCACTATAAAAAGTCTTGTGTGCATTTACTTGCTTTTTTATTGCTTTACACTATTCACATAACTGAGTTTAAAACAGCATACATATTCTAAGTTAAGCTCAGTCTGCACCAAGCAACTGATATGATTAGATTGACACCTTAGTCAACTGGTTGAAAACTGACTTGAGAATCTGAATTGATAAAACTGGTTTTTCACACGGGTTAAAACAAGCTTCCGCACCATTCGATTAAACCGATGATATCAAGTCGATATGCCCTTAGGCACTCGATGAATTGAACATCAATCTAAAACCGATACACTAGCACTCTGATCGGGTAATCTGCAGTTCACACCTGATCCGACCAAAAAGTTTTGGAAGTCTATTCACCCCCTCTAGACTTCCACCCTCACAAAACCCATTCGGGACCTACAAGTGGTATCGGGCGGTGGTTCTCGGACCATTTGGCTTTGAGTATCATCGATTCTTGAGGAAGAATCTTTGTGGTCATTTGAACTGATCTTGAAAAACCGTTTTTCAAAACTCATTCGTTTTCAAAATCACTCAGCATGGATAATGCCTCTGGCATGTACCATGATTTGCCTAAGTTTTCAATTGATGAGTATGCAGATTGGGCCATATATATGTGCAACCATCTAGGATCGATAAGCGGCAGAATGATGGAAGTCATTGAATGAGGACCCATCATTATATATTACGGCAACCCAGCAGTTGGAGGAGATCCAGACTTTGCACCGGGAAGTCTTGTACGAAAAAGCCCAGCCTTGATGGATCCAGAAGAAAGAAAATTGTATACTCTAGATACAATCGCCAGACATATAATCATGAAGACGATGGATAAAGTCACAAAGGAGAAGATAAAGTATCTCAAAACCGCGAAAGCAATGTGGGATACTCTTGCTGAGATATGCGAAGGAAATGATTAGATCAAAGACAGCCGACTACAAGCTGAACTGGTGAAGTTTGAAAAGCTAAATTTGTTACCCAACGAGACCATCAACGAGCTCGATGGGAGGATCACCATGTCAGTGAATAAACTACGAGAACTTGGAAGAGAGATGTCACACAAAGATATCAACTACAAGATCTTAAGATCTCTCACCAAGAAATGAGACATGAAAGTCACGGTAATCAAGGATTGCCAAGACATTTCAAAGATGAAGCCGAGTAGCTTGTTCTTAAGCCTTAAAGCTCACGAGTTCGATTTAATCGAAAGAGGATAAGTAGATGAAGACGAGACGCCTGCTGAAGCCTCAACGTCTAAATCAGTTGCATTTAAAGCAACCAGCAGCAGATCGAAGGCCACTGAACCTGTTGTAAACATAATGAGTCAAGCAGAACAGATCGCTCTGCTTACCAGGAAACTTGAAAGAATTAATACTCATCTTGGTAAGTATCGGAGATTCTACAGTGACTATCAAGACAACAGAAGAAATAGGAGGCCAACTGACAGATCACTAGAAAGAACCAGATCTGATGATCGAAGAGATCACAGAGAAGAAAAGAAAAGAGATGATCTGACAGATGAGAGAAGAGATAACAAATCGACGAAGGAGTTCAGATACCATCGAAAAGGAAGTCACCGACGGATCCTACGAGGCGGAGTGACTCGCCACCCGCGGATAGTTCCAGTAGATCAAGGATCGTGCTTCAATCTGAGAGAAACCGTGTCACTACAAAGACCGAACGCCCTCGACTCCCGGAAAAAGAAGAAGAAACGAATGTAAGAGAACAACGCCTAAGAGATAGGAAAGCCCTGGTCGCTAACACATCTGGAATTGATGATTCCTATCTGCCTTCTGAGGACTCTGGCTACTCATCTGTAGAAGACTTACATCGATAAGCAATGCCGCTTGACTTCCATGAGCATGAAGATCGATATTCTCTTCGGATGACGATGAAGTCACTGATGGCCAAGGAGGACCAATCTGAGGTAACCTCCAAACCTTCGCTTTTTCAAATTTCCACACTGCTATCATTAGTACACCCGGGAGAGATTGACTTGCAGCTCTACTCGAGCAATTGCTTGATGATCTCTCGATCAAATGAACACACTTATACAATAGTGGAAGTTTGAAAATGACAAGCTAATGATCGAAAATAATCGACTTTGTTAAAGAGAATTTGTCGATAAAAGCTCTTGAACTAAAATCCATTGAAACCTTTCGGAAGGTAACCGAGGAACTTAACGTTATGAAAGATAAATCTTCGATCGGGAAGAATCGAATCAAGATCGACTAGAAATCAACAAATGACAAGTTCGATGATTTCAAAATCCTTCAAGCTAAATTTGATGAGCTATTCCGCTACATGAGAGTCTAAAATCTCTTTGAGGATAGTCTGCGCAAAGAAAATAGAGGTTTTCACGAAGTCATCAAAAACCGCTCAAGATATGAACACCTATTTTTGAACGCCGACTAACAAGAAGGAATTGGGTATGAGAACCCTTCTACATCCTCAAAAGCCCCGCTTGATTCAATTAAAGGGTGTAATCAAACGAGTCTCTCGACAAAGATACACTAAAAAAGCTAAACTTGTATCTAATAAGGGAAAAAAGACACCTTTGAGCAAGTAAAGGCGGTGCCCTAATCGAAAAGGGAACAAAAATGGACCCCAATCGATAAAGCATCACCGAGGAATCAACGAAAGAACCCGGTTCTTCCGAAGAAACCTCAACTTGATCGTGATTAGGTATCGAAAGAGACAACTTTAGAAGAAGAAATCTAATCGAGACCCAATCAAGGTCACCGCCTAACAAGCAAGCTATGGGTAAACCCCGAAAATACCACCTATGCCAAAAAGATATGAATCTTTTGATGGTAGCGAATGTACCTACCCTTATAACCCGAGATCTGGGACTCTTTTGAGCCCTACACTTGGATTAAAAGAAGACAAAATATAAAGAAAAATCCCAAGTCTTCTAAGTCATCCAAGGCTCACACGAATAATCATACTAATCAAAAAATATATAAAGAGACGTATGATTATGTTGATATGTATGGGAGACAAATCAGACCTTCTAATCTATCTGATTTTCATAGAAGTGCTCTGTTTGTGTGGATCCCTAAATCCACCACTAACCCCCCAGGACCCAATTCCAAAGGGGTACCTAAAGCTTGATTTGATTGCAGGTTCGCGTGGGACTGGCCAACAAAAGAGGTGTACAAGCAACTATCTGGTACATCGATAATGGATGCTCAAGGCACATGACTGGAAGCAAACACCTCCTTAGCTCTTACAAAGATCAAGAAGGCCCACGTGTACTCTTCGATGATGATAACTTTGGATTTACCAAAGGATTCAGAACCTTAGAGAATGATGATGTACAAGTAACTGGAGTCTCGTATGTCGAAGGATTAAAGCACAATCTACTATCGGTTATCCACGAATTCTGCGATAGCGGATTCGATTCGTTGAGTTATCGGCGACAAGTGTACGATTAGGAATCGAGCCACTCAACAAACCTTGCTAACTGGTTCAAGGAAAGGCAGAATCTACACAATAGATTGGAACAATTGCCCAAAGAATACATGCTTAATTGTTAAGAGCTCCAAAAGTAGCAGTTGGCTCTGGCACAAAAGATTGAGTCATCTGAACTTCAAGACTCTTAACAAGATAGCTTGGATGTCTTTGGTTGAGGGACTTCCGAATGAGATATTCTCGAAAGATCGGACATGTGCCGCATGTCGGAAGGAAAAACAAATTAAAGCCTCATTCAAGGAATACGGACCGCATCCAAAGAGAATCTTTTTTGCTCCATATGGATCTATTCAGACCAGTTACACCAGTCAGTCTCAGTGGACTCAAATATACTCTAGTAATCGTGGATGATTATTCCAAGTTTACTTGGGTTGTATTCTTATACAAGAAGAACGAGACAACGACAAAAGATACTCGAAATTTGCTCAAGAAGCTACAAAAAGCGAGAAGGGTGTCGAATAGTAAAAATCGGATCATATAAAGGTACAAAGTTCTTGAATTCCTTTATTCTTGATTTTTACCGAAGTTTGGTATCTGACATGAGGGCGTCGGTGCAAGAACACCACAACAAAATGGAGTAGCGAGCGGAGAAACAGAACTCTCAAAAGGAAGCTGCAAGACTATGTTAAATTTGAACATGCCACACCAAACCGTTTCTGGGCAGAAGCAATCAACACTGCATGCCATACTCAGAACAAATGCACTTTGACTAAGACTCACTTCAAAACACCTTATGAACTGTGGAAGGGCAGAAAACCTCGTGTTTCATACTTCCATGTTTTTGGGAGCAAGTGTTTCATACACAACAATGGGAAAAGTCAGTTGAAGACTTTTGAGACCGAGTCAGATGAGGGTATATTCTTAGGATATTCCTCATCCAACAAGGCTTTCAGAGTTTACAACAAACGAACCTTAGTTGTGGAAGAAACACCCCATGTGGTCTTTGATGAGACATCTTCTGAACAAGAGAAAGCTGCCTCAGAACAAGCCGTACCAGATCAACCGTTACCTGACATGCAGAAAATGGATCAGCTAAACATCAAGGAGAAAGCACTAACACGTAATAAAGGTACATCCTGAACTTGATCTTTGCTGATTCAACAGTCAATCGCACTAAAGGTACGCATAACCGCCGCGAAGAAGGCATTACGGTGAGAAAGATCAATCAACCATCTGGTTCAGGGGGAACATCTGAAGTTCCTATGAACAGACATCAGCACATGATGAGTCCAACATCAGCTGAGACATATTCTTATCATGTGGATCATAATTCCGCACCACTCCCAATCACTAGTAATGAACTACTATCAGATATGGATGATGTTCTCCAAAACAGAGACGCATCGTAACGTAAGGACTGGATTACCAAACATCCAACCGATCGATTATCGGAGACCCATCCGATAGAGTCAAAACTAGACATCGATTAATGAAAGTGCCATGTCTTGTTGTTATCTGTCTTTGAGGAACCAACTACTGATGAGGAAGCTCTACAAGACGCAAGTTGATTCTAGCCATGCAGGGAGGAGTTGGAGCAGTTTGAGAGGAATCAAGTTTGGAAACCGTGGACGCAACCCAACTCATCGGACGTAATTGGCACGCAGTGGGTATTCAAGAACAAGAGAGATGAGAAAAATGTCATAACCGGGGAATAAGGCAAGACTTGTTGCTAAGGGGGTATTCACAATCAAAAGGAATTGATTATGATGAGACCTTTGCACCGATCGCTCACCTAAAAGCCATTCGGCCAAGCTTACGGCATATCTTTGCCTGAGGGTTCACTTCGTATCGAGATGGATGTAAAAGAGCATTCTTAAGCGGGGTACTAGCGAGAGGAAGTTTATGTCTAACAACCTCCGGGCTTTGAAAAAAGGCAACCAAGTGTACCGTTTAAGGAAAGCTCTTTCTGGCACAAAACAAGCTCCCCAAGCTTAAGTATGATACACTCTCTCGATTCTTGATAGATGGCGGGTTCACTAAAGGAATAGTGGGCCAGAACCTTATTCGAGAATAGAAGATGGAGAAGATATTCGATGGTTCAGATTTATGTGGGCGACATCATCTTGGATCTCCCAACAAGAAGGTATGTGATAAGTTCAAGAAATTGATGCAAGGAAGTTCGAGATGTCCATGATGGGTCGAGATGAAGTTGGTCGAAAAGTTAATCGGAAAAGAATATAGAGCTCTGATTGGATCACTACTATATACCCGATGCCATGGATCGGACCGGACATCAATTTTGCGTGAGTGTATCTACCAGATTTCAAAGCAAATCCAATGCAAAGCCACCTAAAAAGCGACTAAGCGGATTCTCAAAGATCTAAAGGGGGATGTAAACCTTGGTTTATTTTACCCATCGATGACAATCTAGAGCTTAGTGGGTATTCTCGATTCAGACTACGGAGGTTGCGAATTGACAGAAGTCAACCTCGAGTTCATGTCGGTTTACGGGAAATAAAAGCATCTCTTGGTTTTTGAAGAAGCGGACATCGATTCATGACATCTACTCTTTGAAGCGAATATATGGGCTGCAGTGAAATTTGTTGTTCCCAAATCGCTCTGGCTAAGTCGGCGGTGAGGATTACAACATCGTAGCTAAGAACGTACCTATATTCGTCGCGATAATAATGCTATTGCAATCACTCGTAATCCCGTTCTACGCTGAATGATGAAAGCATGTGGATGTCGACACCATTTTATCGAGATCACGTTGAAAAGAAGAATATCGGGATGGAAAAGATCCATAATGACAAGCGAAAAAAGTCGATATCTAAACTAAGCCGCTAAAGCTTGAGATCCATTCGAGAGAGTTATCGCAATGAGCTAGGGCTTCGGATCTTGGAGAAAATGCACCGAGTATGGTTGAAGGATGATCTCGAGAACCGGTTGGTTAAAAAACAAACCAAGTTAAGTGGAATCATTGAGTTAGGAATCTCAACCGATCGGTCGACTCAGATGAGGAGCCCGATCCGAAGTTCGGATAAGGAGCGGATCGAAAAGTCGGATAAGTAGCCCGTCCGGTTCAGATATGAGCGTAGATCTGCTCAAGACATATCGACAAGGAACCGATCGATTGGAAGATTACTTTATAAGTCGATTAAAGCCGCTGCGCCAACAAGCAAGTCAAGAGTAAAGCTACAGATCACATAAGTCAGAAGAAACAACACAGCAATGGAATAAAAGAGTTTTTCATTGATAAGGACCCGGAGGTCAGATTTACAAGTTACAAGTGATATCACAAGCTAAAAATGCTACAAGCTATCTTCAAGTGGTATTACAAGTACAAGAAGACCCGGAGGTCATAAACCATAAGCCCTAAGACATCCCTAGGCAGGGAAGGAGAGAGAGAGATTTTAAGAGCTGATGCTCTCAGACTCTCCAACCTGGCGGGCAAGGAGCTTCTAATCCTGGCCATTTCTTAGAATCTTGGAGTGAGGAGCGAGAGCGAGCCTTGAAGGATCTTTAAGCTAGGAGCCCTTAGACCTAAAATCAACGGGCTCTCCAGCTGTTAAATGGGACACAGTGCCACAGGTTTGGTCACAAAGACCATATGGCCATGAGTGTCTCATGCAAATATTGAGTTTGATACACTATTTTGTATACCAAACTCATGTTTTGTTTCAGACTAAGTCTGTTAATGCTTATTCCGTCATCTCGATAGGCGCACAAGGTGAATACGGTTAGGAGAAGTGCTTCTCATTTGCCTTAGCAGATCCGCCTCCATGGTGGTAAAGAAGCTTAGCATTGATCGTATGTGAAATCTTAGATGACGACGAAAGCAGTGTGAAGGAACACACATGGTTGATTTGAGAAGCTGAATTCATTGGAAAAAGGGCTAAAGGTTCCCACCGGAAGTTTCACCGGAAATAAGGAACTCATCGGAAAAGCATGAAGGATATGCTAAAGAAGATGAAATGGTTTATGTTGTGTTGTTTGCCTAACACCACAGGCTAATTTATAGAAGGAAATTAGGGGTATAAATGCAAATTTTATCTTCTCAAAAGATCTTAAGAGAAATTTGCATCGACAACGCGTCAGGAACACGCGGCTAATGGTTGGATGAGTTAACAGTGTGATTAAATCATAGCGTATCTATGTCATTATTACGGAATGTCAAATCGCGCCGATTTTGGAATCGAGGCGACTTTTGGACTCCCCGAAGTAAAAGTATTGGCGGGAGTTGACCTCAGTAAATACAGGCTGATTAGAAGAAGACTGAAGGATGAAGTGTATCAGATAAGTGGATCAAATAAGTAGCGAAGTGTTTCAAGCAAGAATATGATCAGATAAGTAAGATATTGTTGGGAAATGCATGAGGCAACCATCAGTTAAGTCAACAAAGTACCAGATCTGATGAGGCCATATTGGGCAAAGATGAGTCCCTACCTGGACAATCTGATGAGGATCCAACTCCTTATGTGCCCAAACCCAAGGGAGAAAAGAAGGGAAAAGATAAGGCAACTGCATCGTCTGAAGTGCAGGAAAAGGCCGTTCCAGAGAAGAGGATGAAGAGGAAGGATCTGGCCAAGAAACCAGATGCTCTGCGGAAACGTCAGAAGAAAGTCTCATCTCCTCTGAAAACTGCTCCAAGTTCTGCACAGCAAGTCAGCAGAACGAAGGATCTGATGCAAGTAAGATCAGAAGAAGAGATAACAGTCCGCTCTGAGCCAACTATCAGAGAAGAAAGGGAAGAGCAGATGATCGCAGCAGAAGGAGAGAAATCTGTCAGAGGGACAAAAGTGGAGCAATCTGAGGAAGAATCACCATCTGATTCTCTGCCTCTCACCAAGATCTTCAAAAGAGAAAGATCGCCAACGCCCACTTCAAAATCGCCATCACCCTCTCCTCAAAAGTCATCACCACCATCCTCTCCCCACAAAACCTTCTCACCCTCACCCTCGCCAATCAGATCACCAACATCTCCCACACCACCAATCAATGAACCCGTTCAGGAAACTGAACACCCTCAACACGCTGAAAACGAACCTGAACTACAAACATCCCAATCCCCAATCAAGTCTAAAAAACCTGAGAGATCCGACAAGCGAGTGTCCGTCTCTCATATTCCCTTCAATACCAGAACCGTGCTTGCTTCACCTGCTACAGAAAGCCCCATCATAAGGATAATGAAGCAACAAATCAAGGAGTATCTGCTGGATCTATGCCCTGAATTGGATCAACATCCTGGCATCCAACAACAAATAGAAGAGATAGTGTTCTGGAGGGATATCAGACTGAAGATCATTGAAGAATTTATGATTCTAATGACAACTCTGGGATCAGATTTCTTTGTAGACTTGGAGTTGAAATGTCTAAACAATGCTGGGATTGAAAGTGCTGTTGAATTGGCATCTGGCGATGATATCAGATGGTTAATTCACGAAAGGTTCGGTATTGCTGATAACAGGAAGGAAACCGTTCAACCTCCTACAGATCATGAGGGAGCTGCCGATGAACCAAGAATGGGTGCTGCAGATGAGACCCGACTTGGCAAGGCTTCAACATCTGAACAGACTGCTACGATAAGTTCTGGTACCCTAGATCATCATACTCAGAAGAAGACTACTTTTCTCAACCGTGCGATCAAAATACTTTTTGGCCGACTAATCTCAGCCACTGATTTCAAAACACGGATACTTGAGTACTTTGGAAAGTTGTTCAAAAAAGTTTTCCCTCGTATTCTATAAAATCCAAATCCCTCTCAGGAAACCGCTTTCCACTACTTCGTCTTCTCAAAGTTCTTAAAAGATCACTTTTTTCAAAATCTTCAGAGAATTACTTTCGAGATCAATTGATTCTACTCTTCCGATTTCTAAAATCTTTCGTATCAATTTCTGGTAATTTCTTGTTTTAATTAATTGCATGATCTCAATTTCTCTCTGGTACCTAGGTTTACAAATCGTGATGATATATTTCTGTAATCTTTATTAGATCTAAATGCTTATTTGCTAAATTGATGCTAAAATTACTAGTTTGACTGAATTTATTGAAATATCTTACTCAAACTAAACATCAATTTGCATATCGTCTGAAAATGGCATATCTTATTCCACGACGGGCCAAGGAAAAAATTCGCAAGTTTTTTTTCGCGATGAAGAAAGACATCATTGATGAAAAGTCGTAGTCTTCACCATCACCTCAGACCACTGAATCGCTGGAAATTCGGAATGCTTAAGCGAGCATGTGGACTTGAACGTTATTGCTCTACACATCGAACATCGTCCACACACATGAAGCTCGGAGTTTCTCTACAATCTCAGAGGGGATGAAGACATTGATGCTGACTGATTTCTTCCGTTGGAGGACTTTGGAAGTCGAAAGTGTCGAATGACGCGATCTCCATAGGATATTCGCCTAACTAGAGGAAGCATCAATCCGAGACCTACATGACCGATGTAGGAGAAAAGGAATTTCTTGAAGAAAATTGTTGAGACCAAAGAAATAAGGAGAACACGACGAACGTCAAAGCCTCCTAGTGAAGAGAAAATATCGCCTTCTTCTTGAAATTGTTCAGAAGGTGATCATGTGCTCAACCTATAGTCTTGATGCAGTCACTTCGTACAAGATAAATGTCATGGCTGCACTAATCAAGAAGGCTTCAGATATCGATTGGTTGGGTATGGTCAAAGCAAGATCGAGAAAAGACTCAGGAAGTTCGAATTGACCCGAGCAATGAAGTGTGCTTATCTTCCAAGTGCTCATTCATACACAAAATCTCTATCATTCTGTCAGATAAGCTGCCATAAAATTATAAATGGATCAAGAATGGAGCAAAGATATACCAAGCAAAGCACAAGGCCATATTGGGCATAGATGAGTCCCTACCTGGACAATCTGATGAGGATCCAACTCCTTATGTGCCCAAACCCAAGGGAGAAAAGAAGGGAAAAAGATAAAAACCGTGATCGTCTGGAAGTCTCAGAAAAGGTCGTTTGCAGAAGAGGATGAAGAGGAAGGATCTGCCAAGAAACCAGATGCTCTGCGGAAACGTCAGAAGAGAGTCTCATCTCCTCCGAAATCGCTCCAAAGTCTCCGCACAAAGTCAAATAGAAACGAAGGATCGATGCAAGTAAGATCAGAAGAAGAGATAGCAGTCCGCTCTGAGCCAACTATCAGAGAAGAAAAGGAAGAGCAGATGATCGCAGCAGAAGGAGAGAAATCTGTCAGAGGGACAAAAGTGGAGCAATCTGAGGAAGAATCACCATCTGATTCTCTGCCTCTCACCAAGATCTTCAAAAGAGAAAGATCGCCAACGCCCACTTCAAAATCGCCATCACCCTCTCCTCAAAAGTCATCACCACCATCCTCTCCCCACAAAACCTTCTCACCCTCACCCTCGCCTATCAGATCACCAACATCTCCCACACAACCAATCAATGAACCCATTTCAGAAATCGAACACCCTCAACACGCCGAAACGAACCTGAACTACAAACATCCCAATCCCCAATCAAGTCTCAAGAACCTGAGAGATCCGACAAGCGAGTGTCCATCTCTCATAATCCATTCAATACCAGAACCGTGCCTGCTTCACCTGCTACAGAAAGCCCCATCATAAGGATAATGAAGCAACAAATCAAGGAGTATCTGCTGGATCTATGCCCTGAATTGGATCAACATCCTGGCATCCAGCAACAGATAGAAGAGATAGTGTTATGGAGGGATATCAGACTGAAGAGCATTGAAGAATTTCTGATTCTAATGACAACTCTGGGATCAGATTTCTTTGTAGATTTGGAGTTGAAATGTCTAAACAATCTTTGGGATTGAAAGTCTTTGTTGAATTGGCATCCGACGATGATATCGGATGGTTAATTCACGAAAGGTTCGGTATTCTTTGATAATGCGGAAGGAAACCGTTCAACCTCCTACAGATCATGAGGGGAGCTACCGATGAACCAAGAATGGGTCTTTGCAGATGAGACCCGACTTGGCAAGGCTTCAACATCCGAGCATCGCTACGATGACCTCGATACCCTAGATCATCATACTCAGAAGATTCAGGATGGGATCAAGGCTGCATTTGAAGATAAATTCGCAGCGCTCACAGCAGATCTGATGAAGCGATTTGAAGAGGAGAAAGCAAAACTAGTTGACAAGGAACGAAGTCACACAGTTGGGATGCACAATGCCATCCTTGCTGAAGTAATGCAACTAGTATATCCTCTTTGGTAAGCTCAAACTCGATCGACAAACTCTCGGTTCGGATAGAGATGCTCAATCGGAACCACGTACTTTTTTGGAAAGTGTCTCGCATCCTTGGACAAAACCAACAACCACTTGGATATGGGTTTGAAACATTTTCTAGAGTCTACAGAACGAGCAAGACAGGAAATCGAAACTGCTCTCAGACGCTTCTACACTCCTGCACCTTCTGCCACCATTCAGATCACTCCTCTTGTTGTCGAGGAACTCAGAGAGGAGATCTCACGACAATTAACTGCTCTGAACCGCAAGATGTCCAACCTCTTTGATGAAACCAAAAAGGGGGAAGGAAAAGAGAATAAAGAGAAGAAAGAAAAAACGCAGACTTCGAGACCACGCTTTGGTAACTTTTTTTCATCTCTACCAAAAACCATCAGATCGACTTGCCCAACCATTCCATCTACCGATCTAGATTGGGAAATGAAAGAAACCGTGGAGCAACATAGCAAAGAGATCGCGAAAGGTAAAAGTGCTCTTCGGAGGTTCTTTGCCAGAGTCGACAAAATTGAAGATTTTTCTTCATTCGTTCAGAAAAGAATGGAAACTGATGATCAGGCCAAGAGCCTTGAACTCGCTAAGAAATTAGCTGAAGAAGACGAACAAGATGAACCTGAGCAGACTCTGAGGAGAAAGAAAGGTAAAGGCAAGATAATGAAAGAATCAAGGAAGATCGAGACAAGGCCCACTATTCTCCACCAAAAGCCGGATGACTCTGAACAAGTTCAAAAGGCATAAGACAGAGAATAAGAGAGGCCGCAATCAAGAAGCGTGGTTAGCGAGGCTAAGGGGATTGAACATCGCTACATCCAAAGGAAGAGGAAGAACGAAGGCTGCAATCGGCGAGATTGCTTGGGAGAAGAATGCCCTTCCCAAGACTGTTAAAGGCATCCTCTGTGCGGCAAGATCTGCATCCGAATGGGATCGGATCGGAGGAGAATGGTTATGTGACGCTACATCCTCGGAGAAGATTCCAATTCATCAAGATCGGTGAGAATGATGATGAATTTGAATCGGTTAGAAACAAAGTATCGGACTTCTACCGACATAAAGTGATGAAAGAAGGCAAGATCATGTCACTAATACCGAAGCTCCACCCTTTGAAATACTCCTTCCACTCAAGCGTCCGGACAACAAGCTAGATCTGTTAAATTCAAGAATATCTACTATGGACTTCTTTGAAAAAGGAGGAATCCATAGAAGAGAAGAGCTGGACAAACTAATGCAAAGGATGTACAGGATGTTTGGCATCCCCAAAGAACTACAAATGTTCAAGTACACCTGAAGAAGACAACTTGGAATCAGATGATAGGTACGCTTTTCATGTATTCTACAATGCACACACCTATCTGAATGAAATATTCCATCTCACTGATTCTAAGACAACATCTCATTGTCTTCTGAGGTATGTACTGTTTACATTATCTACATTTCCATTCATGGTATCTATTTTTCTGATTGAGTGTGATTAAGTGTTTTGGTTCCATCAAAAAGGGGGAAATTGTTGGGAAATCTTTAATTTAGTTTTGATGGAAGTTCCAAAACAGGTTGTAATAGGACCAGTAAGACCTGTTAGCTGACTGATGATTTAGAATCAGATTAAGATGACCAGCTGAAATGTATAGATAGATGATGTAAAAGATAGGTCACATATTGAGGGGGAACTCAATATGTATAGGTCGTCGAAGATATCGGATGACCCGGATAAGGTCGGATGATCGGAAGACTAAGCACAAATCGAAGACAAGAAGTCAAGATCGGTGAAAGAAGACATCAAGACTCGGATGAACTCGAAAACTCGGATGAACTCAAGACTCGGATAGACACTCAAGACTCGGATAGACATCAAGACTCGGATGAACTCAAGACTTATATAAACTCAAGACTTCGAATAAAAACTCAAGACTCGGTATGACTGAATACACTGAGGCTCAGAGACACCTGAAGATCAAAAGACCTGAAGACCTATATCAGCAGAGTCTGCATATTGAGCTAAGACAATGTGCATCTGAAGACTCAACAAGGTAGATCGATCGGTTATTCGATCAAGTCACCACACTGGTAACAATCTAAAAGATACACCGGACATAAGACGAATCTTCTACAAAAGGAATATCAATCGCCTAACGGACAAATTTATAAAAGTCTTGCCGTCATGGTTCGAGGAGAAAAGCGACACGCACAAAAAAAGAGTGACAATGCGGATATCGACAACAAGTAAAAAACGGGCGCTTAATGATGCCTATGGCCACGCCGATAATCGGAGCACGTCACAATCATATCCTACAACCTACCTAGTATAGCCCGAAATTTAAATTGCTCTCCAACGGCTATTTGATTTCGAGGTCTATAAAATGGGATTGCTTGTCAATTGAAAAAGAGAGACAACTAGCAAAGAACGAACACGGAGACACCGCAAAAGAAGCTAAAGCTACAACAAAATCTCCGCTCAAAGAACACTATATTTGAAGACTATTCTTAGAGTGTTCATCCCATTAGTTCTTAGCAAGAAATCCTATCCACTAGCATTTTGGCTACCTAAAACACCAGGATAGATTTCCCGTTGGAACCCTCAAACATTCTTTACCCAAACTCAAGTTAGGTTAAGTTTGTAGAGTGAGAACTCGATAAACATCTCGGCTATCCTTTTTAAGGATATAAGTCCCGCAGGTTACGTTTGTAAGAGTGGGAACTCGGTAAACATCTCGGCCATCATTGAAGGATATAAGTCCCGCAGGTTAAGTTTGTAGAGTGAGAACTCGGTAAATATCTCGGCCATCCCGTGAGGGGTATAAGTCCCGCAGGTTAAGTTCGGTTAAGGTTCCCCTGTGTTAAGGGAAGAGTAGACGTAGGACGGGTTTCCTCTGAACCACTATAAAAAGTCTTGTGTGCATTTACTTGCTTTCTTATTGCTTTACACTATTCACACAACTGAGTTTAAAACAACATACATATTCTAAGTTAAGCTCAGTCTGCACCAAGCAACTGATCTGATCAGATCGACACCTTAGTCAACTGGTTGAAAACTGACTTGAGAATCTGAATTGATAAAACTGGTTTTTCACACGGGTTAAAACAAGCTTCCGCACCATTCAGTTAAACTGACAGATATCAAGCTGATCTGCCCTTAGGCACTCAGTAAGATTGAACATCAGTCTAAACTGATACACTAGCACTCTGATTGGGTAATCTGTAGTTCACACCTGATCCGCACAAAAAGTTTTGGAAGTCTATTCACCCCTCCCCTCTAGACTTCCACCCTCACAAAACCCGTTCGGGACCTACAAACTCCATCTAAATCTTCCAAATCATACGCCCCATTTGATAAACGCTCCGACACCCGAAATGGTCCTTCCCAGGCTCGGCCGAACACACCACCTGACACCCCTATTGCTCATCTTAAAATGAGCTCACCCACATTAAACCTACGAGTACGAACCCTGGAGTTGTAAAATTTCTCAGACCTTTGCTTATACATCGCATTCTTGAAATCGGCCTCTAATCATTTTTTCTCTAGTAGATCCGCACTTAAAGCAAGTGCCTGGTCGTTGGTGTGTTCGTCAAAACACATAGTTCGGTGGCTTGGAATCTTCACTTCTGCTGGTATAACAGCCTCCGCACCAAATGCCAGAGCAAAAAGGGTTTCTGCGAATGATGTTACGAAGTAAAGACGATATGCCCATAAAATTTCGGTAACTCTCTTATTTCATCCTCCCTCGAATTATCAAGTTTAGCCTTGAGGGTATACTTGATGATTTTATTAACGACTTCGACTTGTCCATTTGACTGAGGATAATACGGAGTAGAATAATGTTTTTTTATTCGCCAATGAGCAAAATTCTGTCAGAATTCACTCCCGACAAACTGCTTGTCGTTATCTGTCACTAATGATTGAGGAAGCCCAAATCGACAAATGATATTTTTCCAAACAAAATTCCACATTCTTTGTTCGGTGGCCTTTACAATGGCTTCGGCTTCTGCCCACTTAGTGTAATAATCGACGGCGACCACGGCGTACTTCACCCCCGACTTGCCGGTGGGAAATGGGCCAATCAAGTCGATTCCCCACTTGCAAACGACCACCATGGGCTATATACGCATACCTAGTTCTTCAGTGGAGCTATGAATAAGTGGGAATACACTTGACACTTATGGCACGAGCGAGCGTAAGTGAATGAATCTTTCTTGAGTGTAGGCCAATAATACCCTTGTCTGATTATTTTATATGCCAAAACATGTCCACCTGTATGGTTTCCGCATACACCCGCATGAATTTGCTCTAGGATCGCGTGACCTTCTTCGGGAGTAAGACATTTTAATAATGGAAGAGAAAAACTTCTGTTATATAAATGCCCATCCAGAATAGTATACTGATCAGCTTGTAATCTGAGGCGAGTAGTTTGCGCCTTATTTTCAGGGAGGACACCATTTTGGAGGTAGTTTAAAATCGGGGTCATCCAAGTTTCTTGTGCAATTGTTGTATGGGCAACCACAACTCTTGGAACCGATGGCGAACAGGTTGTGACGACCACAATGTCCGTTGTGTTAGTCACTCCTTCTGCTGTCGCCAACCGTGCCAAAGCGTCAGCAAAAGAATTGTCTAGACGAGGAAGTTGTTCAATGTAGACTTGTTCAAACTGCTCAAGCAGTTCCTTCGCTAATTGCTGATATTGCATCATCTGCTCGCCCCGGGCTTCATACTCGCCTAGTACTTGGTATACAATTATCTGGGATCGCTGTAAATCATCAACTTTTGGATTCCCATTGTCATAGCCATATGTAACCCAGCGATCAAAGCTTCGTATTCTGCTTCATTATTGGTAGCAGGGAGATCAAAATGAATGACTGTCGTAAAGGTTTGTCGGGTTGGGCTGGTGAGAACCACGTCTGCTCCGGCTCTCGAGCTCATTGATGAACCATCTACATACATGTGCCATGGTTGACCAATGATTTTTTCAGGCAATTGAGGATATGTTAATTCAACCATGAAATCGGTCATAGCCTGACCCTTAATTGATGTACGCGGGGCGAAATGTAATGCCAAATTGGCCTAACTCCACCACCCACTTGAGCAACCTGCCCGACGTGTCTGGTCGGTGGAGAACTTGACGTAGTGGAAAAATAGTTAGCACCTCAACTGAATGGTCGAAAAAGTATGGTCGCAGTTTGCGGACACTCATAATGAGAGCATAAACAAGTTTCTCCAATGGGGGGTACCGGAGCTCGGCCTCCTTGAGTACTTGACTTACATAATAAACAGGCAAATGTGTAGCACCCTCTGCTCGAACGAGTACAACGCTGATCGCGTGCTCTGAGGCAACAAGGTACAAGTAAAGTTGCTCACCTGGGACAGGCTTGGAAAACGTTTGAGTATTCGCCAAATAGTGTTTTAGTGACTCAAATGCACTTTGACAATGTTCTGTCCACAAAAATATCCCTTTCTTTAATGCATCAAAGAAAGGCTTACATTTATCTCCGGTTCGAGAGATAAACCTATTCACGGAAGCCAGACGTCCAGATAACTTTTGAACCTCTTTCACATTTCTAGGTGCTTGCATGTCGAGCATAGCTTGAATCTTCGATGGGTTTGCCTCGATCCCCCGTTGGCTTACCATATGTCCGAGAAATTTTCCTGAATGAACCCCGAAACTACATTTCTTCGGGTTTAACTTCATGCTATATGCCCGGAGGATGTCAAACGTCTGTGTTAGGTGGGTGAGGTGGTCTTCTTTGTGCTCGCTTTTGACCACAATGTCATCAATGTACACCTCGACCGTCCGCCCTATGTGTTCGTCGAACATCTTATTCACCAGCCTTTGATATGTTGCTCCGGTATTCTTTAACTCAAAAGGCATACATTTTCAACAATACATATTTTTTCCGTTGCAGAATGAGGTGCTTTCTTGATCGTCAGGATGCATAGGGATTTGATGGTACTCGGCAAAAGCATCCATGAATGTCATAAGTTCATGTCCTGCAGTGCTGTCAACCAAATAATCGATGTGTGGTACGGGAAAATTGTCTTTGGGGCATGCCTTGTTTAAATCGGTAAAGTCTATGCATAACCTCTAGGTTTCGTTTAGTTTCCGGACGAGCATAGGGTTGGCTAGCCATTCTGGGCACTTGACTTCCCGGATGAGCTTGTTGTCGAGTAGCTTTTTAACCTCGGCATCCAGAGCTGCGTACTTCTCCGGACCGAATTTTCTTCGTTTCTGAATTATTGGGACTTGTGTTGGGTTGATATTGAGGTGGTGGCATGCATGCTTAGGATCGATGCCAACCATGTCCTCATGTGACCACGCCAACACATCCAAATTTGTTCGGAGATACGAGATTATTTCAGTTCGAAGTGGTTCTGGGAGTTCTGAACCGATGAAAATTTCTAAGTCTGGCCTGACCGGGTCGGCCATGATGGACTCCAGCTGCTCGACAGGTGTTGCTCGTCTTTTCTTTTATTTCCACTTGGGATCTATGTTTGACCCCTGGTGTTCATCTTCGACCTCCATAGGGTTGAAACCTATGCGAGGTTCTAAATCCAGCATTTCACGAGCAAACTGTCCGTTGGGTGGATCTATATTCATTGGATCCGGAGCTTGTATAATCGTCCCGGGTTCTGTGATCGCTTGGGAAAGTATGCTCGCCTGGGGAGGTATGCTCGTTCGAGGTGATACGCTCGCCTGGTGACTTGACCCTATTTCCCATTTTTGTTCCATCATACCGATGATATTTTGTTTTTCTGGCCCGCATGATAACAAATAATCTCGTGTTTTTTTCTGGTCGCCCTTCACGCTGCCCGTCCCTTCTAGTGTTGGAAATTTAACACAATAATAATAAGTCGAACATGTAGCCTTGAATTCCTAAATAAACGGGAGACCTAAAAACCCATTATAAGTAGATGGAGCATCGACGATTACAAAATCTAGCATTCTAGTTCGTCGAATCTCCGGATTACTAGTCGACTCTAACTTAACTCCTAACCTGATCATACCATATGGCCGGGTTACAGATTCCCCAAAACCCATTATGGTATGATCACAAGGCTCGATATATCCACTTAGATCACCGACTTGCTTCTCCATTTGGTGTAGAGTGTTGACGAACAAAATGTTCGCATATACCCCGGTGTCTACCAGGAGTCGATGCACCTTCAACCCCAGAAGTCGAGCACTAATGGTTAGAGAATCATTGTGGGGGGTGATGATACCGTCGAGATCGTCATCTGAAAACATAATTTGGTGAGATGGTGGTATACTAGCTGATGTGCTCGCTACATTCACCTGATGTATGCTTTGCATGGCGTGCATTTCCATCTTTTTCCATCTGTTCGACAACGTCGAGACGTGATGGCATCCACCCACTGGCCCATAATCAGGGTGAATCATATTGATTTCTTGGCTCTCCCGACCTCTGTTTGTTGTAGGGGCTCCTTTCTTAGGTAAATCCAACTTTTTGCGAAATTCTTCTTGATCACTATCAGACATTTCTTCTGCCTTACGTTTTCCCCTTTGGTTGCCCGACTTTTCGTCTTGGGCATCTCTGCTCGCCGATTTTTTGAGGAATTGGGTTAGGCGGTTTTCTTCGTATAGCTTCCAAAGTTGACGAAGTAAATCACGACATTCATCGGTATTATGTCCGATATATTCATGATATGAACAAAATTTGGAAGCGTTAAGATAATTTTTATCCCTAACGATCCTCCGGGGTTTCTCTAACATATCCCGGTCCTTAATCTGACTATATATCGTCTTTGTTGGAACACCTAAAAGACTGCGAAGGGCATGTGCTTCGGCTCCTTCCTCAAAAGGTTTAAAAGATCCCGGGGGCTTATACCCCCCCTCACTCACTACTTTTTTACCAACGACCACTCTCTTGGTCGCGACCTCCTAGCCTAAATGTGACTGGGCGAGCAAGTCCTGCATGGCTATGATCTTGGATGCTCGCTCTCGGAAGTCAACATATGTGTTTGGCCAGTCCTGATGCATGGCTTTCCACATGTCCGTATTCACGGTCAAACCTCCCACTACTGTAAGGATTTTAGCATCCTCTTCAACAGGAGCTCCGTCGTATAGGCATTTATCAAATCTTTCTATGTATGCCTTATCTGACTCACCTTTTAGCTGGGAAAAATGCGTTAATCGTTGCTTTGGTGATGGGCGAGCACACATAGATGAAAAATGGGACTGGAGCTTCTGTCCTAATTGTGTGAAGGAGGTGATTGAAGCTGCAGGCAAAGTTGAAAACCACCTATGTGCTCGGTCTCCCAAAGTCATGGGAAATGACCGGCACTGAGTTGCATCAGTGGCGCCCATAGAGATCATATAGTCTGAAAATTTACTGAGGTGAACATGGGGACCTGACTCTGCGTCGAACATGGGTAATGGTGGTCGATTTTTTACCACCTTCTCTTGTACTTCCGCTGTCATGATCACTGGGCGAGCGGCGAGCACGGAATTGTGCCTGCTTGAGGGAGCCCTTTAGTGGCAGCCAGATCAGCCTGCAAATTTTCTATTGCCTTCTGCATCTCTGCAAACCTTGCGGAGCTTACTGATCAAGAACGGGGTTGGGTTCCATCATGAGAACCAGGTAGGTCATGCTCATGATGGGACAATCCCCCCTTCCGTGTAAGTCCTATGCTGCCCAACCGATGATGGATGGATAACTTGGTTGCAGTAGATTTTTCAGGAATATAAGGTCTTTCGTGGTGTGGTCGATCATGAGGTACTGTATGGGCCACCGTGTTCGCCCGGTGTTCCTTTCCAGGATCTTGACGCCTATGATCGCCAATCCGTTCCTTCGCCACCACTCTTAATCGTTCAAATGTTGATCGTCTGGACCCTTGTGGTTGCTCGTCTGACAAGTTTCTTGTTTCTTTTTCCTCTCTTTTCTGAGCGGCTTTCTTCTTAACTTGTTCGTTGTCTAGAGTGTGAGAGTGTTGATCATCCTCATCTTGAACTCTCAGTTTGGCTAACTCTTTTTCAGCTCGATCTCTCTGTGTTCTTAATAAAAATGTGATCGCCTTTGTAGTTGCAGTAGGATCATTGGCTATATCTTCGAGACTAATAGTCTCCACCGCCGGATTTTCTCGAGGCCGCGGTTGAACCTCATCATGAATATACGGGCGGCTTTGTCCTGACCCTTCGATCCGAGTATTCCTTGACTGAGGCATTATATTTCTTTTTTCTGCTTGGTTTTTTGGAAAGTGTTTGGATTGGTTTTGGAACCCTCCTTCTAGCGCCAATTGTTGTAAGTCGTGTTATGTGGAAATATGATGTGGCGTTGTATGTGACAACTTACAAATAAAATAACGATGTGTAAAATAGTACTGTAAATGACAATGAGTTGTTGACTCAGTTCGTCAAAATTGACTATCTCTGGGGCGTTCCAAGCCAGGGATGTTATATTGAGAGTTGAAAGTGTGCCGAACACAATATACTTTGTGAAGAGCACAATTTACATGTTGGATAATGAGTTGGTATATATGTGATTACTTGGAAATTTTCTGAACCCTCTTTATGACTTTTCAGGGTCTATTTATAGCATTCTGACAAGCATGTGCTGTTCTGGATAGCACGAGCTGGCGTTTTCGTATCATGCAAGAATTTATGTGGTACTGTCACGTTTTCTTCCTCTCCTCTCTGGTCGACATCTGTACTTACTTGTTCATGAAGCTTTATACTTGTCGTCCAGGTGGTATGGGCTGAATAGATGACTTGGCTTTTGTGTTCGCACTAATTCGTTTGCTCCAGAACATTAATTTTGATCACTTAAAAGACACGGCTGCGGGCCAAGTGTATTAATTGAAACTGCATGTTCGCTTTTAACGGGCGAACAAAATATCTTTCTCCTGCTCGATTTCTGCCCGTCCACTTCCTTTGCTCGCCTCCTAACCATTGCCAAACACCAAGCGAGCATAATTCTTTTATAATCGTGGCTTAATCCCTGACGAGCATACAAAAGTAATTATAACGCCTTCCCGATTGGCGAACACCTGTATGGCGAACTGGCACACGTGTAATTTTTATTACACGTGTCTGTCTAGTGTGTAAAGGATAATTCGGGGTCGAATACCAATCACAACACTAGTATAATTGAAAGTCATCCAATTACCATTTGTGACTAAATTGATTGAGAATACATCAAAATATACGACAATAACATCAGAGTTGATCCTACGTTTTGAAGGGTCCTTTCCATTTCAAATAATAAAAAATACATAACTGTCATCATGAAGATAATTTAATTTATTAAACAAATAAAGTGAGATATAAAATAAATAGTTAAAATATAATAAAAATATAATGAAGGGAAAAAGTGAAAGATTGAAGAACTGAGAATAGAGGGTGCGCGAAGTTTAAAGAAAGAAATGGAAAAAATTATTAATAGGTACAAATTTTTTATGTAAATTACTAATATGTACAATTGAGATTGCATATATAATTAAAATTGCACACGAAATTGCATATATAACTATATATATACAATTATTTTATACTTATTAGTAAGTTATAATTTTAAAATGTATCTATCAGTAAGTCTTTTTAGAAAACAAAATGCAAGTCTCTTTAAAAAACAAAATGCAATCAATTGCCTATTTTGTTGGCAGGTTGTATTTCTTCTTAAGAAAAAAAAAAGTCATCCAATTGCCATTTGTAACTAAATCGGGCCAAAGTTCACCAAAATGTAAGACAAATATATATGGTTCCTTCATTAAGCTATATGCTTTTTTTTGTTGACAATCAATTATTGTACTGAGATATATTATACATATTGACATTAGAATCAATAGGACAAATTGTAAAAATAGATTTTTTATTTATTGTTAATTACATTTTGAGGATCGAACTTTTGACTTTTGCAAGAAGGGTACTGAACTTTCTGATTGTTGAAAAAAAGGACCCCCAGACAAATTTGCAGACAAAATTGGAGGAATTTTCGTCATATTTGTAGGATGCATTTTCGCCTATGAATTTGTCGAGGGTCCTTTTTTCACAACAATTTGAAAGTTCAGTACTTACTCTGCAAAAATAAAAAATTCGATTCTCAAAGTATAATTAGTGATAAAGACAAATCTTGTTTTTACAATTTGTCATTTACATTATTTACTATGTATTTCACAATCTCTAGAGAATAATGAAATCGTACATGCTAGTTTCCTATCATAAAAATAATATATGGATTATTAAGATTTTAAGGCAACAACGTGACCTAAAAAACTAAGGGGGTGTTTTCAATCTCTACACATGAGTGTAGAAGTGCTTATTTTTTAAGTTGGTGTGACCCAACTTTAAAAAAAAATAGGGATAATTACGCACTTCTAACCTCCCACTTATGTTCTAAAACACACCCTAAGTCTTGTATGCACTGAGTGCACCGTGAACTTCATAGTTTATTTTAAAATCATGAAACTTGTTACACTGAAATATGCAACTTATTTACATTGGTGCAATTATTAATATAGAAAATAAGTTGCACGGTCCAATATAAACTAATTGCATATTTAAGTGCAATAAGTTGCATGATTTTAAAATACTTTATGGAGTACACGGTGCACCCAGTACACACGAGATTCACCCGCCTTGAAAAGCCTATAAACTTTTTAAAGGATGCAGAAATTCTGATAGAATTTCAAAGTCATATTTTCTTCATACTGTTGAGATAAATTACCTTTCTAGTTTGGTGTGTATCATAATATAAGCTTAATTGTTTCTAACTAATTTTCGTGCATCTCTCATTTAAGGGTAAAATTGTATAAGAGGAAAAATTAGTCATTAATTACTCTCCCCTGTTCAAAATAAATGGCATTTTGACCCTTCATTTAATTTACAAATGAGATGACATTTTGCATTTTTTAATATAAATTATTTCATTATTTTTTTCAAATTTACCCCCAAAAAAGGTAAAATATTTAGATCGAGAAAGATAAACTTTTATTAAGTGTATAATAAAAATCAACTATTTTTCCAATATAGGTGCATCTAGGGTGGACGGTACGGCATACCGAAATTTTTTTCGACATACCGTTACCGTACCGAAATTTTTGTTGGGAGATGAATTTAATAAAAGATTATATGATTTTGATTAAGATCCCAAAACTCCTGAGTATGACATGTTCAGAATGATCTTGATAATTGAGTCGATTTAGGTTTTAGAGTATTCGGGATGATTATCTCGCAAAATGTATAGTCGTGAGATATAGTTCAGATAGGTTACAAGACTCAAGAACTCAAGATGTTTCAAGAAACCGTTTTCATATGAAAACTCAAGTCTCAAGACTCAAGATGAAATCGAGAACTCAAGACTTCGAGATGAAGACTCGATTATAATAACAAGATAAATCAAGACTCGAAAGACCACAAGACTCGAAGACCTCAAGACTCGAAGACTCAAGACGCAAGATCAAGATCGAGAAATCAAGATCAAGAATATCGAAAGCACGCATCATTCAAGACTCAAGAATGTCTTCAATGCTTAGTATGAACTCAATGTTCCGAGGCACCGAATATATCTATCCGAAGGATGCAATCATCGAGAAACGCTGATGCCTTAGAAAGTTAGATATTGCCAAGACATTCAAATGCGCATAAAAGGAACTAAGTCAAAAGTGTTGTTAAAGTTATATCAAACTCGAGTTTGTAACCAAAAAGAGCCGTTAAAGGTGTCTACCTTTAATCAAGACAAAAAGTCAAAAAGAGGAAGACGACATCATGTCACCATACCGACAATCGACAAAGGATAAAGTCAAAAAAAAGATGTCAGATGTACGAAAGTTCCAGACTGCAAAAAGTGAAGACCGGCTACATGAAAGGTTATTGCCTAAAACATGTTAGGGAGTTTCAAACCCTAAATATAGCCGTTTCTCACACACCATAAGAGGAACTCACGGTTATCTCTCCAACGGATAGTTTTCAAAGAGTGACCTTGGTGTATGCCTATAAATCTTTGGTGACCCTCTACTTTGTAAGGTTACTGAAATTTATCGCAAACTCAAGAGCTCAAACTTATTCTTGCAAAAGTTAAAGCACTCGAAATACCTTGAATTTCCCAAGTGCTTCTATATTGAAGAGAGCTCACCTTACTAAGCCTAGCTTGATAAGATTTATCCAAAGCTTAGTCGAGATATCCTAACCCTTTGCATTGTGCTTCATTGTAAAGGATATCTCATCCTAGTTGGAAACCAACCGAGAAACCCCAAACCCTTGAGAAGGTAGTTGGAGTGTGTTTTGTTGGTGAGTAGAGTTGTAAAGAGTTAGTAAACTACGGCGGAGTAGTCGAAAAAACTCTAGAGGAGAAGTTAGTAAGCTACGGGGGTAGTCCGAAAAGCTTGTGTGTGATTGAGTAAGTAAACTACGGAGGTAGTCGAAAAACTCAAGGTCGGGTTGAGTAAGTAAACTACGTGGAGTAGTCCCGAAAAACTTCGAGGCGAGTTGAGTAAGTAAACTACGAGGTCGAAAGCTCGAAGTTGATAGTGAATTTCTCACGAAGAGTCGAGAGTGGATGTAGGAGCTTGAGTCTCTACGAACCACTATAAGCTCGCGTGTTCTTTATTGCTTTCCTTATCTGTGCTTAACTGTTGCATTGACTTGATTTTAAAAGCATACTTTTCACTGATATTCAGTTGGAATCAATCCACTGAAGTTGCATAAGTGAATCACAGCCTAATCACTATTTCATAAAGGGAAGGTCTTTCAAAGAAAGCTTAAAACGAGTATAATCTAAGGGCCAACCATTCCAAGACGGTCGAGTAAATTAGAGAACGATAGTTATCAAACTCAACTCTCTTACGAGGATTCATAAGCTAGTTATCGATCCAAGCAACTCGGGATCTCGACACTTCGAGATTCGGTTGGGATTATCGAGAGGTATCTGAAAGCGGCTCGGGATCATTTCTCGATGAGACTTTGACTCGAGCGATCTGTCTTCTCGAACCTAATCTTGAGGATTATCGACCCAAGTGACCTCGATGAAGAAAAAGTTTTAAAATCAATCGAACACGTGTATTTCCCCCGTACACGTGTAAGACTTCGTTTACACCGACCAACAAGTGGTATCGGAGCGGTGGTTCAACTTGACCACTGTTGTGTTGACCAAAGTTTTATTTTCAAAAAACTGTGGTCTATCTGAATCCGATCTTATTTGGTTGAATTTTTTTTTTTTTCAAAAGATCGGAAAAAATGTCTTCTAAAAACTTCCCATGTTCTCGATGAGAACTATGATCTATGGAGACTAAGAATGCGGGCTCATCTCATATTCCAAACATGAGCGTATGTGGAGAGTGGTTTCTCAAGGACCATTCAAATTTCTTTGTGGTGAATCCTGAATTACGAAGAGGAGAGAATTGATCCTAGAAAGAGAATTTCCTAAGTCGATGACCAACTAACTCTGAGGAGAAAAGTTAGTCAATCTAGACTACATTGCAAAAAGACACACTATATCTGAGACAATTGATGATGGTGTGATGGGAATGATCTCTCACCGTTGTATCTTGCTAAAAGAGATATGGAATACACTAATTTGTTATGTGCGAGCGCATCATATAAAAAAAAACAAACTTTTCGGTTAGCAATTGGAAAGTTTGGCCAGGTTTTGAAATGGATGATGGTGAATCAATTGACAAATTGGAAGTCGATTCACTAAAGATCATGAATGATCTAAACGCACTTGGAAAGAAATATCCACAAAGAGAAGTGACATTGAAAATTCTTAGAGGTCTTTCTAAGAAATGGGATATTCATGCGAAGGTGATTGAAAACACCAAGAACATTAGTTCAATGCCATACCAACAAGTCTTCTCCGAAATGAAGCCTATGAATTTGTAATTGATAAGAAATCCAAAAAGGCCGACAAAGAAAGATGATTCTTCATCAAGTAAGAATGTAGCTTTAAAAGCCAAAGATAAAACCTCAGAAAACTAGAGAAATAAGAACCCCCGTGCCAAACATCGATGAGCTTGAGGAAAAGCTAAAGACCGATGGCAAGGAGGTTTGACAGACTTAATAATAGATTTGGAAAATACAAAAGCTATTACAGGGAACCACAATACCGAAGAAACCCGAGGACGGATCAACCGAGAAGAAGAAGGACACGAAGGTGAAGGATCTTCATCCGCAAAAAGGACTCCAAGTCCAAAGAAGAAAATGATCGGGATGATGATGCCAACAGATCTTATAATTGCGGAAAGAAAGGTCACTTCCAAAGATGATTGTCCGAGTTGAGTGCTAAGAGAGAGAAGAGAAAGACAAGCTAAAAGAGACCGTAAGTTCTCAAGCAAAAAGGTCATGGTTGCGAAAGAAGAACACTCTCTGGGAGGATCTAGCTCTTCGGATGAGATATTCTCGAGACGGTGAAAGTGATGACATCCGTCTGATGGCCATTGAGGAGGTAAACTCTTCATCTCTGTTGTTGCTCCCTACACTAAAGACAAGAGTTTTCAAGTTCCAATGAAAAATACTCATTTTGACTTTGATGGATTCTTTTGAGAATCGATGAAGGACTATCTTTGTTTTGCATGGATCGCTAAATAAAACTCAAGAAGCGAGAATAAGGAATCGAATCTTTGAAAATCTAAAATGGAAAGACTCTAGCAAAACCGAGATCACTTCTCAATTAATGGGAGCTCTTGATGAATCGGATGTTCTCGAAAGTACAACTCTCGAGAAAAAGAGAAGTTGATCATGTCCCTAACGAAAAAAGCTAGAGAAATCCATTTGAAGAGATTCAAATTAATCGAATCGAGTTCAATGACCTCTCGAGAAGCATAAAACTCTCACAGAATCTGTGAGGATAGTGCATGAAGAAGTTAACTCTATTGAATAAAGCATCTAATGTGATAGATGAAATTCAGAGTTACCGAGATCTCGCTTACTATAAAAACCGGATTGGGATACACTCCGGGAACCTCACAAGGTCATCCGAATCTTTGATCATGTAAAGAAGAAGACTATCTTTGTAAAACCCGATGGCACCTACACTTCAAAAATTTGAAGCAATGCCCAAGGTTGTAGACAAGGGAAAAGGACCTATGGTTTCAAAGAAACTCGAATGATCGGGTTAGAAAGCCCAAACCTCGGTGAAGGCTAGAAAACTGAAAGGGCGATCGAAAACTTTCGAGTAAGTACTTCAAAGCCTCGGTAAGAATACAAATCTGAAAGGCTCCACATCAACCATCGAGAGGAATCCTCGGATGAGAAACACTCGGCAGAGACATTCTCAACCAAGAGACCAAGTCCTCAAGATAATCGAAGACCCAGATTCGGTCTGATGCATAACCTCGAACTCTCACTTGCAAAGGTAAAGGTTATCCCAACCCGAAATCAACAAAGATTTAGACCGGGCCACAAAAAGCCCAAGCATCTGAACAAAAGGCCCGAACGAAAGAAGAATTCAAAAGCCCATGTTCATCTTAAAAGTTAAGACATACATACACGTAAAAGTCGCTAAGGCACCTAGAGTAGTAGATGTGTATGTTGATGTTTATGGAAGACAAATTAGCCACTCTAAAGTGATTAGAGTTGTCGAGGCGATTTGGATTCCGAAAGGTACATCTAACCTTGTGTAGACCCTACACAAATTGGGTACCTAAGAATTGATCTGTTTTTCGGGAGGAAAACAAAGGCACTAAACTGACAAATGATCACATGGCAATCGATGAAAGCGAGATGAAAAAGCTCCTGGCATTTGGTATCTTGACAGTGGATGTTCAAGACATATGACAAGATACAAGAAGACACTCAGTGACTATGTTGAACTAAGAGGCCTACAGATCACTTTTGGAGATAATTCGAGGACGGATCAAGGATATGGAACTTTGGAAATCGACTCAGTTCATATCCATGGTGTTTCATATGTATCTGGATTGAAGCATAATTTGCTTTCAATTAGCCAATTATGTGATAAGGGTTTCAATGTTGAGTTCTCTAAGAACTTATGTTTTGTGAAAAATGATACATCACGAAAAGTTTTACCGACCGTACAAGAAAAAAGGGAATGTGTATCTTCTTGATTGGAGTTACGCTCCTAAAGATACATGTTTAGTTGCTAAAAGTTCCACAGATACCGGTTGGTTATGGCATAAAAAGAATGAATCACCTAAATTTCAAAACCACGAACAAGCTTGCAAGATTAGCTCTTGTGAGAGGGTTGCTTTAACGAAAGTGTTCAAGATGAGAACATATTTGTGATGTGTGCGAAAAGGAAAAGCAGATAAGAGCATCATTTAAAAAGTAAAGTTGAGGTTTCTCTTGAAAGAATACTTGATTTACTACATATGGATCTTTTGGTCCTATAACACCGTAAGCACTAATGGCGGGAAATACACATTGGTAGTAGTTGATGACTACTCGAGATATACTTGGGTCATATTCTTACTCGAAGAAAGAGACTCGATATAAAAAAAGTTGCCAGAGTTCTTGAAAAGGCTCGATATTGAGAAAAAATCGAGTGTGGTCAAAATCGATCCGACAAAGGCTCAATTCATAAATCATATCATATCGATTATTGTGCGAGAGAATGGAATTTCACATGAAACATCACCGCAAGGACCCCTCAACAGAATGGTGTTCTTTGAAAGGAGGAAAGGACTCTACGAAAGAAGTTCGCAGGACTATGATAAATTTGTCGACATTCCTAAAAGATTTTGGGTTTGAAGTTGTCAACACTTTGCGTACTACTACTCTCGTAAACGGATCCATCTTGACCAAGAGTCAAGGCAAAACACCCTATGAGCTTTGGAATGAAAGGAAGCCTCTTGTTTTTTTTTTTTCGTGTGTTTGGTTGCAAGTGTTTCATACACAATAATGGTAAAGATCGGTTGAAAACTTTTGATAGTAAAAGGCGATGAAGGAATATTCTTAGGATATTCGAAGTCGATAAAACTTTCGAGTTTACAAATCGTAGGACTCTTATTGTGGAGGAAACACCTCATGTTGTTTTTGATGAATCTATTTGTGTTCGGAAGAAATGAAACATGATCGCAGATGAACCCGACTAAGAGGATCACCAGATTAAGCCCAAACGAAAAGATAAATCATCCATCGAACTCGAAAAGAAGAAGTCACCACATTCTATGATTGGGTGACTCGGACTTCGAGATAAGGAAGTTCAGAATGGAACTCAGGATGGTGAGCCTCAAGAAAACCAACACTCCAAAGGTGACCAATCTGAATAGACACCAGTTCAGACTCAGGTATGTGATGCCAATGAAGATGTGGTCACAGCTGAGGCAAATTCTGAATCTATCAACCAAAGGGGAACAAATGTCTCGACAATGTTCTCAATAGAATTTCCCCTGAGGAAGATGATTCCCTTTCTCCTTTTCCGTTGTTCCCTGAGTTTGCTGATTTAACTGAACCTAACATCTCAAATGATGAGGATATTATTGAAGGGGGAACATCAAAAAGGAAATGGTTAGATAGTCATCCTACAAGTCGGTTGTGGGTGATCTAACCTGAAGGTGTTAAGACAAGAAGGTTCCATGGTGAGAGTGCACTATTCTCGTCGCTTCCTTTCGGAGAAAAGAACTCACTTTGAGATTGGTGAAGCTCTACAAGATTCTTATTGATTCTTCTTTATGCAAGATGAAATTTGAATCAATTCTCAGAATGAAGTATGGGAGTTGGTAGATAGACACGAAAGGCACAATGTCATTGGAACCAAGTGGGTTTTCAAGAATAAAAGAGATGAAAACAACAACATTGTAAGAAACAAAAGCAAAATTAGTTGGACAAGGTTATTCCCAAGAAGAAGGCTTGGATTATGATGAAACCTTTGACCGTTGCAAGAATAGAAGCCATCGATTGTTTCTTGCATATCTTTGCCACATGAAGTTCACGACCTATCAAATGGATGTGAAAAGTGCATTTCTAATCTGTGCTTAAAGAAGATGTTTATGTGGAACAACCTCCCCGGCTTCAAACAGAATGACCAAGTTTACGTGCTCGGAAAAAGCTTTGTATGGTCTCAAGCAAGAACCCGAGCATGGTATGATACTTTTTCTCGGTTTCTTCTTCGACCATGGTTTTGTCGAAGGGATCGCTGATAGAACTCGCTCGGGATAGAGGGTGGGAAGAGATCTTACTAGTTCAGGATATATGTTGATGACATCATTTTTGGATCTCCAAACCATCACCGTGTGTGAAAAGTTTTCAACACCGATGAAAGGCAAGTTTGAGATGTCGATGATGGGAGAGATGAATTTCTTTCTAGGTCTTCAAGTGAAACAATCAAAGAAAGGAATATTCATCAACCGTGCAAAATACACCGAGATCCGATTGCAAATATGGTGTACAAAATTGCAATACAGATTAGGATTCGATGAATACTAACTACAAGATGGATCCCGATTCGTAAAGGCAACCGCTGAATCATACCGATTATAGAGGAATCATTGGATCATTGCTCTATCTCAAAGCAAAGTAGGCGGATATAACATTTCTTTGTTGGGATATGTGCAAGATACCAAGCTAATCCTAAGACTAGTCACATGGAGGTCGCCAAAAAGATACTAAGATATCTTAAGGGCACGAAGTGAATGAGGATTATGGTATCCAAATGATGATAACCTTCAATTAACCGTTACTTTCGGATCGCGACTATGGAGGTTGTAGAATTGATGGGAAGTCCACAACAGAACTTGTCAATTTCTAGGAAGCAAGTTTGATATCTCGGTTTTCAAAGAATGCACCTCGAAGAACCGAAACCAAGATTAAAGGTTTAATACATGGTCGCGGGAAGTTCTACGTGGTTTTCGTATTCTTTGCCTCGCACAACAATTAAGGGATTATAAAGTTGAAGCGAATGAAGTACCAATATTTTGTGACAACAATAGTGCGATTGCTATTTCACAAAATCCGGTTATTGCACACCGATGCAAGCATGTGGATATCGAACATCACTTCATCAAAGATCATGTCGAGAAAAAGGACATAAGGATGGAGAAAATTCATACCGATAGGCAAAAGAGTCGATATCTTGACTAAACCTTTGGTTGAATCAAGATTTCGTGAACTTTCGATTGAATTAGGGATCTTTGTAACAGGTGTATAGAGTAAATCAAAAATTGAAGATTTTCGGATGCATGAAGTTTTCTCGAAATTCTACTTGAGAAAACTCGGATAAAATGGAAATACCGAATCGAGTCTCGAAACACAGATTTATCAAGGTCAAGACTTCGAGAAAGATCTTGAACCCATTCAAGACTTTCGAGATTATAATGACATTTTATCAAGGATGATTACTTTCGAAGACCGATAGAGGGAAATTAGTCCTAAGAAGTAAAGACTACATGCGACTCATTTATTGCTCAAGTAAAACTCAAGAATCATTCGCAATAAATATAAAACACCGAGGAATGTTTTTTGGGGATCGTTTTAAATTCGAAGAAGGTCAATAAATCATTTAATGCTCTGTCACATTATTGACCAATGAGGATATTTTGGCGGCTTACTTTTTAGAGATCGTTTGGTTCAGATAATTCGATTAATCTGGAGATTAATCTCAACCGTTTTTTTCACCTAACCAACGCGATTCTCCACGATCTCGAAGCTATATATATACCCCTTTAAGCCATTCAAGCTAAAATTTTATCAAACCCTTCGTTCCCAAATCCTCTGCAACTAAAAATCCCTTTGCCCAGAAATCTCCAAACCCTAAATCTTCATATTGTTAAATCAATCTCTAAAATGGCCCCAACCTTGTTCGAGAAATTAGCCATAACCAACAAGCCGTGGTACGAGTTCGTTGTCTCACTTGAAAGCACAACCAACTCAAAGCCGAAGAGAGGCTCTGCGATATGATTCGATCAGGCTAAACTCACCCATCTAGTCGCAGTTTTACCGCACGGGGAGTTCGCAAAAGAGGTCGAATTCATCTCAGTAATTTGAGAATGGATGAAGAAGATGGTATGCATTCTTCGATTACCACATCACATTTAGAGCATTCGTCAAAATACGTCGATTTTGAGAGGGATTTGTGCATAATTCCGAAAAATCTGAATGATGTGTTTGAGCTTTGATATAGAGGAGAGGATCTGCGATGTATATGTCGGGTGAGAGCGAGGAGTACCTAGATACGATTCTTTGAGAATCTGTTAAATTTGAGGCGACATTGCATAAGAGGCATCTAAAGCCACAATATCGTGTCTTGATGGATATTGTGAGCAAGTGCATCATGAGTCTTCTTGGAGTTTTGAAGCAGATTAGTACCCGGCTCGATCGATGGCGGCGATCGAGGCATCTCCTACCACCGACTTCAACCGGGTGAAATTTTAATTCGATGGTGACGAGCAAGCCAAGGTCATAAAAAGTGGTCAATGGGGAAATCACGATGAAAGGCAAGATCCACTATGCCACCAAAATTGCTTATATTTTGGAGATGTCGCGAGAGAGGAGGAGGATATCTTCGCCAATTCAACCCCATTCCCTAAAACCAAAATTCTCTTCAAGCCCATCTCTTTGGAAGAAGCGTTATTCGAGGAAAAAGAGAAAAGGTAGAATCACCTTCATTTCTTTGAGAAAAGAGACCCAACAAACCGGGAAGGTTCTTTGGAGGCAAAAATGGAGCAAGGAGCAAAACCGATGAAGCGGAAGGATCTTGCTCCAAAGCGCTAAAAAGATTGGTGGTTCTCACCGACGGCGAAGGTTGATGATTCGGCGAGATACAACTCAAGGCAAAACCAGCTCGAGTTCGCCATTACAAGTGTTGGCTCGAGGTTATCTCTAGACACACAGGATCGGATCGGCGAGGCGGGTCTTCTCTGAGGTGCTCGAGACATCACTCGATTCGGATAAAATTTCTCGGAAATTTTTAAAGCATCTCGCACCTCGAGAGATGCCTACCTCGAGATGTGAGCTCGGGACGAAGAGCCCATTTCAGTCGATCCCCGAAGATATGCCACTCGGGCCTCGGAACCCACTCGAGATGCAACCGGGAGGACTGAATGCACAAACTTCGACACTAATGGTGGCTCGAGAGCAAAATATTCTTGATGAGCTCAGAGTGATCTCGCTGATCCCTTAGCGCGAAGCCTTCTATCAACCGAAGCCCGAGATGGAAGAAGCCCGAGGTCAAGCATAGTGGAGGAGCAAGGAACAGTTCATCGATCACTGCTACCGAAGCTCGGCTCATACCCCGATCTGCAAGATGTTTTCTTGATTAAGGACGACATGTATATCCTCAATCGAGACTCTTCCCGAGATGCTTGATATTGCCGCGTTCGGAGGGAAGACCGTGGAATGAGGAGACAACCTTCCCGACCGAACCGGGGGTTTGGAAGACAAAGCTTCGGATGAAAAATTCCGATTTTGATGAAATTTTCGTGTAGAAGTTAGCCGAGAAGAAAAAACAATCGGGTTGGTGCCCCGAGCAACGGAGACAAATCCAAAGATGGAGATGGGGACCAACAGGGGAGATCTTTGAGGATCGGTCTCAAATGGAAAAAGACTTTGTTGTCGATCAACCTCGGTGATCGGTTAAGACTCTTCAGTACCTTTTGGCACTATTAACAATTATGCCAAAGTTATTTGAAAGTACTATCTTTAATTAAATTGTCCGATCAACGTGATCGAGGCTCAAATGGAGATCATCAGAACGGGATGAAAGTCAAGCTCAGGATGATCATACAACATGAGAAGGTGCAGAAGGTTCCCGAGATTGATCTCACTCCGTAATGGAGAAACTTGAGAAGATTGAGCCAATGGCGATCAAAATTGCTCGGATGGAAAAAGTTGGCGCAAATCAAGCTCGCATAATGGAAGGTCTTAGCCATTCTTCGTAATCGGTGCGGAATACAAAACACTCGACCACTCGGATGACCTCCATGGAAGTAAAGTCAATGAAAAAGTTTGGAGGGAGTCAACGCAGAAAGTTAAGTCTTTAAATGAAATGTAGCACCAGAATCGATCAATTTCTAGAGGTTGAAACTAGCAGAGAAAAATGAGGTCTTGACGATTCATTGTTGAGGAAATGAGCTCGGTGCTCATGACCAAAATGACAGAGATGCTTAAAGATGCACTCTCCGCCGGTTTGCCCACTTTATCTCAAGAACTTTCTCGTGGGCTAAGAACCACATCGGGAGAATGGAAGATGAAAGCAAGATCGCTAGAAGCGAGAGATCCGTCTGTGTGAGCAAAGAGCAAGATCACATGGACACAACTCTCCGGACTTCTTCCAAATTACTAAGTCGCGGAAGGGGAAAAGGAAGGTGAAGACCTCGTGAAGTTCATGGCACGTGCTTTGGAGAAGAATGCTCTGAAAGAGGTGAAATGTACAATCTAGCCAAAGCCTTTAAAAAGAAGTTGAAGCATCGATAAATTGAAATTGGCCAAGTGGAGAAGCCCATCTACACTTTCGAAGTTTCGAGCAAACCATACTTGAGGTTGCAAGAGAGAAACCGAGTGCTAGAACTAAGGTTGAACAAGCAGCCGGTACCGAATCGCCTATGAAGAGAAAAAGCTTTGGGCGTTGTTCAACCCAGAAAGCAAAGCGTGTTAAGGCTTCTAAGCCAATCCAGAGAAAGGCGATTCGGATGATGAAGATGCAGAAGATTCCGAGTCTCAACCTCGGAAGAAAGTCTTCAACACCGAGATGCTCAAGACACCTCCAGAAAGAACAAAGCCAAAGAAAGCCGCCTTTGGCTCGGGAGCGCCTGTGGATCGTAAGAAGATAGAAGAAGAGCGTGAGAAGGAGTGACTTCGTGAAGTTTGCGAAAAAGAGGAAGGAACATCGAAAAGCGCCTGAAAGGGCCCCCACGCTGATAAATGGATGCCCATTAAACTCAACGACATGTGGGAAGAAGTGAAGAGAACCTTCGGTTCAATTACGATGTTCTCGAGGGAATGGAGAGGGAAGGCTCGGATCAAAACGAAGCTTTCATTGAATATCTTCTAACCTTCTATCCAAAGTATCTCCAAGGTTTGGATTAACCTTGCGGATGAAGGTGGAGTACGATAAAGCCCCGGACCATATTCCTATTCTCTCCAAGACTTGGTAATGGCTTGGTAAACGAGAAGGCCATTACGCAAGAAATTGCTTTCAAGATATCTTTGGTGAGATTAGATTAACGAAACAATCCGGACATCATCAAGGAGAGAATGAAATCAAGAAAAGATTTTTCTAATGTTCAACCTGGAGGTGCCAGCTGATGAAGTCGAAAATGAAGCAAACTGAAGAGCCGAATCTGAAGACTGAAGACTGAAGAACTCAGAAGATTCTGTAATCTTTAAATTTTGTCTTTTTGATTTTGTTGATAAAAATCTCATTGTAATCTGTAATGGTATACTTATCATCAATGAGATTTATCATTTTGCTCAAAAGATAATATCTCATTATCTTATTTACATGTCTTTATTTTGATATCTTTGAATGAATGTCTCTCGAATCGATTGTATGATGATATGGGAGAAATTGCTTAAGTATTTGGTAATGATCTATTTAAGAAAGATTCATTACTGAAGAAATCTGTTGAATGATTTAAATTGTTGGGAGATTATTTATTTAAAGGGATTGTTGGGAGATTATCTGTTCAGGAACCAATCTTGTAATAGAATAAACTGAAACCTGAGTATAGGTTATTTTGTTTGTAAACAAGATAGGTTTTGGCATCATCAAAAAGAGGGAAATTGTTGGGAGATGAATTTAATAAAAGATTATATGATTTTGATTAAGATCCCAAAACCCCCCGAAAATGACATGTTCGTAATGATCTTGATAATTGAGTCGATTCAGTTTTAGAGTATTCGGGATGATTATCTCGCAAAATGTATAGTCGTGCAGATATAGTTCAGATAGGTTCAAGACTCAAGAACTCAAGATATGTTTCAAGAAACCGGTTTCAAGATGAAACGAAGTCTCTCAAGACTTCAAGATGAAATCGAGAATCAAGACTCAAAGATGAAGACTCAAGATAACAACCAAGATAAATCTAAAGACTCAAGACCAAGACTGTAAGACCCTCAAGACTCGTAAGACTTTGAAGACGCAAGATCAAGACCGAGAAATCAAGATCAAGAATATCGAAAGCACAAGAATTATCAAGACTCAAGAATGTATCAATGCTCAAGATGAACCCGAATGTTCCGAGGCAATCAATATATCTATCCGGCTGATGCAATATCGAGAGAAACGCGATGCCTTAGAAAGTTAGATATTGCCAAGACATTCAAATGCGCATAAAAGGAACTAAGTCAAGTGTTGTTAAAGTTATATCAAACTCGAGTTTGTAACTAAAGAGCCAAGTAAAGGTGTCTACCTTTAATCAAGACAAAAGTCAAAAAGAGGAAGACGACATCAGACCATATCGACATCGACAAAGGATGTGGTCAATAAAAAAGATGTCGATGTCACGAAAAGTTCCAGATCGCAAAAAGTGAAGACCGGCTACATGAAAGGTTATTGCCTAAAACATGTTAGGGAGTTTCAAACCCTAAATATAGCCGTTTCTCACACACCATAAGAGGAACTCACGAAGCTATCTCTCCAATGTATAGTTTTCAAAAGAAGGACCTTGGTGTATGCCTATAAATCTTGGTGACCCTCTACTTTGTAAGGTTACGGAAATTTATACGCAACTAAAGAGCTCAAACTTATTCTTGCAAAAGTTAAAGCACTCAAAATACCTTGAATTTCCCAAGTGCTTCTATATTGAAGAGAGAATCACCTTACTAAGCCTAAACGATAAGATTTATCCAAAGCTCGATCGAGATATCCTAACCTCTTTGATTGTGCTTCATTGTAAAGGATATCTCATCCTAGTTGGAAACCAACCGAGAAACCCCAAACCCTTGAGAAGGTAGTTGGAGTGTGTTTTGTTGGTGAGTAGAGTTGTAAAGAGTTAGTAAACTACGCCGAGTAGTCGAAAAACTCTAGAGGAGAAGTTAGTAAGCTCTGGGGTAGTCGAAAGCTTGTGTGTGATTGAGTAAGTAAACTACTGAGGTAGTCGAAAAACTCAAGGTCGGGTTGAGTAAGTAAACTACGTGGAGTAGTCGTAAAACTTCGTACGAAGGAGTAAAGAAACTACGAGGTAAATCGAGCTCGAAGTTGATAGTGAATTTCTCTCAAGAGTCGGAGAGAGTGGATGTAGGAGCTTGAGTCTACGAACCACTATAACTCATCGTGTTCTTTATTCTTTTCCTTATCTCGTGCTTAACTCATTGCATTGACTTGATTTTAAAAGCATACTTTTCAATCGATATTCAGGTTGGAATCAATCCACCGAAGTTGCATAAGTGAATCACAAATTAATCACTATTTCATAAAGGGAAGGTCTTTCAACAAAGCTTAAAACGAGTATAATCTAAGGCGACTATTCCTCACGATCGAGTAGCTTTGAAACAGATAGTTATCAAATCGAACTCTCTTCCGAGGATTCAAAGAAGCTAGTTATCGATCCAAGCAACTTCGGGATCTCCGACACTCGGATTCAGTTGAGATTATCGAGGTATCTTAAAGACTTTCGGGATCACTTTGCCTCCGATGAGACTTTGACTCAGAGCGATCTGTGCTTCTCGAACCTAATCTTGAGATTATCGACCCAAGTCGACCTCGAAGAAAAAAAGTTTTAAAATCATCGAACACGTGTATTCCCCCATACACGTGTAAGACTGATTTACACCGGGACCAACAATTTTCGATACCCGGTAATTTCATACCGTTGTCGTACCAAAAAATTAGGTTATCTGCGAAATTTTGATTACAAAAAATTTTTAGTATGCCTATATTACATCTGATACCCGTCCGAAATTTCAATATATAATGGATATCTGAAATATTTTCGGTATATCCGAAATTTTTCGATATATGAAAAAAAATTTTTAGATATCTGGGTATATTTTTTCGGTATATCGAAAATATTTAGGTATACCAAAATATTTTGGTATTTCGCATTTTGGTATTTCGGTATTTTTCTATATTTTCATACCATTATCGTACCGAAATTTTCGATAAAATCGATATTTTTCGGTACGGTAAGTGCGGTATACCGGTATTTTCGATATTTCCTCCACGTGCATCCATTTAAAATAATACAGTACATATTTTGAATTGAATAGAAGGGAGTATGTCTTTATAATCTGCGAAATCCAAATCTATCTTAATGATCCAGAGAGAGTATTAATTTAAATCATTAGTCATACATAATATTCCAAATTCATCTTCAAATTCTGTAAAATCATACTGAAAAATAGCACCTTCAAACTCTATGTATACAACACAACTGATGAATACATTCATCATTTTCCCGATATTATCCTTAAAAAAAAGTTTAATAAAAGAAAAGGGAACCTGCAATTTTGAGAGTCACAACTAACAACACAGAACTGCATGTTATTTACACAGATTCAAGAATTGCTAAAACAATGACATTAAGTTGAAGATGGCATAAAAAAATAAAATTATCATCTCATTATTATAAAGCATCTCATTTAAAAAATTCCTGCTATAACTCTATTCTAATCTCTGCTAAACCAAGAAGAACATCTAGAGCATCCACAATAGTTCATCCAATAAATGTTTAACTATTGGATGGATGAAAGTTGGTGTTTAAAACCATTTTGGGTGTTCATTAGATTGGAGAAAGAGTGTCATCCATCCAATTGAATAGATGAAGAGAAAAAATGTTTTTTTGGAGAAGAATATGTAGAAATAAGGTGAATGTGGGGTCACAAAATGTGTATGGATGAATGGATGAATGGATGAATGATTGATAAACTATTGTGAGAATGTATTTAAAGAATTGAATTTTTATAAATTAGTGATATATAAATGATGTGGAGGAGAGAGAGTGGATGAATGAATGAATTTTCATCCATCCATTTTGGATGCTCTAACAAGGATTATTCTGAACAGTTATAAGTGGAGAAAACTTAAGGTTCTATTTGAATAGATGGATTTGAAAATCCATGAATTTCACACACAAATCATACTCTCCAATGGATTTACAAATACTTAGATGTGAGAGTTTAGGGAAGAGAGTGAAGGGGGAGAGGGGGAAGGGGGTAGAGATGGAGGGATTTCACAAATGACTGGGTTTTAATGAGGATTTGAAATTCCTCCATTTTAAACTAGACTCTCAAATCTAAGTATTTATAAATCCACTGAAGAGTGATGACTTGTGTGTGAAATTCAAGAATTTCAAATCCATCCATCCAAATGGAGCCTAAGAGAACACAACGACTTTTAAGAGAAGATTTTGATTTTGATTCTCCATAAGGGTATGTTTGTTTCGGGATTTAGGTGTGCGGGGTAAGCCATGACTTCGAAATCCTAAGGATTTGAAAGCCTTGGTGAATAGTAAAAAAAATATGTGTTTGTTTTGAGATTTTGATAGGGTGAAATTTTACTTTATGTCAAATCAATATTTAATAATGATTGATATGATATTATTATATTGTGTTGAGAGTGGGGAAAGTAGTGATGTGATTGTATTGAATTTTGTGAAAAATAAGGGTGTAAGTGTACTTTATAGGGGAGGATTTTGAAGTCTAATTTTAAATCTCAAACTATAATGAGATGTGATTTTAAGTCCTAAGTCCATCCGGGTGAGTCCCGAAACAAACATACCCTAAGTGATTCAAAAACCGGCGTACATGCATCTATGCTAAGAATATTTTCATGATACGGCAAGCAAAGGTAAGAACGGAACCAAGACAAATTGATTAGTCTAAGAAAACGATTACAACCAATTCTGTTCACAATGTTATTTTAAACGTGTTACTTTGATCAACACTCCGATACTTTACTCTCTTGTTTGAAGCAAGGGGATGCCAAAACACGTCTTTCTCCATATCCCGGTTCACAAACCAACATTCAGAACATGATCGTAACACAAAGAAAGATAAGAACTTTACATGTCAAATTGATAAATCTACGGAGATGATTACCAGCAAACAGTTGAGAACATAATCCTAAGATATTACTCAATTCTCTTGTTCGTCATCAGGAATAACCTGAGGCTAAACTTTCAATGTAGATACACGATTCAAAGAACGGTCTGGGGATGCCAAAACCCATTATCTTTCGGATTTGTAAATCACGAAAGCCGAGTCATAAATTAGTAAAACTTCCCCTTTCGGGCCTATGGCTAAAGGTTTCGGGAACAACCAATCACGAGGACCGTGATAATACGGAACAGTCGCCACTTTATCCCAAGACTCTGTCACCCCGTACTCCTTCATAACCCAAATATCTACCTGACTTTCCCAAATACCTACGTGTCTTTCCCGACGAAAACAATGCACGCTAAGGCATCCTTTAAACACTCCTACCCTTTGCGAAAACTCACTCTTCGAATAACTTGGTAGCTCAATCTCCCCATACACCTTACTATTCAAGTCGAACGAAGCAATCCAATATTTACCATTGACATCGCAAATGTTCCAATGAAGTTTACCATTCACAAACATGCCCGCTTCGTCAAACGGAGAATTCTCCCTCCCCTTAATAACTTCCCATGAATTAGTCCTTAAACTATACACTTTCCTAATAGTCAAGTCTCTACCACTTTCATAAAGCACATATAGTAATCCAAAAAACCTTGTAAGTTGTAATCATCGCTCAACTCATCGAATCCAAACCCGTATTTCGTAATCTTTCTAACCTTTCCATGCTTTTTATTGACAAAATCAGGCAAATTATTCTACTTTTTTGTGGTTGGGTTCCACAAGATAAATCTTTTTCTATCTACAAGAACACAAACAAGACCATTGCAACTACCAACAAGATAAACATCCTCCATCTGAGCATTGATTCCAAGATCAGCGTTATAAGTAATTACATCAGTCAATGGCTCATTGAACAAAGAAGGCAGAGGAATTTGCTTAAATACATCAACAGTGTAAAACAGGAACCTATGGTGGGCAAAGCTTGAGCTATTAATTGAATTTCTGAGGTGGGATTTCATGAATCTTTTGCTTGCAATTAAAGTGCACCATGATTTCGAAACGCACCTGAATTTCAACAGTGATTTTACTGGGAGTCTTGGCAATATTTCTTCGATGATATTTTCTGCAGGAAGACAGGGAATTTCTTCACCGTTGTGGGGTTTAATTTTTCTGGATTGAGGTTGCGCTTTCCATTTTCTGGCGGAGTTTCGTTTTTTTCTGGATTTAGGGCTCGGGCAATCTTGCCTGTGTAATTTACGCCCAATGTTGAGGTATTTTCATAATGAGATGACATAGTTAAAAGGGGTATTTTTTGAAATATTCATATTTAAATTTATTTTTCAAAAGTAATGTTTAATATATATATATATATATATATATATATATATTCATATTTATCAGACCAAATTATCGATTTTAGCTTTACATTTTTATCAAATTTAACGAATATTTTTTTCTTATTCAAATTATCTTCATATTTTCAATTCGTATTTAAAAAATATTCTCCATTTAAATTTCGAAGAAAGGGATTGAAGCCTATGAAATTAATTCAATGATAACAACCCAACAGGAATTTTAAATCACAATTTGCAGGTTTAATGAGACAATTGAATTATCGGGAGTGGCTGAACAAAGCAATTCCGAAAAAGAGCTCTCACTCGTCCACAAGAATTTATCCTGTTCAAACATATAAAGTTATATTAATATTACATCAACATCATAGTGATTACGAAATTTATTTTATTCACAAAAATATATTACTTACCTACACCTATAAAAACCAAACTATTCGTATATCTTATGAAGAGTATTAGTTATTTGGTTACAAAGTATTAGTTCATTCATTGAAAAGTATTAGTTATTTGGTTATCAACAATATTAGTTCATCAATTGAAAAATATTAAGTTCATTCATTGAAAAGTATTAGTTCATTCATTGAAAAGTATAAGTTCATTAATTGAAAAGTATTACTAAAACGAATTCTACTTTGTCCTATCCAATAATTTTAATTCAATTTCTATATAAATAAAATTCACTTATTAGGTAGCCCACCGCAAAATCATAAAAAAATTAAAAGTAAAGATTTATGGTAAATCAAACTATAAACCGTACATATTTAGTTAATAAATTTCAGCCTTTACATTTAATTTATTTAATTTTACTTAATTGGATATGAGCATAAATTATTGTGGTGTTAAAATCTATGATTACTTTAAACTCAATTGGAATGAAAAGACACAAACCGCGCGACACGCGCCAAGGCTGTCGCGCGACACGCGCCAAGGTTGTCGCGCCACTCGCGCGACACGCGCCTTGGGTGTCGCCCCACTCATGCGATGCGCCTAACGACCTTGTCACATCATTAGTCACAAATGTGGATATTGCATAACTCCTCCTGAATGCGTAGGTTTTAAGTTGTATATTGGCGATGCGAGAACTCAGGAATCACGAACAAGATTCCCACGAAAAAGAATAGTTATAATTTTGAATGGAAATCAGTCGCACAGAATCTAGGGATTACAATTTCACCGACCTACAAAATTCCACCGAATTTTGATTCATATCTCCAATCTACTAAAAAGAATCACTATATGGTGACTTTATTTTAAATTTTTAAATTTTTGTGAGAAATTATTTATAGCATTATTATTAATTTTTTAATTTAAGTTATTCATTATTTAATTTTGATATTTGCTTTCTATTTATCTTTTATCTATTAATTATGAATCACCCCATATTTACGTGGTTTCTATATTTTAAATACTTCATCCTCAAAACATATACATTAATTTATTTAAATAAATACATACTCCATAATTTATAAATTTATACTCCCTCTTATTCTTTTTAAATACCACTAACATTTAACCCGATGTACTATGTCTACATGAGATTGAAAATAGATTGGAAACCCAAAATATGCATGTACATTAAGTCTATAGATGAGAGAGCATGACGTAGTGTTTTAACTGGTTGGAATCCACCGAAGACAATTGCTGATAAAGATGGTGAATCTCAAGTAAAAAAAGAGATTGATTGGTCAAATGATGAATGAACATCGACCAATTACAATTCTAACACCCTTAATGCAATTTTTATTGAAAGTGTGTGAAACGGGGTTGTGTTAAGTAAAACAAACTGATGTTACACTAAATGTTGTAACACTCAAAGTAACAATAGTAAAACAGAGATAGTAACAGCGGAAGACTCAGAAACAGAACACACAAATTATTTAATAAGACTTTGCACAATCTATATCAAATAGATTGTGATGCCTTATGACCGAAATCACTATTTATCAAATAATGAGTTCAAAGAGGTTCACAGATCGAATTCTCTTGAAACAAGATCAAACAAATGATCTAAATGCTAAGTGTATTCCTACACGACTAAAGGTGGCTATTCTATGTGTATGAAACTATCTTCATGAGACTAACATTCCGCATACAATAAATCCAGCACTACTAGAAGTATTGTAAACCCTACAATTACTTGTTGTAGCTAACACTCTACTACAACGATCCTATCATTCTGGATGCACTAAATACTCAACAGTTGATACTTGGTTGTTGCTTCAACTAAACAATACACGACAATTGATAAGAATTTGAGTGTCTTCTATTTATAGACTTCATGTATGCTTTACTAGAGCCTCCTTGAAGGATCTAGAAACTCTTCCATCCACTAACCCATGATCTTGTGTAACCGCCACTTAGTGGGTTCTTCAAGTTCTGAAATCAAGCACTAATTAAAGCACAAGTAACTAACTAGCTCTGTTGTAAGTTGTTTCTCTCACTAACATCTAGCACTTTATACATGATGGTAAATGGAGGGTAAAACGGTTAATGTGATCAGGTTCAATGCCAAAGGGCTGAATCTGTTGAGTGGATAGTTAACAATTGAAGCTTCATTCAAGATTGCCTCAAATTCAGTTTAGTGTTTTATGCATTTAATTTCCTGAAATTCGTACATTTCTTCTTCTTTTTGTTTTCAAGTCTTTTGATGGTGTGCACTGTTGTAGCGAGTTGATATTAGTTACAACAAGTCGGTGATCACTCCCGATCAGGTATGAAGTGCAGAGAAAGTGTGAAATATAGTTACATGAGCTAGATTAAATGATCAAGTAATAGTGGGGTTTTTCCTTTTTGATGCAAAACAGTTGATGAATGTCCTCCGGAAAAACTATCATCTTCTTCTACAAATTTTCAATCCGGAAGGTTGACTTGAGATCTCGTATGTCGATGATTCTCTCAGAATCGGGAAAGATGACGAAGGAAATATCTTCATCTTGGAGAGAGTTGAGAATGATGATATGTCCTGAACGATTTTGTTGCATTCGAAATATGTACTTGATATAGAAATATTTTATTTGTTCTCTGTTGTCTTCATGATCTGTGTCAGCCTATTCTTTCTGCATAGGTGGATAAAACTGGCTGTATTTATTTATCTACATTTTGAAAAGAAAAAAAATTATATTATGTTCAGTTTATGTTGTGACATTGCACAGTTCCATTTATATTGTATTGCTAAATATTGCATTGTTGATATGAGAATAAGGATTGTGGTGCTGAGGAAAAGTTTTAGGAAATAGGTGTGGCATATGACGAATCATTATATTCCTATCTAATTTTAAGAGTTGATCTTTTGTTGAATATTTTCTGTGCAATATCAACGAACATATGAACTAAGGTCTACTGACTTGGGAATGATAATGAGAATGGGTATCATTGAGAGGTCAATCACTATGGGGTTATTGATTGCATTGCTATTACTTGATTATAAAATCAACAATAAGTATCTTTTGAGGAGGGTTAAGTAAGTGATTACATGAGAGTAATCAATTACGTCTATTCCCATTACTAATGTATCAATATTGCCAAGCAATGGTAGGCCGAACTCATTTTCAATTGAGTTCCTTGCCACTTAAACAACTCACGCCAAAAATTGCTCACAAATACCTGATCTCTATCTGACATTATGCTCTTGGGAATCCTATGCAGCTTTACTACATTATGTACGAATATATCAATGATATTCTTGTTGGGGACTGAGTTGCACAGATCTATTCGGGGTGAATATTTAAATACAAATTTAATTATTACTAGCATGAATTAATTCTATATTAATTCAAATAATAATTGCAACAACATATCATGCATATAATAAGCCACGTAAAACCTACGCATGCGGAATCTACGGGTTTACGTGAACGTATCTCTCGGGATGGCAGTGAATTCGGTTGGACGGACTAACCAAAAGGACTTCCCAAGTATTCCCTTAGCCCTTGCTCAACTATCCGGTGGAAGGACACTTGTCGAACAATTAACAAAAGGAAAAAATAAACTTTGTTGTACCACTTATGTGGATTTGCTAATTTTTCCAGCACAAGGAATTGTACTTGGGAATGAAACAATCATCCCCTATTTATAGGTGAGAGGTGGTCGATTTTTTCAGTAGAAAACCAATGTGGGAAAACACTTTTCTTGATCACCAAGAAATCTTGAATATATCTCCTATATTCTTTTTCCCATAATTAAAATATTCCACAAAAATCCCACCTCCTCTATAATATGGATTTTTCGAAAATACAAGGCTTGCAAGAAACCAAGATTTGGATCTTCTTGAATTTATGAGATATTCTTGTATTTCAAGAAATACATATCTTCCATAATATCTTTTCAAGAAAATCTTTCTTGCCCTTTATTTTCTAATTTTTCGAAAATTTCAATATAGATAACCTAGTGGGACATTTCTTGAATTTAATGAGATAATCTTGTATTCCAAGAATACATATCTTCATTCCATAACAAAATTCAAAGAAAATCTTTCTCCCTGCATATCTATAAATTTCGAAATTTTAGTTGGAAAATTAAGCAACAATATTTATTTTATTTTAATCACCTTTTTCAGTTATTGGACTATTTGTTGGGCTACTCAGGGGGCCTTTAGGAGAATTAAGATTGAACCTTCTAATGGACATTGAATATCTAATAATGAGCCACAATATAATTCAAGCCCATAAATATTAATTAATCCCACTACATAAATAATATTGCACTATCCATCTTAACCCATATTACAGTCAATATGACTCCCGGTTATTATTTCCCGTGTTTAAGATTATCTAGCCCATTAATTAATTCAAGCCACTGAAATAGCTTTTCATTAATTAATATCTTTTATCCTTGGTCAAAGAACGGTTCAACATTATTATCCATACCGGAAACTAATTCTACTTGCAAGATTTGGTATGATAAAGCTTATGAACCTCCCAAGGGGGCAAATCAAACAAGCGTACTTGCACACGATTCTTCGTATTAAATCTTAGCAATCACATGTGACTAATAATATTGTCCAAGATAAAAAGTATTGAATCTCATTTGATTCGCTACCCATGATAAGTCAAAGCAATAGTTACCAATCCCACGTGATCCTATTTAAGGAACGAAGATTAAGAAACAACGAACCACTGAGGTCTAATTCTTCCTTGTTCAGTTCTGAAGAATTTATCCTCCTATAGGTCCTATTCAGTGCATCGGTCATGCACTAGTGTAATCTCTTGGTCAAGACAAACCAATCTGAGCCTTACACCTCAACCTTTCGCGATGGGTTGTTCATTTCCATCTAGGTCGTGAATGGCGTACTTTTAGTTACAAGAGACTGTTAATTTAATCTTCTGTGATCTGGTATCACTAAATTAACTACAATGTAACACGTACGAATTATTGAACAGTTATGCAATAAATATATGTAACATTCAATCATATTTAAAGCATCAGTGATAAACAATTTATTTCAGTAAATAAGTCTGAAAATTCAGTTTCGATTATACAAAGTAAAAAGCATACTTTTCAGTATAATCCCAACAATCTCCCACTTATACTCAAAGTCTGCTTTTAAGTATACTACAACATGTCTCGCGTAGTCCGTGACATCTAATGTTACCTACACGAACCTAATAATTTCTCCCACTTATACTCAAAGCAGATTGGCAACGGTCTTGACACCCATTCCACCCACATGTCTCTCGAATGTATTCAGAGGTAGACTCTTTGTGAATGGATCTGCTAGGCTGTCCTCAGACGCTATCTTTGCCACATCTATATATCCTCTCCTAACGATTTCTCGTATAAGATGTCTTTCCTTTAGTGTTCTTGTTTGACTCGTGGACTCTTGGTTCTCTTGAATTTGCAACTGCCTCTAGCAGATATTACTAGACAAATTCAGAACACCATCCAAGTCCACTAAGAAGATCTAGAGCCCAATCGGTTCTTTCACTGCTTCACAAGCACCTACTTACCCGACTTCCATGGTTGAGTCAGTGATGCATTTCTGCTTCACATTCGTCCATTTGATGGCTACACTTCCCAAATGGAAACACACTAACTGAGGCAGATAATTTCTGGAATCTAAATCTGATTGGAAATCCGAGTCCGTGTAGCCGATGGGGATTGGAGTATCTGACTGATAAATCAACATTCTATCCCGAGTTCTTTTCAGACACTTCAGAATATTTTTAACTGTCGTTTAATGCGCTTTCCCTGGGTTACTTTGATATCTTGTTACCATGCCTACGGCAAAGCAGATATCCGGTCTCGTACACAGCAATGCATACATAAGGTTTCCGACAGCCGAAGCACAAGGAATACCTTTCATGTCATCTATCTCATTTTTCTCGTCTTAGGGGACATTTTCTTGGATAGATGGATTCCAAGTCTGAAAGGTACGAATCCTTTCTTGGAATCTTGCATGCTGAAGCGTTTCAAGACAGTGTCTATGTATGAAACTTGCGATAACCCGATCATCCTTTTCTTGCGATCTCGAGTGATCTTGATCCCAAGGATGTGTCGGGCTTTCCCTAAGTCTTTCATATCAAACTGTTTTGAAAACCATGCCCTTACGTCTGATCACACCTTCACATCGTTCCCGATGATCACAATGTCATCTACGTATAGTACTAAGAATACCAATGCGCCTCCGACACTCTTTTTATACACACAACTTTCAAACTCGTTTTTGATCAAACCCATAAGACTTTATTACATGATCAAAACTTTGGTTCCAAGCTCTCGATGCTGTTTGAGTCCGTAAATGGACCTCTTGAGCTTATAAACTAGGTGTTCTTGGCCCGTTTTTCAATGAAACCTTGGGGTTGTTGCATATAGATCTCTTCATCAAGACTTCCGTTAAGGAAAGCCGTCTTGACATCCATTTGCCAGATTTCAAAGTCGAAATGCACAAAGAATCGATAAGAGAATACGGATGGACTTAAGCATGGCTCTGACAGCAAAAAAGTTTCCTCATAATCGATCCTTTTTACGAGTATAACCTTTTCGCCACTAGTCTTTCTTTAAAAAGTTTCAACCTTCCCGTCCAATCCTCTTTTTTCCTCTTATACACCCACTTGCAGCCCAATGGGTTTGACCCCATTAAGTGGTTCGACTAGCTCCCACACTCTATTATGAAACATAGAACCCAGTTAAACTTTCATTCTTTGTTTGCCAAGAATCGCATCCTTATCTTGGAGTGCCTCGTCATATGTCCATGGGTCTCGATTAAATCTTGTCCGGAATCAAGTCCGAGGACTCTCCTATTCCCATGAATCTCTCGGCTGTCTAACAACCCTCCCACTTCTGACGAGGGGCCCGGCCAGAAAAGTCAGATCGTTTGGTATATCATCTAAGACAACATTGGCACTAAGGTTTGCCCTTCTAAGCTCATTTAAGGTAATCTCACTTCTGGGTTTTCTTTGGTTCATATAGTCTTCTTCCAAAAATCTAAAGTGGGTGCTGATGACCACCTTTTGATCTTCGGGACTATAGAACATACACCCTTTTGTTCCCTCGGGGTATCCTACAAACAGCCTTAATTCTGATCGAGGATCTAATTTACCGGCTTCCTTGTCCAACACGTAGGCCAGACACCCCCTAACACCCATGTGTCACATACTAGGCTTGTGCCTAGTCCAAAATTCTTTGGGAGTTTTGGGAACCAATTTTGATAGCACCAAGTTCAGAATGTAAGTCGCTGTTTCCAAGGTATGACCCCAGAACGACTCGGGAAGATCCGCATAACTCATCATTGATCTAACCATTTCCAAAAGAATTATTGTTTCTTCGCTCTGCAACCCCGTTTTGTTGAGGGGTTCCGGGTGCATTGAGCTGGGATACAATCCCTTCATCAGATAAGTAGTTCAAAAACTCATTGCTGAGGTATTCGCCTCCACGATCAGATCGTAGAGACTTGATACGTTTTTCCCTATGATTCTCTCTTTGGGCCTTAAATTCTTAGAATTTCTCAAAGGTCTCAGATTCATGCTTCATAAGGAAAATGTAACCGTACCTTGAGTAATCATCATTAAAATTACTCATAACCTCCTCTTGCTTTGGTTGACATTGGACCACATATATCTGTGTGAACGATCTCTAACACTTCTTTGGCCCTATTCCCCTTGGCTCCAAATGCCCTCTTGGTCATATTACCCTCCAAACATGATTCGCAGGTTGGAATCGGTTCATCTTGGAGAAGCCCTAGTGAACCGTCTCTCACCAACCTTTGGATCCTCTTTGAAATTATATGACCCAATCTTAGATGCCAAAGAAGTGTCTCGTTCATGTCTGATGAACGTTTTCTTTTCTCGGAAATAGTTGATGTGTTATAGGATACATTTCGTGAGTGTTGTGCACAGTTAATTGTATAGAGATCATTCAACAACGTTCCATGACAGATAAATTTATCAAAAAGAAAAATGGTAACAACTTTATTAAAAAAGTAACCGAATATCCATCATAAAAAGTTTAGAAACTGAAAACAAATTATTTCTAAAATTCCTGAAGAATATCTCAAAATTAAAACTCTGTCTTCAAAAGACAGGTGCACTTCTCCCACTGCTTCAGCTGCCACTCTCGTAGCATCGCCCAGTGTGATGAGGACCTCACTCCCACTAAGTTGTCGGGTCCGCTTGAACCCCTGTAATGTGAAACAAACATGATTAGTGGATCCCGTATCCACCACCTACAAAATGGGAGGCATACGCCGCTAAACAAGTTTCAACAACTAGTGCATGAGAATTACCTTTCTTTCCATCCCTTTTGGGTCTGGAACAGGCTGACCTCCAATGTCCTTTCTCACAGCAGTTGAAGCACTTCCCCTTAGCTGGCTTGTTCACTCCACCACCCTTCTTCACCTTATCTTTGCCATTGGCAACACTTGAGTTCACTTGCTTGTGGCCTTTGTTCCTTTTCTTGTTCTTACCACCCCTTGGTCTAGAAGAAGAAGAAGGTCCGTTTGCCACCAAGGCTTGGCTCTTACCTTTTAATATCGCCTCTGCTGCCGAGACTAAAGCTTGCAATGGATCGCATCGAGAACTTCTGATTATTCATCTGGTAGTTCAACCTGAACTGTTCAAAGCTTTTCGGCAAAGAATGGAGCACGAAATCAATTTGGGTCTCGATATCGTATTCAACGCCAAGTACCTCAAGTTTATTAAGGTGAGCCATCATCCGAGAACGTGCTCCCTTTACGGCGTTCCTCCACCATTTTCATAGAGAGCAAGTCCTCATGGTGATCCGACGAGCCACACGGTTACGATGTTGAAACATCGCTTTAAGACTAGTCATGATTTCCGCAATGTCTCTCAACGTTTTGGTGTTGGTGTTGCAACACATCTGACATAGAAGCCAAGATGGTACACTTTGCCATTTCGTTAGACCGCTCTCAGTCAGCATACTCTTTCTTAACCGTTTAAGTGGACTCATCTGATGGTTTATCCGATTTAGGTGTGGTCAGAACCCAGTTATGGCTTTGTGCAGTGAGGACAATAGTGAGTTTTCGATTCCAATCAATAAAATTTTCTCCAGTGAGCAAATTGTCTTTTAGTATATTGAACAGTGGATTAAAAGGTTGCGACATGATGAACTGAAATAAATAATAACATGCATAAGCACAAATATATCACAAGGTTCGATCACATGCATCATATTAAAATCTCAAAAAAATATGAACATGCATCAGCCAACATCTCAAAACAGTTTAAATAAGCCACGTGGGGTGGGTCATTATTTAAACACATTCAAGCAGGTTACAAACAAGAACAACTACAAACCTTTAATATCCAGATTAATAGTTGGCTCCCACTTGACCAATATAAAATTGACAGGGACTTCGGGGAAGTATATGCATATCAATTTTATACCTAAGTAATAACCATGATTAAATACAGGATTACTATTTCGCTTTGATCGAGCCTCGTGGGGAGGGTCATAGTCGCCACTAGTAATAACCCACAATCATCAATTTGGAATTCATTCATGTGAAAGCTATCTTTTGACCGTCCCGTGGGGGGAATTTCTCCAAAAGAATTCACAAATGAATAAATCATGGAGGTCAAAATTAATTCAATTTTATTATCCGGAAAAAAATTGTCAATTAATTATTTAAACATACTTAGTAATTTTTAAGGTGAGATTTTTCCATTTGGCAACCATCATGCAAACACATTTAAACAAATTAAATAAAGCATAAGATAGCACAAATAAATCAAGCAAAACAGAAAAATAAACATATTGGGCACAAATTATCCAATTGTCTTGGTTTGATTTTTCTTGGCTTGATCTTGAAGAAACACCGTCTTGAATTTCTCCCACTCGATCGTCTCAAAAAATACTTCGTCTCAAAACGCCACGCCAAGTAGCTCGCAGTCGGGATGCACGCCAAGATCCGCCAGCCACTTGCCCCTGGACCCGACCTCTCGGCACCTTGCCCGGGTCGCGTGCCAAGATTTTCAAGACGCCTCGGACCGCCGGGCAGCATCGGCAGCTCTCGGCGGTGATCGCGCGTCCAAGCAAGATCCAAGACGCCGCTCCACCCACCTCCTCCGCCTCGCCAGCGACCTCGGCAGCCCAGCGTCCTGCCAACATACGTGCGCACTTTTCACCGCCCGTCTTACTCTCTCTCCTTTCGCCCTCGGCTCGCCCGATCTCACCCTCCCATGCGTGCCCGGTACATACCAAGCCCGCCTCGCCCGATTCGATTTTGTTCTTTAATTCTTCGTCTCTTCGTTCCCGATCCGGTTACAATTTATTTTCAAAAAGTAAATAAACCTAGATCTAGACTAGTCTATTACATTGATCAAATCAAACAAATCCTAGTCTACTCGTGGATTTTCTCACGAGGCAAAACAAATCCGAACGAATCGAATTAAAAAACCACAGTTTATATGCATGCATAAATAAACACATTAAAATCCATGACAATTGGATACCTGCAAAACAGATCTAACAGTTCTACTATCCAAATTCAATTTTAATGTCCACGAATTAAATTACAATTTAAAAAATCCAGAGCCCGAAACCGTGGCTCTGATACCAGTTGTTGGGGACTGAGTTGAACAGATCTATTCGGGGTGAATATTTAAATACAAATTTAATTCTTTAATTATTACTAGCATGAATTAATCCTATATTAATTCAAATAATAATTGCAACATATCATGCATATAATAAGAATTAAATTTCCAATCATCCTAATTCAAATAATAAATCGATGAAATAGCTAATTGAAAATTGAAAGAGTATGATTCATATCATAGATTACTCGATTGAGTCCAAATGAGATTCCAAATTCGTATTTGAAATAGTTTCAAATGCGTTATGAATCGAATAAAACAATAGATACGGTTTGATTTTTGATTCCTAACTCAATTAGTAGTATTTCTAGAGCCCACTTCTTCCCCACACTACGAAAGTGAAAGGGAAAATGTAAAGACTACCATTAAAAAGCCTGTTGGTTGACCCCTTACTATATCCATGTGCATTATGTCCCCTATCTCTATAAATACGAAGGAATTATTCCATTATTCCTCACTAATAATAGTGGCAGTGAATTCGGTTGGACGGACTAACCAAAAGGACTTCCCAAGTATTCCCTTAGGCCTTGCTCAATTATCCGGTGGAAGGACACTTGTCGAACAATTAACAAAAGGAAAAAAAAAAACTTTGTTGCACCACTTATGGGATTTGCTAATTTTTCCAAAGACATGGAATTGTACTTGGGAATGAAACAATCATCCCTATTTATAGGTGAGAGGTGGTCAATTTTTTCAAGAGAAAACCAATGTGGGAAAAAGACTTTTCTTGATCACCAAGAAATCTTGAATATATCTCCTATATTCTTTTTCCCATAATTAAAATATTCCACAAAAATCCCACCTCCTCTATAATATGGATTTTTCGAAAATACAAGGCTTGCAAGAAACCAAGATTTGGATCTTCTTGAATTTATGAGATATTCTTGTATTTCAAGAAATACATATCTTCCATAATATCTTTTCAAGAAAATCAAGAAAATCTTTCTTGCCCTTTATTTTCTAATTTTTCGAAAATTTCAATATAGATAACCTAGTGGGACATTTCTTGAATTTAATGAGATAATCTTGTATTCCAAGAATACATATCTTCATTCCATAACAAAATTCAAAGAAAATCTTTCTCCCAACATATCTATAAATTTCGAAATTTTAGTTGGAAAATTAAGCAACAATATTTATTTTATTTTAATCACCTCTTTCAGTTATTGGACTATTTGTTGGGCTACGCAGGGGGCCTTTAGGAGAATTAAGATTGGACATTCTAATGGACCTTGAATATCTAATATTGAGCCACAATATAATTCAAGCCCATAAATATTAATTAATCCCACTACATAATTAATATTGCACTATCCATCTTAACCCATATTACAGTCAATATGGCTCCCGGTTATTATTTCCCGTGTTTAAGATTATCTAGCCCATTAATTAATTCAAGCCACTGAAATAGCTCTCCATTAATTAATATCTTTTATCCTTGGTCAAGGAACGGTTCAACATTATTATCCATACCAGAAACTAATTCCACTTGCAAGATTTGGTATGATAAAGCTTATGAACCTCCCAAGGGGGCAAATCAAACAAGCGTACTTGCACACGATTCTTCGTATTAAATCTTAGCAATCACATGTGACTAATAATATTGCCCAAGATAAAAAGTATTGAATCTCATTTGATTCGCTACCCATGATAAGTCAAAGCAATAGTTACCAATCCCACGTGATCCTATTTAAGGAACGAAGATTAAGAAACAACGAACCACTGATGTCTAATTCTTCCTTGTTCAGTTCTGAAGAATTTATCCTCCCGTAGGTCCTATTCAGTGCATCAGTCATGCACTAGTGTAATCTCTTGGTCAAGACAAACCAATCTGAGCCTTACACCTCAACCTTTCGCGATGGGTTTTTCATTTCCATCTAGGTCGTGAATGGCGTACTTTTAGTTACAAGGGACTGTTAATTTAATCTTCTGTGATCTGGTATCACTAAATTAACTACAATGTAACACGTATGAATTATTGAACAGTTATGCAGTAAATATATGTAACATTCAATCATATTTAAAGCATCAGTGATAAACAATTTATTTCAGTAAATAAGTCTGAAAATTCAGTTTCGATTATACAAAGTAAAAAGCATACTTTTCAGTATAATCCCAACAATTCTTAGTTGAAAATGGGTGACTAATCGCAACAAAATGGGCGTACTTGGAAAACCAATCTACCATCACCATTATGGTATCCTTCCTCGTTGATCGTGACAAACCAGTTATGAAATCTATCAAAATACCTACCCAAATCTATTCGGGTATGGGCAATGGAGCCAGCAAACCCGCAGGTGAGCGACTATATGTCTTATTTCGTTGGCATATGTCACATGATTGTACAAACTCTACTTCTTAATTTATGCATTTTTGGCCAATAGAACAATTGAGAGACGTGTTTGTAAGTTCGTAAGATGCCCGAATGGCCCCCGAAAACCGATGCATGAAACTCCCTAAGTGACTTTATTCGTAACTCCCCCTTGGGCACCCCAATCACACCTTGTTTAGCCAAACACCCTTTATTTATACTTGAACTCACTCGGTCCCTCCCCACTTCGTTCCAACTCTTCGGTGTGCTGAAGTATCGGCCACAACTCTTCTCTTCCCTTGTTGCGGTCGCAATTTCATACTCTTGCAATGGAGGGCCGATGGGGACATTATGGTTGCAGAAGGTGTCCACGTTCACCTTTCTCGATAAGGCATCCGCCACGCCGTTATCCTTCCCGGATCAATACAAAATTTTGTAGTCGAACCCCACTAACTTCGCAATCCATTTCTATTGCTCCGGTTTAGTAATTCGTTGCTCGAGCAAATAAAGTAAACTCTTCTGATCAATCATAATCTTAAATCTAGGCCCAACGAGATATGGTCTCCAGCTGCGTATGGCCTCTAGTAAATCCAACTTCTCTCTCTCATATACCGACCACGACTTCTTTAACTCGCATATGCCTTTGCTCATGTGTGCAATAGGCCATTCACTAATACACATTTGGGCTTGGACAACTGTGAAAAATGACCTTGGAGAGCGGTTAAAACCGCTCTCCAAGCATCAGCTGTCCAAGCTTGGATACCGATAAAAAACGCTCATCAAGAGAAGACTTGACAATGGTTTATAACCGCTTTGCAAGTTTTATCTTCGATGGGCGGTTGATAACCATTATCCAAGCCTTTTTCTTGACAAAAGTTATCAATCGCCGCTAAGTCAATTTTTTTTTAAATTAGTTTTATTATTTTACATAGGCGTTGACAAATCATTGCCTAATATATATATATATATTTTTTAATTTTTAATTTATATTTTAAAATTCCTATAATAAAACTATAAACCAAAAACTTATATATACGTCCCAATACCATAAACCATAAACCAAAAATCCTATAATAAAACCATAAACCAAAAACTTATACCACATATATATACCAAAACATCAAATTGATTAATAAAAACACATCATGAAATAAATAAACATACAATCATAAACATATATATATCCAATACACCAAAAACATGAAATATATATCATCACAAATATATAAAAGAAATTGCATGCTACCAAAATTTCAAACAACGCTCGGTTAATATCGTATGAATATAAGAATTGATTGTAAAAAGTACCCACACGTCCAATCGTTTTTTCCATTTCTCCAAAGATTTTGTTAGAGTAAGAATTGAGCTCACGCTCATAACAAACCGCAAACAACGAATCAATCAATATAGTATGAATTTTTATTCAATTAATAATAATTTAAATAAATCGATAAATTGACTTACATTGAGAGGAATGTTCGTTAGAGAAGCACGGATTATGTCTTCAATATCTCGTTATCTCGTTGCCTTCGGAACCCGTTGATTAACAATTCACTTTATTTAATAAATCAAAAGAAACAACATTTAATATAGCGTAAGAAACAACATTCAATAAAGTCTTATTTTTCTTTTTAGCATTTGTTTTTTCTTTTTTCGTTTTTTGGTTGACCTTTCTCGCTCATGACCATAAATGTTAACAAGATCCGGATTGCCATATTCATCATCATCTCTAATTATTCTCTCGTATGGGCGTGGATTTGCGGGATCATCGAAAAGATGGTACGTAATGAGTGAAGGTTTGAAAAGGATCATCAATTATGTCAACATCTTCATCGACATGGTCGCTAATCTGAAACTATTGTTAAATTTGTTTGATGTAATCACAATGGACCATTTCTTATTAACCGGGGTGGGGGACATAGAAAAAACTTGTTGAGCTTGATCGCCATTATGTAAGGGTCATCTCGGTATCCCACATTCTTCAAATCAACGGTAATACGAACCCGAACTTTCAACTTGGACCCCGTTAGGATCCTCACCCAACTACACTCGAAGATTGGTTGACGGTGAACAACATAGTCGAGTTCCCAAATGTTGACAATCATCCCAAAGTAAGTAGTATTTGATTGATCCACCGCAGCTTGCAAAGAATGGACACTCCACTATTCTCGCATAGTACTTGTGGCATCATGATCTCTCGGTATAAAATGTGTATCCGCTGCTAAGATAACACTTGTATGAATACACATGTCTATCAGGCATTCTGGATAACCACTTAACTCTTTCATTCACTGATTCCGCTTCCCGTGACAACATATTTGCTACATAACCATTGAACCAGCCAACAAACGTGTGATTGTGCTCAACTTCAATCCATGATCTATCTCTGGTGGGATTTCTCTCGAAGAAGTGATCGCATGTGCTTGTCAATAAAAGGAAGCACGTCGACCGTGTTGTGAAGTACGCACAAGTGCATCCGTGTTAGTTCCTCCATGCTAACACTTACAGTTGACCACCGTAATGCCTTCACCATCCATCCTATTGGTGTCTTAAGTAACTGGAAGTCCAATTGCATCGACATTCGGAATAAATTCTTACTAGTACTCGACTGCTTCTTCTACTAAATAGAGTTCTGCAATGCATCCCTCCGGTCTGGACATATTCATCACATATCCTTTGAGCACTTTCATATATCTCTCTACACCATACATCCATCGCATACGAGCAGGACCACACATCCTTGTCTCGTGTACCAAATGAACTGTTAGGTGAACCATTATATCAAAAAATGATGGAGGGAAATACATCTCAAGCTCACAGAGAGTCCCCACAATCGCCTCAAAAACCAAGCAATTTTCTAGATCTATGACCTTGCTTATTCATTGCCTTTGAAGAACCAACATAACTTTGTTATGGTTATGCGCACATTTTTTCGGGCAAGATAGAACGTATTGCAATGGGCAAGAAAGTCTCCATGATGACATGATAGTCATGCGATTTCAGATTCATCAGTCTCACGCCATCATCTGATACAAGTCTCTGTATGTTGGAGGAATAACCTTCTGATACTTTCACATCCTTTAACAGCTGAAGTAACTCTTTTCTCTCATTCTTGGACAAGGTGTGTGCAGCAGGAGGTAAGAACGGTTGACCCCTTTCTCTAGGCATAGGTTTTAATTCTGCTCTTATTCCCATATCAATCATATTCATTCTTGCATTGTAACCATCCTTGGACTTCTTATCAGCTAGGAGAGTGTTGAGCAAGCTGGCACAAACGTTCTTCTCAACGTGCATTAGATCAATGAAGTGTCTAACATACAACTCTTTCCAATAGGGCAATTGAAAGAAAATTGATTCCTTCTTCCAACCGCTAGTGGGGACACTCTTTGCGAAGATCTTTCCGTACTTTGTGTCGATATTCTTCATCTCATTCAATACATCCGAACCTGACAATATACGTGGTGCTTCAATTGCCTCAATTGTGCCATCGAATGCATCGGCCATTGTTCTCAGATTTATGGGTTGGGTCCAACCACCTCCTATGTCCCATATAAACGGTCTTCCTACAATGTCTCAGCGAATGTGATGTGTCTTCTTTGGTACAACAAGGACATGCATCGGCCCTTTCACACTATATCCAGATAGATTCCCGTAAGCGGAAAGTCAATGATAGTTCCAAACAAGCATGGCCTTCAACTTGAAATTCTCCTTTCTACAAGCATCATACACATCGACACCCTCATCCCACATGAGCTTCAAGTCCTCTATCAAAGGAGCCAGATATACATCTATGTCGTTACCAGGTTGTTTGGGTCCCGATATCAACATAGACAACATCATGTAAGTGCGCTTCATGCACAACTCGTGTGAAAGATTATAAACCAATGTAATCATCGCCATGTATCGTGGTTGGTACGTTGGATACCGAACGGATTCATTCCGCCGACCGAGAGTGCAAGACGCAAGTGTCGTGGCTCGGTGCCAAATTCGACGATGCGACATCGAATGTCTTCCACTTGGGTGAATCAGCAGGGTGTCTTAGCATTCCATCTTTGATCCTATCATCATGATGCCATCTTAAATTTCTAGCATCCACCAAATACCGCTATACATTCTCCTGAATCTTGGTATTATTGGAAAGTACCACATCACCTTCAAGGGAGATTTATTTTTCTTATATCGCTTTTAGTCACACTTGGGACATTCCTCGAGGTCCGCATACTCCTTTTCAAATAAGATACAATCACCCCGACAAACATGAATTTTCTGATGTGTTAACCCGATGGACTTGAGCATTTGTTTAGCATCATATGCTCTCTTAGGAAGTACATTTCCATCAGGCAATATACCACTAACTGTTTCCAACATACTTGTGAAGCACTCATCGGACAACTGGTGAGCTGCTTTTAGGTTGAACAATATCAACACAGCTGACAGTTTTGTTGCCTTCTTACACCCGCCCAAAGTGGTAATCCAAATAGAATCCCTTAACTTCTCTCGACATATGAGGGTGATCTCGCAGATCATCGTCATCCCCACTTGATGTATCAACAATTTACATCATCGAAAATATCCGCATCTCTCATCGATCTTCAAACCTAAAGTCGGTTTCTAGGTTGCTTGAGCTACATCCATCTCCTCTCTCACCATGATATGTCCAAACGGTATATGTTTTATGAATACCGTGAATCATCAAGTGGTCAAACAGACTTTCTCGACCACTAACGGTTTTTCCATTCATACATTTCCAACACGGACATGGAATGTACCGAGGGTCGGTACAGTGTCTAATTGCATGATTACAAAATTCTTTCACCCCATTACTATACTCATCTGATAATCGATCTGCTCGAACCCACTTTCGATCCATATAGAACTAGAGATGCCTATAGAAAAGACAATATGAAGTGTTTCTCAAGATAATGCATGTATCCTAATGTATTAAACCTAAAAAAGTATTAAACCTAAAAAGTATTACATTCCTAATGTATAAAACTTGCATATAGAATGTGGTAGTACCTAAGGTTTGTATATTGCATATGTATCTAAGGATTTGTTGCATCTCAAAACAATGTATATAACCTAATGTACCATCATTAATCATCTAAAGCAACACACTACTATCCATTCACCAAATCATCAAATTAATATAACAAAAATATATCCTAATGTATTAATCCCAATTTATGCTTAAATCCTCACACAAGCATATTATCAAACACCTTGAGTGCATCAATTGTTCATTTACAATTAATTGTTCATTTATCAAGCATATTATTTCGAATTAATTACAAGTACACTGTGAAAGTTATGCTATACGTCATCAGGAAAGTTATGCTATCAAACACCAAGTTATGCTATACGTTAATATATGCTATGCTAGTAGTTTGTATCAAACAAAAACCTCAACCTCAACTTCTACGTTAATACTATCAAACACCAAGTTATGAAATAAATTAGGGGCTCTTTTACGATGACGCAATGGAGAATGAGAAAAGACGACAATGGAAGAAGCGACGGCTAGGGCTTCGTTCGATTTGGGGGAAGAAGGAGGAGGAGGAGGCTAGGGCATGGTTCGCAATTTGGGGAATGGGAAGGAGGTAATGGGAAGACGACGGCGGCGGCGGAATGGGAGGACGAGCGACGGAGTTCGATTAGGGTAGAGGAAGGAGACGCTAGCTTGATTTAATTTGGGGAAAAATTGAAGTACTCTGGTTCGCGATTTGGCTTAATAAAATTTGCAGAACACTTGGACAGCGGTTCCAAACCGCTGTCTAACCCCTTGCACAGCGGTTGTCAATCGTTGTCTAAGTGTTAAACTTGGACAACGGTTGAAAACCGCTGTCTATTCTTTTTTTTTTTTTTTATTAGAAAGCTTGGAGAGCTGTTTGAAAAAAGGGCTGTCCAAGTGCAGCTGTGCAAGCTCAAATGTGTAGTAGTGATTTATTTTGCATCAAAACTGGCCCGATTTCGAAACATGATGCGTCCGTCTTGATCACTAACTCTTCATCAAAGTTGGGTAGTGCTAACACCGAAGTCAAGCTCATGGTCTCTTTCAAGCTTTCGAAAGCTTTTTGGCTTGGGCTGACCACACAAATCGGTTCTTCTTGGTCAAATTATGCAGGGGTCACGCCAACTCTCCAAATTTTGAGCAAAACTTTCTCTAATAATCGTCAATCCCAGAAAACCATGCAATTCAGTCACATTAGAGGAAACCACATCCTTTCCTGATGTAAAATGCCCAAAATATTCAACTTCTCTCACTCCAAAAAAACATTTAGATGGTTTGATCACGAATAGATTTTCCCTCAAAATAGTAAACACTTGTCTCAGATGCATTAAATATGGATCCCTAGATTTACTATATACGAGAATATCATCAAAGAAAACAAGTACGAACCTCCTTGGATGTGGTAGAAATATGTGATTCATGATGGCTTGAAACGTTAACGGGGTGTTGCTCAATCCAATAGGCATGATTAAGTACTTGTATTGCTCATTGTGCATTCTGAAAGTTGTCTTATGCACATCGTCCGGGTGCATTCTTATCTGGTGGTAGCCAGCTTGTAAATCGAGCTTAGTGAAGTAGGTGGCTCCATGTAACTCATCGAGCATGTCGTCAGCGTTCAAGGCTCGACAATCCATGCAAAAATGTCATGACCTATCCTTCTTTTTGTTGGGATAAACATACGAATAATAAAACAAAGACTAATTCGTATACGCAGCGGAATGATCAACTTGGGCTTTACAAACTTTTTGGCTATCGGGCTTCTCCACATATTTGGAAACCCAACCCAACCCAACACTTTTCAATAATAGCACTGGTGACGAGAAGGGACCGGTGTTATACCAAACTAACCCCGCTTTCATCATTTCCTTCTTTTGAAAGTGACCTTAGCGATAAGGTGCTACGTTAACTGGTTTTGCCTTATCAATGAGGCGAATGCGATGGTCAAAATCCCATGATGGTGACAACGCTCCCGGGTCAATTGATATCTCGGGAAACTCCTCCATCTGCCACTCGATCTCTCCTTCTACCGCCCTCAGGCTCTCATCGCCCGTGAGGTTCACACCGTTCGAAGATAACATATAACACTCTCCCCTTCTAGCCATTTCTGGGTGTAACATGTTGCCTTTCATTACGCTCGTGGACATGTAGCTGATGCCCTTCAATAATATCAAGTCTACTCCTAACCAAAAATGTACGGACAATTCTTGACAGTCTAGAGTTAAAGGGCTAACTGCCTTAAGCCAAGGCATCCCAAATACAATGTCCAAGTTTGGTAGTGGCATTGAATAAGAAGTGTGATATTAAACCTAATGCCTTGAATGGAGACAGGCACCTATTCGTACTTAGTGTCACAGCAATACTCTTGACTACCTGCCGTCACCACCTCAAAGTTCTCTCCTGTCTGATACCATATCCCTCTCTTGTGTGAATCTAGTAGAAAACAATACTAAGAATATAATGCACAATAAAGAAAAGCAATCACCACACAATAACACGAGCAATTTTAACGTGAAAAACCTCCTCAATGTGAGGAGTAAAAACCACGGGACCGAAGTCCACCCAAAAACTTCACTATGAGCAAAAGTCCAAGTATTACAATCTTCCACAACAGATATTCTACCACAAATGTACCAATACAATCAATACTTGATAACAACAATGAGATTAGAGTGATCTCACCCAACAATACCAACTGCTGTTCACTTTTCACAATGTTCGGAAGCTCAGAACCCGATGTCTACCGTCCATAATCAACCCCAATGTGTTCTGAACGTGTTTTCCAACTTACAACTCGATCCAACGGTTGGTTTGTGAGAAACAACCCTTTTACCTCGACTGCACAGAAGTAAATCGCCCAAAAATAGACCTTCTGTTCGCGGCCTATTCCCGTCAATAAAGAGCTCCAAATACGATCTCCACAAATACGATCTCCACCGTTCAGAATGGAGATTGACAAGTTCCAAACGTGCTGACAAAGTTGCATCTCGATCCAACGGTTGAAACTCTGAATATTGCTTCTGCAAGATTTCTGGTCTTAAACTCTCTAAAAAATGTGAATAGTATTTTTGTCTCTATCTTCTCTTCTATCTTCCCTCAATGTCTTATAGGGCAAGATAACACCAAGTATTGGGCCTACTTGGGCATTACAAGCTTTTTGGCTATTGGGTTTCTCCACATATTTGAAAACTCAACCCAACACTTTTCAATAATAGCACTGGTGACGAGAAGGGACTGGTGTTATACCAAACTAACCCCGCTTTCATCATTTCCTTCTTTTGAAAGTGACCTTAGCGATAAGGTGCTACGTTAACTGGTTTTGCCTTATCAATGAGGCGAATGCGATGGTCAAAATCCCATGATGGTGACAACGCTCCCGGGTCAATTGATATCTCGGGAAACTCCTCCATCTGCCACTCGATCTCTCCTTCTACCGCCCTCAGGCTCTCATCACCCGTGAGGTTCACACCATTTGAAGATAACATATAACACTCTCCCCTTCTAGCCATTTCTGGGTGTAACATGTTGCCTTTCATTACGCTCGTGGACATGTAGCTGATGCCCTTCAATAATATCAAGTCTACTCCTAACCAAAAATGTACGGACAATTCTTGACAGTCTAGAGTTAAAGGGCTAACTGCCTTAAGCCAAGGCATCCCAAATACAATGTCCAAGTTTGGTAGTGGCATTGAATAAGAAGTGTGATATTAAACCTAATGCCTTGAATGGAGACAGGCACCTATTCGTACTTAGTGTCACAGCAATACTCTTGACTACCTGCCGTCACCACCTCAAAGTTCTCTCCTGTCTGATACCATATCCCTCTCTTGTGTGAATCTAGTAGAAAACAATACTAAGAATATAATGCACAATAAAGAAAAGCAATCACCACACAATAACACAAATAATTTTAACGTGGAAAACCTCCTCAATGTGAGGAGTAAAAACCACGGGACCGAAGTCCACCCAAAAACTTCACTATGAGCAAAATTCCAAGTATTACAATCTGCCACAACAGATATTCTACCACAAATGTACCAAAACAATCAATACTTGATAACAACAATGAGATTAGAGTGATCTCACCCAACAACACCAATTGCTGTTCACTGTTCATAATGTTTGGAAGCTCAGAACCCGATCTCTACCGTCCATAGTCAACCCCAATGTGTCCTGAACGTGCTGTCCAAATTACAGCTCGATCCAACGGTTGGTTTGTGAGAAACGACCCTTTTACCTCGACTGCACAGAAGTGAATCGCCCAAAAACAGACCTTCTGTTCGCGGTCTATTCCCGTCAATACATAGCGCCAAATACGATCTCCACCCTTCATAATGTAGTTTGACAAGTTTCGAACGTGCTGACAAAGTTTTATCTCGATCCAACGGTTGAAACTCTGGATATTGCTTCTGCAAGATTTCTGGTCTTGAACTCTCTAAAAATCGTGAATAGTGTTTTTGTCTCTATCTTCTCTTTTATCTTCCCTCAATGTCTTTTAGGGCAAGATAAAGAAAAAGGGCCGACATGACTTGAGGCATGAGGGACATATCGTAAGACAACCGGTGATAGTACTCGTCGATAGTGGGGCCTCGCTGAATTTTATAACTACGACCTTAGCACAATATTTGCGACTACCCTTCATCTTATCGTTGATTGCTTGCCACCAAATAATTGAGTTCAAAATTATCACCTGTTCGGATGTGGCCAAAAACCTTTAGGCGATAGGATCGATTTTTCATTGCTCGGCCAACAAAATAACTATTATTAATTATAAAATAATAATTATTATTATTGGAGTCAAAACCTTTATCTTCATCGAAGTAGGACTTGGTGGATGTCATATAAATTCCCGAAAAAATTGCCCCGTCTTCATCTTCCTTAGCAAAATTTTTGTACGGCTCGTCTTTGGCGTTGTGCCATAAACGGGAAACACGAAATCACTTCCGAGCGGCTCTTCATCATAAATATGTGGTCCATCGTACTCAAAATTCTCAAAAGAATGCTTAGATCCGTCTGAAAAAATTGACTCATTATCCTCAACCTCTACAAAATAATTCTCACGTAAAGAACTATTTTTTTCCTTAGAATTAACACTGAAAATTGACTGCCCATCTCCAATATATGCATTAGGAAAATGGGAAGGCCCAATTTCATCTTCTTCAAATTAAATTCAGGCCCATCTCCTTCAGAATAAAGGTCATTATCAACACTAACCAAAGGCCCATACGTGAAATTGGAGTTAACATGCTAAAAAATAAGTGGTTGGCCCAGCTTGTTCCTTACCCGGGAAAAAGCCCAAATAGCCTTAGGATATTCACGATCATCGTCTTCAGCCGCTTCAGGACTCCGAACAGCGCGGCATGACGACGCCTGGAAATCAGATCTCATGAGCTTATGTTTGTTTGAGTTTTGCGCAAAAGAAATCTTGGAGAATTAAAGAAAATAATAGGTCATGGTAAAGTAGGCCTCTCGTACCATGAAATTGATTCCATATTTAGTGACGTGATTCTTCAATTATCTATACATATCTAATAACAAAATCTTGAGCCAACATTTTGGGCCAAAAAATTGTTATAATTTTCTAATAAATTTTAAACATCTTAACAATTTTGATGTTGGGCCAAAAAAATGTTACTCCCCTCCATCCTGTTTTTTATTGGCCACTTCACTTTTGGCTCGTGATTTAGCGAGCGAGTTGTTTATTAGTATATAAAATGATAAAATGACTTTTAAGGAAGTGTAGAATAGATGAGAGGTAGGACTATAATAACCCACCTTAAAAATCTTTTTATCATTTCAAATATTAATAAACAACTCGCTCGCTAAAATACGAGCCAAATAGTAAATGGACAATCTAAATCAGGACAAAAGTAGCATAATTTTCTAATGGCTCAGGTTACTCACACCTATACATTTAGTAAATACACCTTTTTGTCATTTAACAAAAAAAAAAAAGACACATAAAATATCAAAACTACCATTTTTATTGATTTACATGTGAAATATTGATTTTACTGTTCAAAAATATTTTTGAATTTTTATCGTAAGTTCGAGAAAATTTTCCGAATTTCATGTACTAATTCGAAAAAAAATTCCGAAATTTTACATGTGAAAAAATGAAAGGGATCATATAAAGAAGTATAAATTAGGGTATTTTGGGAAAATCATGGGGAGTGTAATCATTATATGGACGGTGTATTGATCCAGATGGTGTATTTACTAAAAAAGTAGGTGTGAGTAACCTGAGCCTTTTCTAATAAATTTTAAACATCTTACATTAACATATTTACACAAAATGTCATTGTTTTAGGACCAACTCATACACTTAATCAAACTATTTTATTTACTTTATACTCCCTCCGTCCCAAAGTTATTTACCCCTTTATTTTTAACACGAGTTTTAATGTGGGATTTGATAGAGGGTATTGTAGTCTTTTCTACTTTATTATTAAAGAAGATGATTTTTTGTGGGTAAAAGTAATGACATGAGATGTTGTGAGGGAATAGTTTAAAATGGTGTAGTTGTTTTATTGCCTTTTATGGAACGGGGTAAATAAGTATGAGACAGACTTTTTGGGAAAAATGGGTAAATAACTTTAAGACGGATCGAGTACATAAAAGTTTACAAAATTAACCTTCAGCACTCCACTCATTATACTTTTTTTCTTAATCTTTGTGTCATAAAGTTGGCGCAAAGTCTTTTCGGACGGAGGTAGTATTTAACAATGTAAATTTTTTAAGTATATAAAGCCCCACCATTTCCCATGCCTAATTGCAAAATCAAAATATGTTCATAAATCGTGTGTTGCATTGAAATGAAAAAAAATCATGAAATATATTTAAAAAATATAAAAAAGATTATTATTGTTATTATTCGTAAAATAATTTTTTTATAATTTATTTAACATAAAAATAAATAAATTTCATATCATATTCATTTTATATTCACAAACCGTACAACGCACGGATGATATAATTTTATAATAAATTTAAAACATCTTAACATCTTACACTAAATATCATTGTTTTGGGATCAACCCATACACTCAATGAAATAATTTATTTACTTTATACTCCCTCCATCCCAAAGTTATTTAACCCTTTGCTTTTGACTCGGTTTTTAGTGTGTGAGTTGTTTATTAGTATTTAAAGTGACTTTTAGTTGATGGTATTGTAGTTTTTTCTACTTTATTATTAAAGTAGATGACTTTTTGTGGGTAAAAGTAATGACATGAGATGTAATTTTGAAATGTTGGGAGGGAATAGTTGAAAAGTGTATAGTTGCTTTATTCCCTTTTATGGAAAGGGGTATAAATAAGTTTGAGACAGATTTTTTGGGAAAAATAGGTAAATAACTTTAGGACGGTAGATATGCATAAAAGTTTACAAAATTAACCTTCAACACTCCATTCATTATACTTTTTTTCTTAATCTTTGTGTAATAAAGTTGGCGCAAAGTCTTCCGAGACGGAGGGAGTTAACAATGTAAATTTTTTAAGTAGTTAGAGCGCCACCCATTTTCCATGCCTAATTGCAAAAACAAAATATGTTCATAAATCATGCGTTACATTGAAATGAAAAAAAAGGATCATGAAATATATTTAAAAAATGTAAAAAAGATTATTATTATTATAAGAAAAGTAATTTTTTTATAATCTATTTAACACAAAAATAAATACATTTCATATCATATTCATTTTATACTCACAAACCGTGCAACGTACGGGTGATATATTAGTCAATACTAATGCATTTTAATTTATTAATATAAGTCATACCCTTCAATTATCACGGGTAATATCATTTTGTAATAGAACTCATTTCCTTCATTATCATGAGTGATACACCCTCTTGATAGTAATAAGTCATACCCTTCATTTATCACGATTAATATCATTTAGTAATATAATTCCATACCCTTCAGTTATATAATCCAATTTTACGGATTCTCTCGTGTGAAACTTGTTGGTCCCGGTGCAAACGAGTCTTACACGTGTATGGGGGGTGAATACACGTGTTCAGTAATTTTAAAACTTTTTCTTTTACTGAGGTCATCTTGGGTCAGGTTGTCCTGATGATTTGGTCCTGAGAAGCACAAATCGTTCTGAGTCAAAGTCTACTGAGACAGTGATCCTGAGCTGTTTTCAGATACCTCAGATAATCCCAACTGAGTCCTGAGTTTTCAGAGATCCTGAGTTGCTTGGATCAGATAACTAACTTACTGAACCCTTAAAAGAGTAAGTTCAGTTTGGTAACTATCTGTTCTAGCTACTCAGATGTGCGGAATGGTTGGCCCTTAGTTTATACTCGTTTTAAGCTTTTGCTGAAAACCTTCCTTTAATGGAATAGTGATTAGGCTGTGATTCAATTATATGCAACTTTCAGTAGATTGATTCCAACTGAAATATCAGTGAAAATATGCTTTCAAAACACAGTAATGCAACAGATAAATCAAGCAAAAAAGAAAGCAAAGAACACAACAAATTATAGTGGTTCAGAGACTCAAGCTCCTACGTCCACTCTCCCTGATCTCTTCAGAGAAATTCACTAATCACTTCCTAAGGCTTTCTGACTACCTCTGTAGTTTACTAACCTTTCTAATTTTGAGCTTTCTGACTACCTCTGTAGTTTACTAACTCAAAACTCACACAAGCTTTCTGTCTATCCAAGATAGATTACTCACTTCTTCTCTAGAGCTTTCTGACTACCTCAATGTAGTTTACTAACTCTTTACAACTCCAATCTCACCAACAATCACACTCAAACTACCTTACAAAGGGTTTGGGGTTTCTTGGTTGGTTTCCAACTAGGATGAGATATCCTTTACAATAAAGAACAATGCAAAGGCTAGGATATCTCGACTAAGCTTTGGATATATCTTTCGATTTAAAGCACTTGGGAAATTCTTGGTTATTCGAGTGCTTCAACTTGCAGTAATAAGTTTGAGCTCTTGAGTTGCTTACAAATTTCCCGTAACCTTACAATGTAGAGGGTCACAAGTATTTATAGGCATACACCAAGGTTACTCTTGAAAAAACTATCCGTTGGAGAGATAGCTTCGTGAGTTTCCTCTTATGGTGTGTGAGAAATGACTATATTTAGGGTTTGACACTCCCTAACACGTTTTAGGCAATAGCCTTTAATGTAGCCGGTCTTCACTTTTTGCAGTCTGGAACTTAGTACTTCTGACATCTTTTTTCGTTGACACATCCTTTGTCGATTATCGATATGGTACGATGTTGTCTTCCTCTTTTTGACTTTTGTCTCCAGTTAAAGGTAGACAACTCAACGGCTCTTTTTGGTTACAATCTCTGAGTGATATAACCTTAACAACACTTTGTCTTAGTTCATTTTGTCTGCATTTGAATGTCTTGGGCAATATCTATTTTTCTAAGGAATCGCGATCTTCTCAGTATTGCATCCTTCAGATAGATATTTTCAGTGCCTCGGAACATTCAGTTTATCTTTGAGCATTCATTACATTCTTGAGTCTTGATAATTTACCGCCTTCATATTCTTGATCTTCGATCTTGATCTTACGTCTTGAGTTTTACGAGTTTTCAGGGTCTTCTGAGTCTTCAGGGTCTTCTGAGTCTTCACAGATATCTTGGCCCGATATCTTGAGTCTTCATGTTGAGTCTTGATTTCTCGATTTCATCTTGAGTCTTGATATCTCGATTTCATCTTGAGTCTTGATTTCTCAGTTTCTTACTGAGTCTTCAATATCTCAGTTTCATACTGAAACTTTAGAAACTTTAGTTTCATCTTTGAAATTCAGTTTCTTGAAAAATTCTTGAGTTCTTGTAATCTTGATCCTAACTTTGATCTATATCTGCTGACTATACATTTTGCAGATATCATCCTGAATACTCTAAAACTGAATCCTGACTCAACTATCAAGATCATCCTGAACATGTCATACTCAGGGGTTTTGGGATCTAATCAAAATCATATCTTTATTAAATTCATCTCCCAACAATTTTCCCCTTTTTGATGATGCCAAAACCTATCTTGTTACAAACATACTTAACCTATACTCAGGTTTCAGTTTATCCTATTACAAGATTGGTTATATCTCTCAACAATTTCCATACAGAGAATCTCACAACAATTTCTTCAGTAATGAATCTCTCAAAGGATTCATCACCAAATACTTAATTTCTCAACAATTAATTCAGAGATAATCATTCAGGCATATCAAAATTAAAGACATGTAAATAAGATAATGAGATATTATCTTTTGAGCATAAATGATAAGTTTTCATTGATGATAGTTAGACTATTACATGTTACAATGAATCTTATCTAACAAAATCAAAAAGACAAAAAAAATAAAGGATTACATGAATCTTCTGAGTCTTCATTCTTTAGTCTTCTTCTGTTCTTCAGCTCGGCTCTTCAGTTCTGATCTTCTTCCACCTCATCAGCAGGGACTTCAAGGTTGAACATTCCGTAATATCTTCTTTTCAGCGCATCTCTTTCTTTAATGATATCAGGATTGTTCCCTGTCAGACCCAACTGAATTGCGTACTGAGATATTTCTTGAGCAATGGCTTTCTCATTTACACAGCCATTCTCCAGCCTGGGAGGAGGGTACACGTATGGACCAAGGGCTGTTATCTGCACCTTTCCTTCGCAGGAAAGCCTTGAAGATATTTCAGATAGAAGCTCAGGAGATAGTCGATGAAAGCCTCATTCGGATCTGAGCTCTTCCCTCTCCATTCTCTGAGCACATCATAATAGAACATGAAAGTTCTCTTAATTTCTTCTCATGCATCGTTGAGCTGGACTGGCATCCATTTGTAAACATGCGGCCATTTATGTGCTTTTGTGTTCCCTCTCCTCTTGCTTGCGAACTTTTTGAATCCACTCCTTCTTTTCTGCTCTTCTTCTACCTTTTTTCGATCACTTTGGTACACGAAGAAATGTATGTGATTTTTTTTGCTTGTTCAATCTGGAGTGTTTTCAGAGCGCTTCTGGTATTGAAGACCTTCTTCTTTGGCTCAACCTCAAATTCTTCAATATCCAGTATCAATTTTCTCTGAATTGGCTTAGAAGCCTTTGCTCTTTTGCCCTCAGGCTCTTCCATTGCCATAGCCTTTCTCTTGATGGGCATTTCGGACTGACTAGGCTTGTACCAATCCTTCCCTCTACCATTCGGTTTCTCTATAAGCGACTTCTTGCATTGTTTCCTCTGAAACCTGAGTGTAGATTGACTTCTCCACCTTCTTGAACTTAAGCTTCTCAGTGGCTTCTATCTCCTTCATGGCTTCGGCAATGATCTTCTTTTCAGCATCCTTGACAAATTTGCCCTTCAGAGTATGTTCCAATAAATTCCTGAGATCAGCTCCAGGTCTTTCCCCCTTCTTGGAACCATACCTTTGGCGAAGCTTTGGAGAGTGTTGTGTCCATATGGTATTGTTCTTCTTGACACTCCAGCGCCTCCCCCCCATCCGATCTTGCTCCTCCTCGAGTCTTCCGAGGTGATTCTTCGCCACCTGAATTCTTCGAACAGATGAGCAAATTGGCTTGAGAGAGCTTCTTTGAACATGTCTGTCATCTTGGCCATGAGTATTGAGCTCATTTCCTCAACAACGTTCTTCACCAGCATCTCATTCTTCTCTACCAACTTTGCTTCTAGAATCTGAGTCTGCTCCTGATGCTTTTGCTTCAGCTCTATATTAAGCTCAGCCTTGACCCCCTCCAACTTCTCTTCTAACTTTCCTTCCATGGAGGTCAGCTTGTCTGTTAGAGTATCTTGAAGTAGCACCAGTTCTGAAGAAGAACTCAAGCTTTCAATCTTCTGAGCTTGGTTGGCCAATGCCTCCTCGATCTGAGCAACTTTGGTCAGGATCGGCTCAACCTTCTCCAGCTTTTCCATCACAGGGGTGAGATCAATCTCAGGAGCATATCTGATCTGTTGTGCCTCCTGAGTTGGCTGTTCATCCTGAGTCTCAGTCTGAACCTGATCTTCAGTTTGAACTGGGGCTTCACCCTGAGCTTGGGTGTCCACCTGAGCCTCAGTCTGCATATCAGTCATTACAGATTTAAAGGTAGGAACTTCAGTAATCCTGGCATAATTATCAATAGTGCCAAAAGTTACCTGAAGGCTAACTTCAGTCTGAGGATGTTCGACAACAGCCTGATCAACATCAGTTGAGTCTTTCTCCTTATGAGATTGACTCTCATCATCCCCTTGTTGGTCCCCATCATGAGATTTGTCTTTGGAGCTCGGGGCACCAACTTCAGCAACTTTCCTCTCAGCAACCTTCCTCTTCACAAGCTCATCAAAGTCTGAGATTTTCATCCTGAGCTTGGTTTTTCTGAACCCTGAGAATTCAGTGAGAAAAGTTGTCTCCTCGTTCCACCAGTTTTCGCCTCTGAATGAAGCAATGTTGAGCATCTCCGGAAGAGTCTGGTTGAGGATGTAGACCGTTGACCTCAATCTGAAGAAGATGTCTTGGAGGTCAGGGAATGAGCTAAGCTCAGGGTAGCGGTCAAGGATGAACCATTCCCCCTTGTTTCGCCATTCGGTCTCTTCATCTTCACCTTTCTTGAGCATCGGGCTCTCAGGTTCAGTTGGAAAGTCTGCTGAAGGATCGACTAATAGCTCATTCAGGAGCTCATCAAAATTCATCGGCTCCTGAGGCTCAGCAAACTCTGAGGTTTGGGTGGCATGGAGGATCCTTCCTTTGATCGAAATTACCCCATCCTCCGTTTTTATGACCTTGGCTTGCTCACTCGCCACCTTGATCAGATATTTCAACCAGTTAAAATCCTTGGTGGGTGAGTCCTCAATCGCCACCATCAGTCGGAGTTTGGGAGTGCTGATCTGCTCAAAGCTTCCAGATCGACTCATGATGCACTTTCCGACAATATCCATCAACACTCTGTACTTCGGCTTTAGATGCCGCTTATGCAGAGTTGCTTCAAACATAACAGGATTCTCAGTAATCCCATCAAGATACTCTTGCTCCCGTCCCAACATATATAATGAGGGATCATCTCTCCTATCGCACAACTCAAAAAAATTGTTTAAATGCTTAGGGACAATATAAAGCTCTCGAACAAAATCCACATATTTCATTGATTGTTCAAGATGCGAAACAGAAATCTTGGACTCAATACAATCATCCTCATCTATTTCCAAATTAGCGACAAACTCTATTACCTCGCGAGTATACTCCGCCTCCGGTCGATTCGCGACGAGGTTCGTCAATTTTGCCAACCGAATCAAGTGGAGCACTTCTTCTTCGTGCTTGGCATTGGAAGTACTCTCCAAAGAAACCACGTACTCATACCATGGCTTATTTTTTTCGGCCAATCTTTCGAATATGGTAGGAGCCATTTTTGAGATTTGAAGATTTAGGGTTTTGAGTGATGAAGCTTTTCTGGGTAAAAGAGGGATTTTATTTGCAGAGGATTTTGGGAACGAAGGGTTTAATAAAATTGTCTTGAAAAGGCTTCTCAAATAATATATATATCGTGAGATCGTGGAGAATCGTACGGTTGAGATTAATCGTAGATTAATCGGGTATACGAAAGGTCGATCTTCCGAAAAGTAAGCCGCCATTTTAACCTCATTGGTTATTAAATGTAACAGAGCATTTAATGACTGTTGACCTTCTTAGGAATTTCAAAGATCCCGCCCAAAAACATTCTTCAGGTGTTTTGTATTTATTGCAAATGATTACTAAGTTTCACTTAAGTAATAAATGAGTCGCGTGAGTCATTACTTCTTCAGACTAATTTCCCTCTATTAGTCTTACTGAGTATTGACCTTGATAAAATGTCGATGATATCTTGAGTCTTGAATGGGTTTAGTATAATAATCGAAATAATTGTCCCTTCAAGAATCTGAAGTTTCCCGAGACTCAGTTCAGTATTTTCCATTTGATCCTGAGTTTCTCAGTAGAATCCTGAGAAAACTTCATGCATCTGAAAACCTTCAATTTTTCAGATTTTACTCTATACACCTGGATCCAACATCCCTAATTCAACTGATAGTTCCTGAAATCTTGATTCAGCCAAAGGTTTAGTCAAGATATCGACTCTCTGTTATCAAGATGAATTTTCTCCATCCTGATGTCCTTTTTCTCAACATGATCTCTGATGAAGTGATGTCTGATATCCACATGCTTGCATCTGGTGTGCAATACCGGATTTTGTGAAATAGCAATGACACTATTATTGTCACAAAATATTGGTACTTCATTGGCTACAACTTTATAATCCCTTAATTGTTGTCTGAGCCAAAGAATCGAAAGCCTGATAAGCTTCCTCAGACCATGTATTCAAATTTCAGTAGATCTTGGTTGCTCATCGAGGTCCGTTTTTTTCTTGAAAACCAAGATATCAACTTACTTCCAAGAAATTGACAAGTTCCTGTAGTGGACTTCCTGTCAATTCTACAACCTCCATAATCAGCATCTGAGTAACCAGTTAATTCAAGGTTATCATCAGCTGGATACCATAATCCTCTATTCATCGTGCCCTTAAGATACTTGAAGATCTTTTTAGCGACCGTTCATGTGACTAGCCTTAGGATTAGCTTGATATCTTGCACATATCCCAACATCAAATGTTATATCCTACCTACTTGTCATGAGATAGAGCAATGATCCAATGATTCCTCTATAATCGGTATGACTTCTTGATTTGCCTTGAAATCGATCCATCTTGTAGTTAGTACTCATAGGAATTCTAATCGCATTGCAATTTCAGACACCCATATTTTGCAATCGGATCTCGTGTACTTTACCGGTTGATGAAGATTCCTTCCTTTGATTGTTTCACTTGAAGACCTAGAAAAGAAATTCATCTCTCCCATCATTGACATCTCAAACTTGCCTTTCATCGTTGTTGAAAACTTTTCACACAACCGATGGTTTGGAGATCCAAAATGATGTCATCAACATATATCCAACCAAGAAGATATTTTCCCCATCTTCTATCCCGAACGAGTTCTATCAACATTACTTTGATAAAACCATGGTCAGTAAGAAACTGAGAAAGAGTATCATACCATGCTCTATGGGTGCTTGCTTAAGACCATACAAGGCTTTTTCCGAGCACAGAAACTTGGTCATTCTCATGCAAAACCGTGAGGTTGTTCTACATAAACCTCTTCTTTAAGCACACCGCTCGAAAAATGCACTTTTCACATCCATTTGATAGATCGTGAACTTCATGTGGGCAAATATATGCAAGAAACAATCGATGGCTTCTAGTCTTTTGCAAAAGCAAAGGTTTCATCATAATCCAAGCCTTCTTCTTGGGAATAACCTTGTGCAACTAGTCTTGCCTTGTTTCTTACAATATTGTTGTTCTCATTTCTTTTATTCTTAAATACCCACTTGGTTCCAATAACATTGTGCCTTTCAGGTCTATCTACTAGCTCCCATACTTCATTCCTTGAGAATTGATTCAGCTCATCTTGCATAGCAGTAATCCAAAAAGAATCTTGTAGAGCTTCATCAATCTCAGTAGGTTCTTTTTCTGATAGGAGGCAGCAGAATAGTGCACTTTCACCATGGAACCTTCTTGTTTTGACACCTTCAGTTAGATCACCCACAATCTGACTTGTAGGATGATTATCTAACCATCTTCTTCTAGATGTTCCCCCTTCAATAGTATCCTCAACATTTGAAATGTTAGGTTCAGTTAATTCAATAAACTCAGGGAACAACAGAAAATGAGAAAGGGAATCATCTTCCTCAGGGGAAATTCTATTCAGAACATTGTCAGAGACATTTGTTCCACTTTGGTTGATAGATTCAGAATTTGCCTCAGTTGTGACCACATCTTCATTGACATCACATACCTGAGTCCGAATCGGTGTCCGATCGATTTAATCACCTTCAAGTGTGTTGGTTTTCCTCCTTCAAAGAAGAATTTCCATCCTGAGTCTCACCATCCTGAGTTCCATCCTGAACTTCTTTATCTGAGTCTGAGTCACTCCAATCATAGATGGTGACTGACTTCTTCTTTTCAGGTTCAGTGGATGTTTTGTCATTCTTTTTCAGGCTTAATCTGGTGATCCTCTTGGTCAGTTCTTCTGCATCATGTTCCTGTTTCTTCTGAACACAAGTAGATTCATCAAAAACAATATGAGGTGTTTCCTCCACAATAAGAGTCCTGCAGTTGTAAACTCTGAAAGCTTTACTGACTTCAGAATATCCTAAGAATATTTCTTCATCAGCTTTACTATCAAATGTTTTCAACTTATCTTTACCATTATTGTGTATGAAACACTTGCAACCAAACACACGAAAGAAAGAAACAAGAGACTTCCTTTCATTCCAAAGCTCATAGGGTGTTTTGCCTTGACTCTTGGTCAGCATGGATCTGTTATGTGAATATCATGCAAAGTTGATGACTTATTTCAAAATCTTTTAGGAATATCGACCAAATTTATCATTGTCCTTGCAGCTTCTTTCAGAGTCCTGTTCCTTCTTTCAGCAACACCATTTTGTTGAGGGGTCCTTGCAGCTGATGTTTCATGAGAAATTCCATTTGTTGCACAATAATCAGATATAATATGGTTTATAAATTCAGTTCCTTTGTCAGATCTGATCTTGACCACACTCAGATTTTTCTCAATACTGAGCCTTTTCAGTAATTCAGGTAGCTTTATCCGAGTCTCTTTCTTACTAGGTCTTGAGTAGTCATCAACTACTACTAGTGTGTATTTCCTGCCATTGGTGCTCACTGGTGTTATTGGACCAAAAAGATCCATATGCAACAACTGAAGTATTCTTTCAGTAGAAACATCTACTTTGCTTTTAAATGATGCTCTAATTTGTTTTCCTTTTTGCACGCATCACAAATATGTTCCTTCTTGAACACTTCATTAAAGTAACCCTCTCACAAGAGCTAATCTTGCAAGTTTATTCAGGGTTTTGAAATTCAAAGATTCATTCTTTTATGCCATAACCAACCGGGTATCTGTGGAACTTTTAGCAACCAAACATGTATCTTTAGGAGTTGAACTCCAATCAGCAAGATACACATTTCCTTTTCTAGTATAAGTCAGTAATATTTTCTGTGAGATATCATCTTTCACATAACATAAGTTCTTAGAGAACTCAACATTAAAACCCTTATAACAGAAATGACTTATTGAAAGCAAGTTATGCTTCAATCCAGATACATATGAAACACCATGGATATGAACTGAGTCGATTTCCAAAGTTCCATATCCTTCAGTCTGTCCCTTGGAGTTATCTCCAAAAGTGATCTGAGGGCCTCTTTGTTCAACATAGTCACTGAGTATCTGCTTGAATCCTGTCATATGTCTTGAGCACCCACTGTCAAGATACCATACATCAGGGGCTTTTTCATCTCTGCTCATCAGTGCTATGTGATCTTTAATCAGCTCAGTGCCCTTATTTTCCTCCTGAAAAATAGATCAATTCTTAGGTACCCAATTTGTGTAGGGTCCTACAAGGTTAGTTGTACCTTTCGGAATCCAAATCTGCCTGACAACTCTAATCACTTTAGAGTGGCTGATCTGTCTTCCATAAACATCTACATACACATTTACTACTCTGGGTGCCTTAGCAGTTTCCTGTGTATGAGTGCTTGCCTTAGCATGAACATGAACCTTAGAGTTTTTCTTTGGTACAGGCCTTTTGTTCAGTTGTTTTGGCTTCTGTGCAGCCGGTCTGAATCTTTGTTGACTTGGGTTTAGGTAACCTTTACCCTTAGGCAAGTGGGGTTCAGGTTGCCTGTACTGAAATTTGTGTCTTTCAGTATACTGAGGACTTGGTCTCTTCAGTTGAGAATATCTCTGCTGAGTGTTTCTCTTCAGAAGATTCCTCTGATGGCTCAGTGCAGATCCTTTCAGGTTTGCATTCTTAGCCTGAGGCTTTGAAGTACTTGCCTGAAATTTTCCAACTGAGTGCTCAGGTTTTCTAGCCTTCACCTGAGGTTTGGGCTTTCTTACCTGATCATTCAGTTTTACTGGAACCATAGGTCATTTTCCCTTGTCTAACACCTTGGGCATTTCTTCAGTTTGAAGTGTAGGTGCCACTGGTTTTACAAAGATTGTCTTCTTGCTACTTGATGCAGCATTCAAATGACCTTGTGAGGTTCCCCCTGGAATGTATCCCAATCCAGATTTTATAGTGGCAGATCTCTGGTAACTCTGAATTTCATCTATTACTTTAGATGCAGTATTCAATAGAGTTAGCTTCTTCTGCGCACTATCCTCACATTTCTGTAGAGTTTCATGCTTCTCAGAGAGGTCATTGAACTTAGTTCTGATCAGCTGAATCTCTTCAGTGGATTTCTCTAGCTTTTCAGTTAGGGTCACTATCAACTTCTCTTTCTCTGAGAGTTGTACTTTCAGAACATCCAGTTCATCAGTAGCTCCCATTAATTGAGAAGTGATTTAAGTTTTGCTAGAGTCTTTACACTTAAGATTTTCAGCCTTCAGTTCCTTATTCTGCTCTTGAGTTTCATTTAGCAGTTCTTGTAAAACAGCATAGTCCTTCATCAGATTCTCAAAAGAATCCATCAGGTCAAATTGACTGTTTACAGTTGAACTTGACAACTCTTGTGCTAGTGTAGGAGCAACAACAGATAAAGAAGAGTTTACCTCCTCAATAGCCATCAGAAAGATGTCATCACTTTCACTGTCTGAGAATATTTCATCTGAAGAGTTAGATCCCTCCTCAGAATGTTCTTCTTCTGCAACCATGGCCTTTTTGCTAGAGAACTTCTTGTCTCTTTTTTTGTCTTTCTCTTCTCTCCTTAGCTTTTCGGTCGGGACAATCATCTTTGGAAGTGACCTTTCTTTTGGCAATTGTAGCATCTGTTGGCATCATCATCCTGATCACTTTCTTCTTTGGACTTGGAGTCCTTCTTTCTGGATGAAGACCCTTCAGTTTTCAGGTCCTTTCTCTTCTCAGTTGGTTTGTCCTCAGGTTTCTTCTGGTACACCTGATTCCTGTAATAGTTTTTATATTTTCCATATCGACTATTAAGTCTTTTCAAACCTCCTTGCCATCGGTCTTAGCTTACCCTCAAGCTCATCCTCGATTCTTAGCAAGGAGTTCTCGAACTCTCTAGTTTTTACTGAGTTTTATCCTTGGCCTTAAAAGCCACATTCTTACTAGATGATGAATCATCTTTCTTTGTCGACCTTTTTAGATTTCTTATCAATTACGAACTCATAGGCTTTCAAATTTCGAGAAGACTTGTTGATATGGCATTGAATTAATGTTTTTGGTGTTTTCAATCACCACTTTGCATGTATATCCCATTTCTTAGAAAGACCTCTAAGAATTTTCAATGCAACTTCTCTCTGTGGATATTTCTTTCCAAGTGCATTTAGATCATTCATAATGCTAGTGAATCTGACTTCCAATTTGTCTATAGATTCACCTTCATCCATTTCAAAACTATCAAACTTTCCAACCGCAATCGAAAAGTTTGTTTTCTTTTGATATGATCTGTGCCTTGCACATTCTGACCTAGTGTATCCCAAAATTTCTTTTGCAAAGTATTCGTTGAGAGATCATTCCCATCACACCATCATCATCATGTCTTTCAGTATAGTGTGTCTTTAGCAATATAGTCTAGATTGACTAACTTCTCTTCAGAGTCAGTTGGTCATCGACTTAGGAAATTCTATTCAGGATCGTTTCTCTCCGTTTACGTCCTCTGATTCACCACAAAGAAATTGAATGGCCCTTCAGAGACCACACTCCACATACGTTCATGTTTAGAATACAGATGAGCCTGCATTCTCAGTTTCCATAAATCATAGTTCTCTACTGAGAACATGAGAAGTTTCTTAGAAGAGATTTTATATGAGTCTTTTAAGAGTTCAGCAAATAAGATCAGTTCAGATAGACCACAAGTATTTTAGAAAATAAAACTTTGGTCAACAAAGCAGGTGGTCAAGTTGAACCACTGCTCTGATACCACTTGTTGGTCCCGGTGCAAACGAGTCTTACACGTGTATGGGGGGAATACACATGTTCAGTAATTTTAAAACTTTTTCTTTTACTGAGGTCAGCTTGGGTCAGGTTGACCTGATGATTTGGTCCTGAGAAGCACAAATCGCTTTGAGTCAAAGTCTACTGAGACAATGATCCTGAGCTGCTTTCAGATACCTCAGATAATCCCAACTGAGTCCTGAGTTTTCAGAGATCCTGAGTTTGCTTGAATCAGATAACTAACTTACTGAACCCTTAGAAGAGTAAGTTCAGTTTGGTAACTATCTGTTCTAGCTACTCAGATGTGCGGAATGGTTGGCCCTTAGTTTATACTCGTTTTAAGCTTTTGCTGAAAACCTTCCTTTAATGGAATAGTGATTAGGCTGTGATTAAATTATATGCAACTTTTCAAGATTGATTCCAACCAAAATATCGCGAAAATATGCTTTCAAAACACAAGAATGCAATGATAAATCAAGCAAAACAGAAAGCAAAGAACACAACAAATTATAGTGGTTCATAGACTCAAGCTCCTACGTCCACTCTCCCTGATCTCTTCAGAGAAATTCACTAATCACTTCCTAAGGCTTTCTGACTACCTCTGTAGTTTACTAACCTTTCTAATTTTGAGCTTTACGACTACCTCTCAGTAGTTTACTAACTCAAAACTCACACAAAGCTTTCTCTGCAATCATCCAAGATAGATTACTCACTTCTTCTCTAGATCTTTCTCAATGTAGTTTACTAACTCTTTACAACTCCAATCTCACCAACAATCACACTCAAACTACCTTACAAAGGGTTTGGGGTTTCTTGGTTGGTTTCCAACTAGGATGTGATATCCTTTACAATAAAGAACAATGCAAAGGCTAGGATATCTCGACTAAGCTTTGGATATATCTTATCAAGCTAGGCTTAGTGGAATGAGCTCTCTTCGATTTAAAGCACTTGGGAAATTCTTGGTTTTTCGAGTGCTTCAACTTGCAGTAATAAGTTTGAGCTATTGAGTTGCTTACAAATTTCCCGTAACCTTACAATGTAGAGGGTCACAAGTATTTATAGGCATACACCAAGGTTACCCTTGAAAAAACTATCCGTTGGAGAGATAGCTTCGTGAGTTTCCTCTTATGGTGTGTGAGAAACGACTATATTTAGGGTTTGACACTCCCTAACACGTTTTAGGCAATAGCCTTTCATGTAGCCGGTCTTCACTTTTTGTAGTCTGGAACTTAGTACTCTCGACATCTTTTTTTCAAAGGACTTTATCCTTTGTCGATGTCGATATGGTATGCGATCTTTGTCTTCCTCTTTTTGACTTTTTTGTCTCCGCCAATGGTAGACAACTCAACGGCTCTTTTTGGTTACAATCTCTCCGAGTGATATAACCTTAACAACACTTTGTCTTTGGTTCCTTTTATGCGCATTTGAATGTCTTGGGCAATATCTATTTTTCTAAGGAATCGCGATCTTCTCGAGATTGCATCCTTCGATAGATATTTTCAAAGGCCTCGGAACATTCGAGTTTATATCGAGCATTCAATTACATTCTTGAGTCTTCGATAATTCTCGTGCGGCTTCGATATTCTTGATCTTCGATCTTCGAGTCTTCTTCGAGTCTTCGTGGTCTTCGAGTCTTCGAGGTCTTCGAGTCTTCACAAATATATCGACCGATATATCGAGTCTTCATGTTGAGTCTTCGCTTTCATTTCGAAGTTTGGTTTCATCTATATCGAAGTCTTCGGCCAAGATGAAACCGAGATATCAAGACTCAAGATGAAAACCGAGAAACTGATGACTCAACATGAAGACTCAGATATCACCAAGATATCTGAAGACTCAAGACCTCAAGACTCGAAAGACCAAGATCAAGATCAAGAATATCAAGGCCCAAAGAATTATCAAGACTCAAGAATGTATCAATGCTCAGATCCTAACCTGATCTATATCTCGACGACTATACATTTTGCGATATCATCCTCAATACTCTAAAAACCTAATCGACTAACTATCAAGATCATCCTGAACATGTCATACTCAGGGGTTTTGGGATCTAATCAAAATCATATCTTTATTAAATTCATCTCCCGACAAAACTTGATCACGGTATATATATACTTTGTCATACATTAATATTATAACACTTATTAACTAATATCATTATATTTATAAACTAATATCATGGTATTTATGTGTGTGTAAATATTATAGTAATAATTTATAAAAATATTGGTATCAGATAATGGATGTTACATGACAAAGTGGAATAGCTCAAATGGTTAGAGCACCACTACCTATGCCGTGAGACCATGAGTTCGAGTCACCGTTTGCCCGATAAAAAAGAAGAATATTACAATATTTGCATGGATCCAATTTCATACACTGAACAAGTTTAATAAGAGAGTTTGTCTTCAATATAGGAAAGATTTGAGAGATAATCCGATCGAATTTAAAATATGAGATAAAATATCCCCTTAATTAAAAAATATTAATTAAAAGATATTTTGTTAGGGGCAAATTTGGAGAAAATCATTGGAGTCAAGAAATGAAACATCCCTAAATTAAAAGGAGATCTAATCAAATCCGGATGTGCAATCTTAACATGGATATATTTCCTTAAAAGTATGATATTAGATCCAAGATATTATCTTTATTTATGGAAAATCCGTTGTTTGATGGCTTTGAGATTTTATTAAAATCTGATATTTGCGTGTGTAAATTTAGAAGGAAATCTAAAGTTTCCTTATTCGAGTTTCTTGATCACCAATTAACATATATATGGTAGTATTATTTTAAAACGGTTACAAACATATATATATATATATGAGAGTGAAAGTGGCAATATATATATAAACTGGCCGGTGTTGGTAAAATTATAATTGTGATCATTAATTCATCGTGCAAATTAAGCAATAGTATAGAAATCATTAATCGAAGAATGGAAGTGGTAGTTGGTGATGTTTGGGGATGGAATTTGGAGGATGAAATGAAGCTCCTTGGTCAATTCCGCATTGCATCTTTGGATACAGAATTTCCAGGCACAATACACTCTCCCGCCCAGCTTTACACGTTGATGAAGCGCAACGTCAATGCCCTCCAACTCGGATTTCGACCCCCCGCCAAGATCCCGAATCCGTCCCTTTCCTCATGAATCACGGCATGGATTTCGCCAAGGCATCGACTCTCGTGCCTTTGCGCTCGAGTACGTCCTCCTGGGGCGGAACCCCACTTTCGACTACGGCTACCTCATCAAGATTCTCACCTTCCCCACGATTATAACAAATTTCAAATGCTGAAGCAGGTCTTGTTTGGGTCGGATGTTCATGATACGCGCCCGCCTCCCAATAATATTAGTTAATAATTACTTGAATCATCAAACCATGTATTGCGCCAGTACCCCTTTATGTCCAATCCCCTTCCCCTTCCCCTGTTCTAATCTTGCGCCAATGCCAATGCACTGATTTTCCTCTTTACAGATCTAATTCAAGCTGAATTAATATAGTTTGTTTTTGAGCAGCATTCTGCACATAATTACTTTCTCATCATTTATTATGTATACAATATAACATTATATTGGTAATTTTATAACAGATTCTTTCCTTTCTTTTCGGGTTTCATTTATATGATTATCCTTGATTAATCTAATGATTTTCTGTTGTATATATATAATGGTTCTTTAATACTGTTGTGAAGTTTAGATACTCATTTATTTATATTGTATACAATTGATATGTTGTTAAATAAATTGAGATAATAAAAATATTAGTTTTATATCAGAAATTGAATATTATTTTTTGATGTTCCTAGGTAGCATTGTTACTTGTAAGAATTGATGTGATATGGTTGTACTCCCTTATGTCCCATAGTTAACCGCATAGTTACTGTATGCTCAATTTTTAAGAAAAAATGATAAAGTGATAAAGTGTTGGGGGTAGAAAGAGTTATTTATTAGTATTTTATGTGATAAAGTGATGAATAATTGGGGATATAAATAGTTATTTATTAGTATTTTATGTGATAAAATAAGTATTTCCATTTAAGAGAATGTTCAGTTAAGTATGGGACGCCCAAAAGAAAAATAGTTCAGTTAAGTATGAGACGGATGGAGTATTATATACCGTTCATGATTGTTTAATTAATGGAGTATTATGTTTGAATTAATGGATGAAGTCTATTTTTTATATATCTGCTTTTGATCATATAACAATATTTGGTTTGTTCAGAGTGAAGATATTGAGTGAGAAGATATTGAATATGGCTCTATATAATATTAATCAGACGTATTGGTTATAAGAGATTCTTTCTTAATTTCTGGGTTTTATTTTAATGGTTTTTTGTTGTATTGTCAAGTATAGATACTCATTTTAGTATATATGTTGGCTAGATAAACTGAGAAAATATTATTTTGTATCAGAAAATTGACTCTTAATTTTTTATGTTGGTTAAAAATTGCAATCACTTTCTGTCCCAATTAAATGTTGGATTAGAAAAATCTTCATTAATATCTTCCAACCAAAACTATTCAATTGGTTTGATTTTTTACAAAGATAAAAAAAAAATGTATTGAAAAAGTAAATTAAAGACGCAAAATTTCTATTATAACTATGTTTAATAAGTGTTATATTTTTCAGTATAATTAATACATGAGGTTATATTAATAAATAAATTTTAGAAAAGAGACACTCTTATGTGAGACGGTCTCATGTATGAGACGGGTCTCACACCTGACCCATATTATAAAAATTTGACCCGTACTACACTAGACTGATAAAAATCCAAATATACCCTTTGAGCTAAAAGAAAGTCATGGGGCAATAACATCCTAGTACAATTGAAAATTGAAAATAGCAACTAACTACAAACACTATTTCGGAGCATGAGAAAGTGCTATTATACCCTTACTTTTGATGTTTTTTGACCCATAAATCCTCAAATTACCCCATCCTCTCTCTTACTTCATTTCAAAATCCCCAACACGGTAACCCACCTATTTTTCTACCTTTTTCTTTTGTCTTGTCAATTTGTCCCATCAGCCCCCAAAATTTATTTTCTTGTTTCATTTGTCAATGTATTTTAATTTGTCAAAAAATATTTTCCTTATCCTTTTATTAATAAATATTTTATTTTGTGGTAATTTTAATCTTATTTTTTCCGTCTAATTTTTTTTTCATTTAATATATCATCCCATTTTAATTTTTTAAAAATACTTCTTTATATTAGAAATTAATAAAATAATTTGATTAGAGTTTCATTATTCTTTCTTTTTAAAATTGTCAAAATAAAAAATAAATATACCTATAAAAAACGCATTGTTAAGAATTTTTTTTTGCATATATTAAAATTACATTGCATATACTTAAATTATATTGCATACACTAAAAAATATTGCATATACAAAAGAAACATTGTATTTCCGCATAACATTGCATACTAAAATAAACATTGCATATACGTGTAAAAAAATATTGCATACACTCGAAAAGTTGCATATACACACAATCAATTTGAATCTTTAATTCCACCGCATCTGCTTCTTGCATCGTCTTCACGCAAAACGGAATCAACAAAAACTACCAAAAATACATTATATATAAACATAGATTTTGTACATATACAAAATCAAAATCTAAAAAAATCAATTAAACATTTTTCTCCATACCAAAAGCTTTTCTGCACACTAAATTTTTTTTCACCATTAACACCAAAAAAAAGCCAATAGGAAAAAAAGGGATTTGGTGAAAAAAATTTGGAATTTGAGATTTCTCCATCAAATTTGGGGGAAACAATCATTGGGATTTGCAATGTTTTTCAAACAATCAAATTTATTAAAAAAAAAAACCAGCAAATAATTTGGGGGAAATAAAATTGGGATTTGGGATTTCTCCATCAAATAATTTGGGGAAAATAAAAATTAAACAACCATTTCTTTCGAAAAATAAATCAACGATGAATCGCGGCAAAAAAATCCGTGAAAAAACTCACTCTCCAATCACGAAAATGGGTAAATACCACAAAGAACCCAGATCGGTAAAAAGCAAATGCAGCACCCCCAATCAACAGATCCACTGGTGGCGCCACTCCCACAGATCCCCCCCCCCCCACCGGTCGACGCCATCCCCCCACCACTTCAAACAGAAAAATCCTGCCGTCGCGGCAATGGATCTTCAAAACCTCACAGATCCGCCGCCCCCCACCATTTCAAACACAACCAGCCAACCACAGACAACAAATCGTCGTCCCCAGTTAAAAAAACCCAACCACCACCATTAAAAAACCCAGCCAACACCATTCACCCCCATTAAAAAACAACCACCACCACCACCATCGCCTCGCCCTCCCCCGTTAATCCAGCCGCCACCACCTCGCTCTCCCCGTTAAAAACAACCTCCACCACCTCCTCGCCCCTCCACGTAAAAAAATGGAGATATAGATAGAGATTGGATTGAGATAATTGATGAGAGAGAGGATGGGTGAGTGAAATGGGAAGAGATATAATTTCCCGGATGAGAGAGAGAGTGGGGGGAGTGAAATGGATCCTTTCTTTTTTAATGTAATTATATAAAAATGAATTGAGGGTGTTATGGTAATTCTTTTGTACCTAATTGCTATTTTAAAAGACAATTGTAGTGAGTTGTAAGTGGTAGTGGGTTTTGTGTACCTTTGAATAATTACCCCGAAAGTCATAGCACGCAGCAGCGCACCCAGTTCTTCATATTCATCCCAATTATTCTCTGTCAGTATAATGTCGCCGCGACTATCCACCCTTTATACCCCTCTCAAATTTTTGTTGTTACTCTTTATTTTTCATAAATCCCACCTCCATCTCGCTCTCATTTTTCTCTGCGAATTGAATTCAGTATTTGTTGCAGAAAGGCAATTTTGGTTTCTATCCGAGTGTATTAACGAAAATCGATTGTATTTTACCTGCTTTTGTTGATCTTTACGTAGCGAATATGATTTTTTCCCCCTGTTAATGTAATCACTTATTCTTTTACTGGTTTTATGAAACATTGTTTGCGCTAATCTATGTATGTTAACTGCTACTGTAATTGGTTTGACTTTGATATGGTATTTCTATGAGAAAGAAGAATTTTAGGTTAGAATAAGTTAGTTTTATCAATTTTTCCTTGAATTCCATTTGAATTCCATTTCTTAGTGTCAATGTGTTTTTTAGATTTAGCAATTTGAACGTGGTTTCAATTCTTCATTGCTCAGCGTTTCATAAAAAAAAAAAAAAACTTCATTCCTCAGTTTTACTCAATTTAAAAAAGACAAGAATTATGAGGGGATTAATAGTTGACTGATCGCTTTTATGTGTTGTAGCCTTGAGACAAAATCTTTTATTATAGTGCAGTATATTAGAGTTTCAAGAAACCTATCAGGAGTATCAAATATTTTTTCAGGAGTATCAAAAACTAAAATTTATTTTAATGATTTATTTTATACAGTAAGTATCAATTTATTAAAATCTAATCAAGAGTATCAACAATTTGATCAGAAGTATCAAATATGTAGTTAGGTGTACTCAGATTCATATATATTTATAAAAATTATAAAAAATTGTATAATGTTTTATGTTATTCATATTTCCCACTAAAAACCATTGTACACGTGTTATTTGAATTTGTTTTAGTAATTCATATTTTCTACAAAATTAAACAATAACCAATATGGAATTGTTTAAGTGGTTCATATTTCTAATACTCCATCCGTCCACCAAAATTGTGTTCATTTCGTTTTGACATGTTGTACGGAAAGGTAAATTAAGTACGTTTAAAAAGAATCGATTCAATACATTTCTTATGTACCCATAGGTACTATATTGGATTTGACATAATTTTTTTTATTTAATTTAATCGTCCAACAATTACTTAATTACTTAAGCTATCATTATACTTTACTCACAATCAATTATGTTATCCATAAATAGACTTAATTTACCTTTCCGTACAAGATGTCAAAACGAAATGAGCACAGTTTTGGTGGACGGAGGGAGTATCTAGTTTGAAATTGTTTTAGTAATTCATATTTTCTACAAAATTAAACAATAACCAATATGAAATTATTTAAGTGGTTCATATTTCTAATATCTAGTCAAGAATCTCTTGTTATGGTATAGAATTGTAGAGTATCAAGAATCTCATCAGGAGTATCTCATATCTTGTCAAGAGTGTCATAACTTTAAATTATTTTAATAATTGATTTTGTATTGTAAATATTAGTTTTTAAAAATTTGGTTAGGAGTATCACCAATTTGATCGGAAATATCAAATATCTAGTCAGGTGCATCAAATTCATATATGCTTATAAAAAATTTAAAAAATAGTACAATTGTTTAAGTTATTCATTTTTTCTTCAAAAACTGTATGAAATTTTTTTAGTGATTCATATTTCGTACAAAAAACAAAATGAAATTGTTTTAGTGGTTCATATTTATAATATCTGATCAAGTATGTTACATAGTAGTAGAGTATTACGAATCCCATCAGAAGTATCAAATATTTTGTTAGGAGTATCATAACTTTAAGTTATTCTAATGATTTATTTTGTACTCCAACTATAAGTTTATAAAAATTTGGTCAAAGTATCAATTATTGGTTAAGAATTATCAAGTATCTAGTCAGGTCTATCTAAATCATTTATGTTTATCAAAAATTAAAAAATAGAAAGAATAGTATAAAGTATCAATAATTCATTCAGGACTATCAAATATCTAACCAGAAGTATGAAACTCCCTACTAAGTTGCATTCTTGAACTATGGAAAAAAAATAACCAGATACTTTAAAACCAAACTATTATTGAACCAATGAATGATAAAACAACCTCCCAATACTATTTTCATATTAGATTAAAAATTTGATAAAACCCTAAAAATATTCAAGGTTTCTTCTTCTACTTGTGCCCTGTTTCTTTTATCTTTTTCTCGGAGTCTTCTACTTTCTTCTTGTGAACTATTAAGAAGTGATTCAAGGGTAGTTTGTAACATGTATATTTGTCCTATTTTCATGTGTTTGTACAAGGTACCTGTGAAATAACAAAGCCAAGCTTATCAAAATCACACCAATGTCCAACTACTCACAATTATCACATACTTATTTTAAATTCCAACTACTCACAATTATCACATACTTATTTTAAATTTGAAAGTAAATTCTGACTTTCGAAGCACATATGACATATCACTACCATTACGAAAAATTCATGCATAAAAAATTAAACACGAGAATGTTTTTATACACACGCTCTGCATATCATATTTATAAGCAATATATGTGTATCTCTAAGAATATTATCCAAAAAAACTGGAGAAGAACACTAGTTTATATTCATTTAATAATTACTCCCTCCACCACTAAAGAATAAAGCAGGCAGATGCCACGAGTTGGATCTCCTTCACTTCATATGGATTCCATCTTCTTGACGGTCTTCTCTATTGCAGGTACATTCTTCCTGAAGGTTAAGCTCTCCTGTGAATCGAATTGAGGCCAAATACTATGCTTTGTTTAGTGAAATTACAACATTATTAATTCAAATTCTACAAAACACCAAGTATGCAATAACTAATGACCAAAGCAATGAATAGAATAGCAAGGTCATTCGCACGCTTTTCTTATCATAAGATAAGACCTCAAACTATAGCACTTATATTTGAAGAGGCCAGTGAATTAGGTTAAGGAAATCCAAATCATCAATATTAAGATCTCATATTCATTTAGGAGTCTATTTTCTTTTTTGTCACTCTTTTGGTGGCAACAAAAGAGTTGCTTGTCAATTGTGAGCTTAATTCAATAGTAATATATAGTTTTTAGGTCACACAAGGTAAACAGTAGTGAAGTTAAAAATATTAAGAAAGATAAGAGCATGAATTACTGAAGATTCACCCCTACTAAAGATTATATAACAACCCCACATCACCCACAGGTAGAGAAAGTAGCATCAATGAAATTTACTATAAGCTATATCATTTTGCATTAATTATTATGGGCATATCTTAAATTTACATGATTTATATAACCCCTTCACAATTATTTTACACTAGGTTTCTACGTTTTGAATTAATAAAGGATTGTCTTCAATCTAAGTGATATTAAGAATAAGCTTTAAAGGATGATCAAATACCTACAATAATAATTAGCTTTAGGTTTACAAAGCCAAATATGCAGAACAATTCTGACAAAAAAATTAATAAACCACAAATACACCGACCTGCCCTATTTCTATCAAAATCAATTTACTACAGTTCTCACCACACCTTGAATACTAAAATAAAGGATTCAATAATCCAAAATTTACACAACATATCAAAATCACAAAAAAAAATTGAATAAAAGAAACTTTCAACACGAGTATAATACTAACCTTCAGAAATATCAACAGATTAGGACGAGAGAGAGGAGGGCAAGGCATTGAGATGTTCTAGCAGAACTTCGTGCACTCTGCGGCGTTTGAGCAGCGTCAATCAAAAAGCAGCGGCGAAAGATGGGAGAAAGGAGAAAGGCAACGCGCAAGGAAAAACTGAACTAAGAAGAAAAAGGTTTATTAAGTATTTTACTTCTGGTCAAACTTTTTTAAAATCCAATTAAATGGGTCTAATGGGTATCCGATCCAATAGTTTCAATATGGGTCAAATAAAGACCAGTCTCATGTATGAGACCGTCTCATATGAGTTTTTGTCTTTAGAAAAAAATCACTCTATATGAAAATAAGTCTATATAAGTGGAACATCCATAAAAGGAAATCAAACCTATATAATTGGGCTATGTCTCATCATATGCACCATGTTCACGGATATAAGATTTGTGTACTCACCTTCACCCTACCCAATTTATAATTTTTTGATCATTATAAATATGAATTGAACCCCTATATCCTTTCTTTACGCATTGCTCAAATTTTCTTCCCTCAGATCTTATCTCCCGCCGCCACCGCCATACATCACTAATATCGACTTCAAAGTGCATCACAACTATATCACTCGTCACCACCTCGTTGCTTGTTATCTCTTTCTCAATGTATCTCTCACTGTACATTGTTTTTTAATGCATCGATTATGTTTTGAGAAAACATATAAAGACTAAGGCGACGAAGGTAGACTGACGCATTAACGTGAGCGGTGAATTCTTGGATTCATTCTTGCTTCAATTAAGGGTATTTTTTTTCAATTAAGGGTATTGGAAATTCCAATAATATGAATTTTGTAAATTTGGTTTTTTTTTTTTTACATTTGTAGCAAACTTCTGAATGAAGAAATTAGTTTTTTGAATTATTATTTTGATTTGTAAATGATTGTAAATCTAAACTCCAAAATGTATTAATTCACCCCACAAGAAAATGAAGAATTGCCTACGAAAATTTTCAAATGGCTACAAAATTTTCCTATGAAAATAATGTGTTCCTTAAAAAGTGAGGATGTCTACGATTTGTCTACCAATTTTTAGAATAATCTTTGAAAAAAATACTTACACAAATATTTCTCTAGGTAAATAAAAAAAAAAACTACGAGCAATCTACCTACACATTTGTAATTTACATAGGCAAATTTACTTACACAAATAATTTTTGTAGACAATTATATTTGTAGTTTAAAAATAGCCTATATAATTAGAAAAATTTGTAGGCAAGTCGTACGCAAGTCTTACTATTTAAGGACAAAATTATTTTCGTTGAAAATTTCGTAGGCATGTTGGAAAAATATTGAAAAATTTCATAGGCAATGCACTATTTTCTTATAGTGTCATAAAAATAATAAAAAAAATAATTTTCTTGTTTCCTATACTTTATTAATGGTGTATAATGAAATTTGTCATCAACTATAATTGAACAGTATCAACTAATATTTTAGTAATAGGAGGTTGCACGTTTCATTATTAGGAAGTTTCAAGTTTCAGTATTATAAAGTTACATGTAATAGAAGTTGCATTTTCCAATTTTATGTTACATTCCATAACATGCAACTTCTTATCACTTAAACATGCAACAACCTTTCACTGAAACATACAACTTTCAAAGCGTACAACTTCCTATCACTTAAAGATGTAACTCCCTTTAACTGAAATGTAAAACTGTCTATAACTAAAATGTGCAACTTTCTATCTCTAAAACGTGCAACTTTCTATCGCTAAAACATGTGATATCCTTTCACTGAAACATACAACTTCCTATAAATGAAACAGCCAACTTTTTATAACTGAAATTTGCAACTACCTATAACTACAATACGCAACTTCTTAAACATGCAATTTATTATAACAAAAAATTGAAACGAGCAACCACCTAGAACTAATAACTAAATATGTAATTTGTGATACATGTAATTTAAAAAAAAAATCAAAATTTAGGCAATAAAATAAGCAAAAAATTAATCTAGTACGTAAAATTAGGGCCTCTAAAATTTTTTTGCAAAAATTCACCCATTACAACATAGATGAGAGTCAAACCTTGAACTTCTTTGACGAAGGGATGCTTAGCCCGTTGCAGCAACGTACAAATGGTGCAAAGTTTTCTATGCTTTAATATGTTAACATTAATAAGCGTGATCCGTTTTATAAATGAGTCACTTCTCTCTTAGTTTCACAATGCAATTGATGCACAAGGTATTCACTCATATAATTGAAACGGAGGGATTTTCATAGAGATGGACAAATTTAAGAGGACTAGGTCTTGTATGCACTCAGGTGCACCGTACACTCATAGTGTATTTTAGAAACGTGCGACTTGTTATATTGAAAAGTTTAACTTATTTACACTGAAGCGTGCAACTATTAATATGGAAAAATAGTTGCACGATTCAGTGTAAATAAATTGCATTTTTAAGTATAATAAGTCGCACATTTTTAAAATGCATTATGAGTGCACGGTGCACCTGAGTTTACATGAAACCCACTCATTTAAGAGATATCGCTCTCTTTAGAAATTAATTTTTTTAAAAAAATAAATAAATAAATATATATATATATATATAATTTTTTGTATTAATATCTTTAATTAGTGAAATATTTGCATTTTACTTTGTCTCCTTTATCATATGAAAATTTTCGCCATTAGAACGAAATTCTAGATTCCTGTTCATAGAATTTCACCCAGGATGATATATGTGAGATTATTTTACATATACTTTTTCACAATGTGATTTTCCGGCTGATTGATCTATATATTTTTACTTTACTGTCAAAAAAAAAAAAATACTAATTCAGAAAAGATATATTATAAAATTAAAGTAAATTTCTTGTACTATTGGTCCAATAATTTGAAGGCAACAGCAAAACTAGTTGTAAGAATAACTGAACGTACGTATTAACTTTAGTACCACAATTGCCAAAAGTATATCCTTAAATGCGTTAATTTTACGCTAAAAGAAGAAGGCATTAATTAGTTCCCGTAACCTCACCCACAAATTACAAAATTAGACATATTGTCCATTGAAATTTAGAAAAAAAAAGTGTGTAGTAATTAATTAATTACTCCCTCGTTCTTAAATAAGAGTATTAGGCTAGTGAATTTGTTTCTAATTAAATGTTGTTTTAACATTTTCAATGGTTTTTTTCCCTACCCAAATCCCACAAATCTCTTATAACATTTTAGATTACTTTAATTAATTAAGTAATGAGGATATAATTGTCATTTTACATTTATTTTTAATATACCACCAAATCATAAAATATGAGTTATCGAAGGAGTACTTAGTAGTGTATTGGTCGGTTAGTACTTAGTAGTGTGACATTTATTAGTTTAGATAGTCAAAATAAATTAATGTAGGCGATTGTTGCTTGCTAGATAGTGAACAGCCTATATTATATACTCCGTACAGTATTAGACGACTGTAGTTATCATAATTATAATATTAATAATGTTAGCCAAAGGATATCGGTCCTTGCAACAGAGCCAGAGGTGTAATTAATTAGCATTATTACACAGTATAATTGTGTGGTTGAGACTAAATGATGAATAGTTGAATGCTTAAGTTTTTTTTTTTGTAAAAAAATAAAAATAAAAAAGCTAAACAGCCTAGTTTATTAAAGAACAAGATTGGAAGACCGATCAATTTAACAATGAGAGCCATCAAATAATATGCCACTAAAATTGATAAACAGATACAGAAGAAATTAATAAAGAATTAAAAAAAATGAATTTGGGTCAAATTTGAGAAAATAACTGAAAATTCATGGCCGGTTTTATTGGGTGGGTCTTGTTATACATTTGAAAATTAGGAAAAGTAACGAATGCAACATAATCGAACACTACACCTCGAAGTGAAACACAAACTCTGAAATTTAACCATATTCTCATATCATTATACATTTATAAACCGATAACACTGTTTTCATAAATTAATATCAATAGCATTTAATAATATGATCTTAATTTATAAGTGAAATTTCGTATCGATGACATACTCAAGTGAACATAAAGTCTTCTGTGAAATTTGTTTTTCACTACAAAAAAACTGTCATTTAACGAAGACACGTCCTCATTAAATTAATTTAACGATGGAATTAACAATGACGAATAACCCTTGATAATTTTCTCCTTGTTAAAATTTAGTGAGGGCAGTCACATACCCTCGGTGTTAATGAGGGCAAATGCGCTCTCAGTATTAACGAGGGCAAAACTGTCCACGCTAAAACACAATTTTTAAATTGCAAAATTTTCGCTTGTAGCAGAGATCAAACCCAAGACCTCCATATTAGTGAGGGCTATTATGATGTTTGTTAAAGCCCTCAGTATTAACGAGAGAAAAAGTATTACTCGTTAATGTCCTCGTTAGTAACAAGGGCGCTGAAATTCCTCATTAGTTCCGAGGGTTATCAAAACCCTCTTTGAAATTCTCGTTATTAACGAGGGCTTTTATAGGTAGAGGCGGATCCAAGTATGCCACCCCCGACTTTTGAGCTCTATGTACTGATATCACCACTTTTATAAATTAATATATATTTATAGTATTTAATGTCAGTGTTTTCATAATCGAACCGGTGATCGAACCGGACAGACCATCGGTCAGCGGTTCAACCTGCAGAATGATTCCTGCCTATTTTTTTTTCAATATTTCCTATGTTTAGTTACAAAATAAAATAAATATACACCTACAAAAACTTAAACATATATCTTATAAATTACATATTGAAAAAAACACAATAGAGTCATAATCTGCCTAAATAACCCTAATCTGCCTAAATAATTTCAGATTAAAAAAAAAATAAAATTAAGTTCGAACCGGTCCAACCGGTTTTGACCGGTTCAACCGATAAAACGGTTTTTAGGGTGCTTCCGGACCGGTTTCGGGACCGGTTCCCGGTTCAACCAGTTGAACCTGCCGGTCCGGTCCGGTTCTGACATCATTATTTAATGTTATAATCTCAATTTGTAAATATAATAATATTCGTTAATAAACATAATGATATTAAATTATAAATATAGTGGTATAAATTTCATACCATGGAAAAATTTAACCGGTGACATATTCGAAAATTGAAAACTCAATTCAACAACAGCATGCCTTTTCCACTAGGCCAATGCTTGCTAGTTATCTTGTGTAACAAAATCGAACATTGCACCTAAATTCAATAACAAACCTTTTTCACTAGCCCAAAAGCAGTACTTAAATCTTACACTGCAATTATCTTATACTACATGATAGGTGGTGCGACCCATAAAGGACATTGGTCAACCGTACACTTAATTGCACAATCCAACCGATGAGAGAATGACTCTTTGAGGTTTGTCATCCCTAATGTTGAATGTATGATAAAAAGAATTTAATGTGAAGTTTCCCACATCAAAATATTAAAAGAAATAGAACTAGTTTATAAACCTGGTCACTAGAAAAAAAAATTGTTATTTAACGAGAGCATTAACGAGGACTATAAAAAGTCATCGTTAATAACAAGGACTTTAAAGAGAGTTTTGATAACCGTCGAAACTCACTTTTATATATGACACCCTCGTTAATAATAGGGGCCATAAAGAATTTTTGCCCTTGTTATTAGTCTTCTCGTTAAAAATATATGATACATATTATTATCAGTAAAAATTTAAGGAAAATTGTCAATTCAGGGCCTGAAAGATGACAAAATTATCAATTTAAGGCCTTAAAGATTTTTCCTATCGATTCAAGGTCTGTAAGATTAAAAACTATCGATCCAGGGCCTGAAAGATAAAAACTATCAATTTGAGGCTCACACATTTTAAGGTCATGTTTGACAATTATATTTCATATCCTTATTTCATGTTCTTATTTTTTTTATTTTTAGAGTTTATGATTCAAGGTTTACAGTTCAGGGGGTTTAGGGTTCATGGTTCAAGGTTTAGGGTTCATCGTTTAGGGTTTATGGTTTAGTGTTCAGGGTTTAGGGTTTTAGTGCCAAACATAGCCTTAAATTTTATAAGCCTTGAATTGATAGTTTCTATCTTTCAGGCCCAGGATTGATAATTTCCTATCTTTCAGACCTTAAATCGATAGGAAAAATCTTTCAAACCTTAAATTGATAGCTTTACCATCTTTCAGGCCCTGAATTGATAAAACTCCAAAATTTAATGAATGAGTCACCTAGCCCAATGGTAACTTTAGAGCATATTAGAGCTTTGTGACCGAAAGGTTTCAAGGTTTTTTTTTTAAAAATTAATTACATTTAAGAATATAAATAAATACATAAAATTAGTACATATTTATTAGAAGTGAAGATTTAATGAATGAGTTACTTAGCTTAATGGCAACTTTAGAACACATTAGAGCTCGTTATAGCGAAAGGTCGCGAGTTTGACACCTTGCTCTCGTGAGATTTGTTGTTTTTGTATAATTTTATGATTTTAGTTTAGCGAGGGCAAAACTGACCTCGTTAATACCGAGGGCGCATTTGCTATTTTTGTATAATTTTAGTTTAGCGAGCGCAAAACTACCCTCGTTAATACCAAGTGCGCATTTACCCTCACTAACACCGAGGGTCTGTGATTGCCCTTTAATACCAAGGACGCATTTGCCCTCACTAATACTGAGGGTCTGTGACTGCCCTCATTAAAATTTAGCAAGGAGAAAATTATCAGGGATTATTCGCCCTGGTTAAAACCCTCGTTGAATCAAATTAACAAGAGCACCCTCTTATTAAAGCCCTCGTTAGATGACCTTTTTTTTGTAGTGGGTGAGCTACTCCTCTCACTACAAAATAATTTGTTATTTAACGAAGGCGTTAACAAGAGCTTTAAAGAGGGTTCTGATATTCATCGACACTAAGGAGATGTTGGTCCCAAGTACGAGTCACACACGTGTATGGAGGGAGGGGGGGAATACACGTGTATAGTATTTTTTAACTTTTAAAAACCTTTGAGATCAGTGAGTCAGGTTATCCTGAGTTGCAGCACTAAGAAGCACAAATTGCCCTGAGTCAAAGTCTACTGAGACAATAACCCTGAACAACTTTCAGTAACTTCAAATTAGCTCAACTGATCCTGAGTGCGAAAAGTCCTGAGTAGCTTTGCACAGATAACTAACTTACTAAATACTCAAAAGAGTGGTTCAATTTGGTAGCTATCTATACTAGCTGACTAAGGTGCGGAAAGTGTAGGCCCTAAGTTTATGTTGGGGAATAGGGTGCCCGGATATATTCGAGATGCAATTAAATACATATTTAGATTGAACAAATATTTATAACATGAATTAACCTATTAATTCAATTAGCAAATACCAACAACAATCATGCGTATAATTTACTTCACGTAAAATCCTACACATACGGAATCTAGGAGTTTACGGGAAACATACATCTCGGAGTGACAACCTTTGAGTAGATGGATCAACCCAAATTCCTTCTCAAATATGTCCCACGTCCTTGTCCGTAATCCGGTGGAAGGATTCTCACGAACAATTATAACAAAGAGAGAAAGAAAAAATATTGCACCACCTTTGTGGATTTCTAATTTTTCCAAGACTGAAATTGTGTTGGGGATGAAAAATTCATCCCATATTTATAAGATCATGGGGGGCGAAAATTTTGAGTGATTTAGGGCTTATGGAAAATTTCCTTGTATCTTTTCCAAGATACAATCTTGAATATATCCCATATATTATATTTTTCATATAAATCACAAAATATATTTTCTTCCCAATCTTATAAGATTTTCGAAAAACACAACGAAACAAGAATCAAGATTTGATTTCTTGAATTTATGGGATAATCTTGTATTGCAAGAATACTTATCTTTTTTCATAATATCTTTTCAAGAAAATCTTCTTCTCTTCATTTTCCCTTAAATTTCGAAAATATTAGGAAAAAATAGGGCAATAATATTTTCTTCTCCTTTTCATTAATTTGACTTATATTGGGCTATTTGAAGGGCCTTTAGGAGAATTAAGATTGAACCTCCAATGGGTTCAGCCCATTAATATTAATTTATTCCACTATAAAATTAATATTGCACTATCCATCTTAATTCATATTACGATAATATGGCTCCCGGTTATTATTTCCCGTGTTTAAGATTATTTAGTCCACTAATTAATTAAGCCACTGAAAAGCTTTATATTAATTAATATATTTTTCCTTGGAGTAAAGATAACTCAACATTATTATCCATACAGGAACTTAATCCGCTTGCAAGATTTGTATGATAAAACTTCTGAGCCCACCAAGGGGACAAATAAGACAAGACCTTCCTTACATACGTTGCTCTATATTAAATCTTAGCAATTGTCATGTAATTAATAATATTGCCCAAAATGCAAAGTATAGAATCACTCTCTGACTCTAAACCCAACACAGATCAAAGCAATAAATACTAATTACACACAAACTTATTTAAGCGACAGAGGTTAAGAAATCAACAATCACTGAGGTTTAATTTTTCATCTCATAAGTCAGTACAGAAGAATTTATCCTCTATGTAGGTCCTCTTCAGCACATCACAATGTGTTAGTGCAATCTCTTGGTCAAGACAAGTCAATTTGAGCTTTGTGTTAGTGTTAGTGTCCTAGAGACAATCTATTGTAAGGACATAATACTCGATGATATTCAGTTTGATTTAATATTATAGTTCACTTAATATTAATGTATGACAATACACTTGTTTGAATATTATGTTTGATTGTTTGCATTTATTCATGCAAGTGTCCCCATGAGTCATTGTTGTCATTGAGGTTGTGAGAACTCAGATGACTTAAGAATGATTCTCAAATAACCCCGATCAAGGATCATCAAGAATGAGATATTGATGATGCAATGGAGATTGGTGCGCGATTTGCATCATACTCTTAGAGAGTGTAGTAAGATCTCACTTACTACAAGATACTAGGTATCTCATGATGGATGCACAAATACCTTGGAGGGTATTGGTATACCCATCCGAGAAACCGTTTGATGTAAGTCCACAATATGTGTCTACGGGTGTCTCGGCTAGTGGGAGCGATGCGATACTCCTTTGACTTGAGGTCAATACGCACGACATGTATGGAGTGATGAACTTTGACCATGACCGACGCTTGCACCCGTCTATGGGTAGATATGGCTTGTATTGGGTTCATCACGAAGTGCATATGCGTGGTAGTTGAGCCAAGAATAGGATTCATTCCTCAATGTGGATTTAGAGAGAATACTCATCTTCTCATCATAATTGGATCAAAGTCATCGGCCGATGCACATCAACTTAGACTTTGTGGCTAAGTGTGACATACATGATCAATTAGTGATTAGAGATACTATGATTAAGTTATTTGAATAGACACTTCACCATGTTCAAGACTTAATCGAGTATTCACGAATGAAAGGAGGAAATCGTAATAGCTCATGTTTCAGTTACATGTAGTTGCACGTTTTTCGCAGCGTACCTCATATATTGAGAATGTCTGATTTATTGTCTAGGGTTCAATTAAGACCGTTAGTTTGACTAATCGCTCGATATATGAGGGCCTATGGGTCACACAACAAGTAGTTCCCTTTTACGGATTATAGTTGGTTGATTAAATGTTAAATTGGATTTAATATTAAATTTATGGAAAAAAAATAAAAAAAAATAAAATTGGATTTAATTAAATAGGATTCCCAATAATAATATATGAAATATTATTATAGGATTTAATATATATGAAATCAAATCCTTAGAGATTTGATATACATGGGAATTAAATCCGTAGAGATTTTATATATGAGAAATAAATTTGAGAGATTTATTTTATAAGAATAGGGATTTTATTTCCTAATCAGGTTAGCCTAAGATTTAAGCTGGGTCTTCCCTATATATATGAACTCTTGGGAATTCACAAACAACGTTAATTCATATTTCTCCATAAAATCTAGAATATGAATTTTGTTGGGATTATACTGGAAAGTATGCTTTTACTTAGTATAATCAAAACTGAATTTCGGACTTATTTACTGAAATAAATTGTTTATCACTGATGCTTTAAATATCATCGAATGTCACATATATTTAATGCATAACTGTTCAATAAATAGTACGTGTTACATTGTAGTTAATTTAGTGATACCAGATCACAGAAGATTAAATTAACAGTCCCTTGTAACCAAAAGTACACCATTCACGACCTAGATGGAAATGAACAAACCATCGTGAAAGGTTGAAGTGTAAGGCTCAGATTGGCTTGTCTTGACCAAGAGATTACACTAGTGCACGACTGATGCACTGAATAGGACCTACAGGAGGACAAATTCTTCAGAACTGAACAAGGAAGAATTAAGACCTCAGTGGTTCGTTATTTCTTAATCTCCGTTCCTTAAATAGGATCACGTGTGGTTGGTAACTATTGCTTTGACTTATCACGGGTAGAGAATCAACGAGATTCAATACTTTATATCTTGGGCAATATTATTGGTCACATGCGATTGCTAAGATTTAATACGGAGAATCGTGTGCAAGTACGTTTGTTCGATTTGCCCCCTTGGGAGGTTCATAAGATTTATCATACCAAATCTTGCAAGTGGAACTAGTTTCCGGTATGGATAATAATGTTGAACCGTTCCTTAACCAAGGACAAAAGATATTAATTAATGGAAGGCTGTTTCAGTGGCTTGAATTAATTAATGGGCTAGATAATCTTAAACACGAGAATTAATAATCGGGAGCCATATTGACTGTAATATGGGTTAAGATGGATAGTGCAATATTAATTATGTAGTGGGATTAATTAATATTTATGGGCTTGAATAATATTGTGGCTCAATATTGAGAATTCAAGATCCATTGGAAGATCCAATCTTAATTCTCCTAAAGGCCCCCTAAGTAGTCCAACATAAAGTCCAATAACTGAAAAAGATATTTAAAAATAAAATAAATTTTGTTGCCTATTTTTCCTTGTTTTTTTCGAAAATTATGGATAAAAGGGGAGAAATATTTTCTTTGAATTTTGTTTTGGAATGAAGATATGTATTCTTGGAATACAAGATTATCTCATTAAATTCAAGAAATCTCCCACTTGGCTATTCATATAGTAAATTTCGAAAATTTTGAAATATAAAGGGCAAGAAAGATTTTCTTGAAAATATATTATGGTAGATATGTATTTCTTTGAATACAAGTATATCTCATAAATTCAAGAAGATCCAAATCTTGGAATCTTGATCCTTAAATTTCGAAAATTCCATAACAAGATGAGGTGGGATTTTTTGTGGAATATTTTAATTATGGAGAAAAGAATATATGAGATATATTCAAGATTTTTTTGTGCTTATGCATATTATTATTTATTTCAGTTCATCATGTCGCAACCTTTTAATCCACTGTTCAATATACTTAAAGACAATTTGCTTACTGGTGAAAACTTCGTTGATTGGAATCGTAAACTTACTATTGTCCTCACTGCACAAAGCCATAACTGGGTTCTCTCTACACCTAAACCAGAAAAGCCAAAAGATGAGTCAACTAAAACAGTTAAGAAAGAGTATGCTGACTGGGAGCGTTCCAACGAAATGGTAAAGTGTACCATCTTGGCTTCAATGTCAGATGTGTTGCAACACCAACACCAGAATGTTGAGACCGCTGCAGATATCATGACTAGTCTTAAAGCGATGTTTCAACTGTTGGGGAAAAAGTTGCACGGATCTATTCGGGATAAATATTTAAATACAAATTTAATTCTGATAATTATTACTAGCATGAATTAATCCTATATTAATTCAAATAATAATTCAACAACAAATCATGCATATAATTGAATCACGTAAATCCTACGCATGCGGAAATTCTACGAGTTTACGTGAACATACCTCTTGGGATGGCAATGGTTTTGTTGATTAGACACACCAAAAGAACTTCCCAAGTATTCCCTTAATCCTTGCTCGACTATCCGATGGTTGGACACTTGCGAACAATTAACAAAAGGAAAATAAATTTTGTTGCACCACCTTTGTGGATTTACTAATTTTTCCAGCACATGAAATTATACTTGGGAATGAAAGAATCATCCCCTATTTATAGAGCACAAGTGGTCGAAATTTTGGCCAAAAAATAATGTGGGAAAATCTTTTCTTGATCTCCAAGATATCTTGAATATATCTCCTATATTCTTTTTCCCATAATTATAATATTCCACAAAATCCCACCTACTCTTTGTTATGGATAATTTCGAAAATTATGAGTCAAGATTCCAAGATTTGGATCTTCTTGAATTTATGAGATATTCTTGTATTTCAAGAAATACATATCTTCCATAATATCTTTTCAAGAAAATCAAGAAAATCTTTCTTGCCCTTAATTTATCAAAATTTTCGAAATTCTCTTATAGATAACCAAGTGGGAGATTTGTTGAATTTAATGAGATAATCTTGTATTCCAAGAATACATATCTTCATTCCATAACAAAATTCAAAAAAAATCTTTCTCCCTTTTATCCATAAATTTGAAATAAATGAGGAAAAATAAGCAACAATATTTATTTTATTTTAAACACCTTTTTTCAGTTATTGGACTATATGTTGGGCTACTCGAGGGGCCTTTAGGAGAATTAAGAATGGACCTTCCAATGGATCTTGAATTATCAATATTGAGCCACAATATATTCAAGCCCATAAATATTAATTAATCCCACTACATAATTAATATTGCACTATCCATCCATTATCCATAACCCATATCACGGTCAATATGGCTCCATTATTATTTCCGTGTTTAAGATTATCTAGCCCATTAATTAATTCAAGCCCTTTGAAATAGCTTTCCGTTAATTAATATCTTTTGTCCTTGGTCAAGGACGATTCAACATTATTATCCATCTGGAAAAACTAATTCCACTTGATTTGAATATGATTTGGTATGATAAAACATATGAGGACCTCAGAGGATAAATTCTTCGAACAAAGCGTGGAAGAATTAGATTCTCCCATGTTCGTTAAATCTTAACAATCACATGTGACCAATAATAAATAGCCCAAGATAAAAGTTTTGAATCTGCTTTGATTCTCTACCCATGATAAGTCAATCGCCTTAGATTCAATTTTTTATCTTGGGCAATATCTATTTCAGGATGTGATTGCTAAGATTTAATGAACCACTTTTAATCGTGGTGTAAGTTCTTTGCTTGATTTGCCCCCTTTGGTTTGTTCATAAGTTTTATCATACCAAATCTTGCAAGTGGAATTAGTTTCCCAGATGGATAATAATGTTGAACCTCTTGGTCAAGGACAAAAGATATTAATTAACGGAAAGCTATTTCAAAGTTCATGAATTAATTAATGGGCTAGATAATCTTAAACACGGAAATAATGACCGGAGCCATATTTAACTTTTATGGGTTAAGATGGATGGTGCAATATTAATTATGTAGTGAGATTAATTAATATTTATGGTCTTGAATTATATTATGGCTCAATATTAGATATTCAAGATCCATTAGAAGGTCCAATCTTAATTCTCCTAAAGGCCCCCTAAGTAGCCCAACATATAGTCCAATAACTGAAAAGGTGATTAAAATAAAATAAATATTGTTGCTTGATATTTCCTCTATTTTTTTTCGAAATTTATGGATAAAAGAGGGAGAAAGATTTTCTTTGAATTTTGTTATGGAATGAAGATATGTATTCTTGGAATACAAGATTATCTCATTAAATTCAAGAAATCTCCCACTTGGTTATCTATATAGTAAATTTCAAAATTTTGAAAATATAGTGGGCAAGAAAGATTTTCTTGATTTTCTTGAAAAGATATTATGGAAGATATGTATTTCTTGAAATACAAGAATATCTCATAAATTCAAGAAAATCCAAATCTTGGATTCTTGCATCATTAAATTTTCGAAAATCACCATATTGTTGAGGAGGTGGGATTTTTGTGGAATATTTTAATTATGGGAAAAAGAATATAAGGGATATATTCAAGATTTCTTGGTGACCAAGAAAAGTCTTTTCCCACATTGAAATATCACTAAAATTTCGACCAAACCCCCTCTTATAAATAGGGGATGATTAGTTCATTCCCAATGTACAATTCCATGTGCTGGAAATATTAGCAAATCCACATAAGTGGTGCAACAAAGTTTATTTTTTCCTTTTGTTAATTGTTCTCGAGTATCCTTCCACCGGATTGTTGAGCAAGGGCTAAGGGAATACTTGGGAAGTCCTTTTGGTTAGTCCGTCCGACCAAAGCCCCTGCCATCCCGAGAGGTACGTTCACGTAAACCCGTAGATTCCGTGATGTCGAGGTTTTACGTGGCTTTTTATATGCATGATATGTTGTTGCAATTATTATTTGAATTAATATAGATTAATTCATGCTAGTAATAATTAATGAATTAAATTTGTATTTAAATATTCACCCCCGAATAGATCTGTGGCAACTCATTCCCCAACATATTCGCATCGAGCCACCGCTTTAAGACTCTCAATTTTTTAAATTGTAATTTAATTCTTGGACATTAAATTTGAAATTGGATATTAGAACTGTTATTTCTGTTTTGCAGGTATCCAATTGTCATGGATTTTAATGTTTTATTTTGCATGCATATAAACCGTGGTTTTTTTTTTTAATTCGATTAGCTCGGATTTGTTTTGCCTCGTGAGAAAAATCCACGAGTAGACTAGGATTTATTTGATTTGATCAATGTAATAGACTAGTCTAGATCTAGGTTTATTTATTTTTTAAAATAAATTGTAGCTTCGTTGGAAACGCAAGAGACGGAAAATTTCGAACAAACCCTCTTATAAATGGGCGATTAGTTCATTCCGCACGCTTGGGCAATTCCATGTCTTTGAAATATGGAAATCCCGGTAAGTGGTGCAACAAGCGCCTTTTCCTTTTTGACAATTGATGCTGCCAAGGCGAGACGCGGGATTGTTGGACGCGGGCTAAGAGGATACGCGGGCGAATCACTTTTTACGTTGCACGACGTCCGACCAAAGCCCGCCATCGATTAATGCGTTCAGGCGTAAACCCGTGAATTCGGCATGGTAAGGGTTTCGTGGCTTTTTATCCTGCCATGGCCTGCACGGATATTTGGGAATGATTCGCATTATTTGAATATTTAAATACAAATTTAATTCACTAATTATTACTAGCATGAATTAATCCTATATTAATTCAAATAATTAACAAAAGGAAAAAATAAACTTTGTTGCACCACTTATGTGGATTTGCTAATATTTCCAGCACATGGAATTGTACTTTGGGAATGAACTAATCATCCCCTATTTATAAGAGGGGGTTTGGTCGAAATTTTAGTGATATTTCAATGTGGGAAAAGACTTTTCTTGGTCACCAAGAAATCTTGAATATATCCCTTATATTCTTTTTCCCCCAATTAAAATATTCCACAAAAATCCCACCTCCTCAACAATATGGTGATTTTCGAAAATTTAATGATGCAAGAATCCAAGATTTGGATTTTCTTGAATTTATGAGATATTCTTGTATTTCAAGAAATACATATCTTCCATAATATCTTTTCAAGAAAATCAAGAAAATCTTTCTTGCCCACTATATTTTCAAAATTTCGAAATTTACTATATAGATAACCAAGTGGGAGATTTCTTGAATTTAATGAGATAATCTTGTATTCCAAGAATACATATCTTCATTCCATAACAAAATTCAAAGAAAATCTTTCTCCCTCTTTTATCCATAATTTTCGAAAATTTAGAGGAAATATAAGCAACAATATTTATTTTATTTTAATCACCTTTTTCAGTTATTGGACTATATGTTGGGCTACTCAGGGGGCCTTTAGGAGAATTAAGATTGGACCTTCTAATGGATCTTGAATATCTAATATTGAGCCACAATATAATTCAAGCCCATAAATATTAATTAATCCCACTACATAATTAATATTGCACCATCCATCTTAACCCATATTACAGTCAATATGGCTCCCCGGTCATTATTTCCGTGTTTTTAAGATTATCTAGCCCATTAATTAATTCAAGCCACCTGAAATAGCTTTCGTTAATTAATATCTTTTGTCCTTGGTCGAGGAACGGTTCAACATTATTATCCATACGGGAAACTAATTCCACTTGCAAGATTTGGTATGAAAAAAACTTATGAACCTCCCAAGGGGCAAATCAAGCAAAGCGTATTTGCACCGATTCTTCGTATTAAATCTTAGCAATCACATGTGACCAATAATATTGCCCAAGATAAAAAGTATTGAATCTTTCTGATTCGCTACCCATGATAAGTCAAAGCAATAGTTACCAATCCCACGTGATCCTATTTAAGGGACGAAGGTTAAGAAACAACGAACCACTGAGGTCTAATTCTTCCTTGTTCAGTTCTGAAGAATTTATCCTCCTCAGAGGTCCTATTCAACAGATCACCATGCACTAGTGTAATCTCTTGGTCAAGACAAACCAATCTGAGCCTTACACCTCAACCTTTCACGATGGTTGTTCATTTCCATCTAGGTCGTGAATGGCGTACTTTTAGTTACAAGGGACTGTTAATTTAATCTTCTGTGATCTAGTATCACTAAATTAACTACAGTGTAACACGTAACAATTATTGAACAGGTTATCACGATAAATATATATAACATTCAATCATATTTAAAGCATCAGTGATAAACAATTTATTTCAGTAAATAAGTTTGAAGATTCAGTTTCGATTATACAAAGTAAAAGCATATTTTTCAGTATAATCCCAACAATCTCCCACTTATACTCAAAGTCTGCTTTTAAGTATACTACAACACGTCTCGAGTAGTCCGTGACATCTAATGTCACCTACACGAACCTAATAATTTCTCCCACTTATACTCAAAGCAGATTGGCAACGTTCTTGACACCCATTCCACTCACATGTCTCTCGAATGTATTCAGAGGCAGACGCTTTGTGAATGGATCTGCTAGGCTATCCTCAGACGCTATCTTTGCCACATCTATATCTCCTCTCTTAACGATTTCTCGTATAAGATGTCTTTCCTTTAATGTGTTTGTTTGACTCGTGGACTCTTGGTTCTCTTGAATTTGCAACTGCCCCTAGCAGATATTGCTAGACAAATTCAGAACACCATCCAAGTCCACTAGGAAGATCTAGAGCCCAATCGGTTCTTTCACTGCTTCACAAGCAGCTACTTACCCGAGTCCCATGGTTGAGTCGGTGATGCATTTACGCTTCACACTCGGCCCATTTGATGGCTACACTTCCCAAATGGAAACACACTAACTGAGGCAGATAATTTCTGGAATCTATATCTTATTGGAAATCCGAGTCCGTGTAGCTGATGGGGATTGGAGTATCTGACTGATAAATCAACATTCTATCCCGAGTTCTTTTCAGACACTTCAGAATGTTTTTTTACTATCGTCCAATGCGCTTTCCGTGGGTTACTTTGATATCTTGCTACCATGCCTCTAAAAGCGGATATCCGGTCTCGCATCTGCAAAATGCATACATAAGGTTTCCGACAACCGAAGCACAAAGAATACCTTTCATGTCATCTATCTCCTTTTCGTCTTAGGGAACATTTTCTTGGATAGATGGATTCCAAGTCTGAAAGGTACGAATCCTTTCTTGGAATCTTGCATGCTGAAGCATTTCAAGACAGTATCTATGTATGAAACTTGCGATAACCCGATCATCCTTATCTTGCGATCTTGAGTGATCTTGATCCCAAGGATTTGTCCGGCTTTCCCTAAGTCTTTCATATCAAACTATTTTGAAAAATATGCCCTTATGTCTGATCACACCTTCACATCATTCCCGATGATCACAATGTTATCTACGTACAGTACTAAGAATACCAATGCAGTCCCGACACGCTTTTATACACACAACTTTCAAAATCGTTTTGATCAAAACCATAAGACTTTATAACATGATCAAAACATTGGTTCCAAGCTCTGGATGCTTGTTTGAGTCCGTAAATGGACTTCTTGAGCTTACAAACAAGATGTTCTTGGCTTGTTTCAATGAAACCTTGGGGTTGTTGCATATAGATCTCTTCATCAAGACTTCCGTTAAGGAAAACTGTCTTGACATCCATTTGCCAGATTTCAACTTCGAAATGCGCAGCGATCGATAAGAGAATATGGATGGACTTAAGCATGGCTACGGGCAAAAAAGTTTCCTCATAATCGATCCCTTTCTTTCTGAGTATAACCTTTCGCAATTAGTCTTGCTTTAAAAGGTTTCAACCTTCCCGTCCGATCCTCTTTTCCTCTTATATACCCACTTGCATCTAATGGGTTTGACCCCATTAAGTGGTTCGACTAGCTCCCACACTCTATTATGAAACATAGAACCCACTTCGGCTTTCATTGTTGTTTGCCAAGAAACTGCATCCTTATCTTGGAGTGCCTCGTCATATGTCCATGGGTCTGATTCCGGGAATCAAGTCCGAGGACTCTCCTATTCCCATGAATCTCTCGGGCTGTCTAACAACCCTCCCACTATAACGAGGCTCCGGTTGAAAAACGTATCGTTTGGTATATCATCTAGTCATATCGACCGAGGTTTGCCCTCTAAGATCATTTAAGGTAATCTCACTGCTGGGTTTTCTTTGGTTCTATAGTTTTCTTCCAAAATCTAAAGTGGGTGCGGATGTCCACCTTTTGATCTTCTGAACTATAGAACATTCACCCTTTTGTTCCTCGGGGTATCCTACAAAACAACAACCGTAATTACGATCGAGGATCCAATTTACGGTTTCCTTGTCCAACACGTAGGCCGGACACCCCAAAGTTCTCATGTGTCTCATACTAGACTTGCGCCCGGTCCACAATTCTTTGGGGTTTTGGGAACTGATTTGGATAGCACCAAGTTCAGAATGTAAGTCGTTGTTTTCCAAGGCATGACCCCAGAACGACTCGGGAAGATCCGTATAACTCATCATTGATCTAACCATTTCCAAAAGAATTATGTTGCTTCGCTCTGCAATCCCCGTTTTGTTGAGGGTTCCGGGTCTTGATGAGTCGATACAATCCCTTCATCAGATAAGTAGTTCAAAAACTCATCGCTGAGGTATTCGCTTCCACGATCAGATCGTAGAGACTTGATACGTTTTTCCACATGATTCTCTGCTTGAGCCTTAAATTCTTAGAATTTCTCAAAGGTCTCAGATTCATGCTTCATAAGGAAAATGTACCTTGAGTAATCATCAATAAAATTACTCATAACCTCCTCTTGCTTTGGTTGACATTGAACTACGCACATCTGTGTAAATGATTTCTAACACTTCTTTGGCCCTATTCCCCTTGGCTCCAAATGCCCTCTCGGTCATATTACTCTCCAAACATGATTCGCAGGTTGGAATCGGTTCAACTTGGAGAAAACCCTAGTGAACCGTCTCTCACCAACCTTTGGATCCTCTTTGGATTTATATGACCGTAATGTTAGATGTCAAAGAAGTGTCTCGTTCACGTCTGATGAACGTTTTCTTTTCTCGAAAATAGTTGATGTGTTATAGGATACATTTCGTGAGTGGTGTGCACAATTAATTGTATAGAGATCATTCAACAACGTTCCATGACAGATAAATTTATCAAAAAAAAATGGTAACAACTTTTATTAAAAAAGTAACCAATATATCCATCATAAAAGTTTAGAAACTGAAAATGAATTCTTTCTAAAAATCCGGAACGTAAAGAATATCTCAAAAATTAAAGCACTGTCTTCATAAGACAGGTGCACTTCTCCCATCGCTTCACCGCCACTCAGAAGATCGCCCAAAGGTGATGAGGACCTCACTCCCACTAAGTTGTCGGGTCCGCTTGAACCCCCCAGAATGTAAAACAAACATGATTAGTGGATCCCGTATCCACCACCCACAAAATGGGAGGCATACGCCGCTAAACAAGTTTCAAATAACTAGTCGTGAGAATTACCTTTCTTTCCATCCCTCTTAGGTCCGAACAGTGACCTCCAATGTCCTTTCTCACCGCAGATTGAAGCACTTCCCCTAGTGGCTTGTTCACTCCACCACCCTTCTTCTTCTTTATCTTTGCCATTGGCAACACTTGAATTCACTTGCTTGTGGCCTTTGTTCCTTTTCTTGTTCTTACCACCCCTTGGTCTAGAAGAAGAAGAAGGTCTGTTTGCCACCAAGGCTTGGGCTTTTCTCGCCTTGAATATCGCCTCTGCGCCGAGACTAAAGCTTGCAACAGATCAGGCATCGAGAACTTCTGATTATTCATCTGGTAGTTCAACCTGAATTGTTCAAAGCTTTTCGGCAGAGAATGGAGCACGAAATCGATTTGGGTCTCGATATCGTATTCAGCTCCAAGTACCTCAAGTTTATTAAGGTGAGCCATCATCTGGAGAACGTGCTCCCTTACGGGCGTTCCCTCCACCATTTTCATAGAGAGCAAGTCCCTCATGGTGATCTGACGAGCCACATGGTTCTGATGTTGAAACATTGCTTTAAGACTAGTCATGATTTCCGCAATGTCTCAACGCTTACGGTGTTGGTGTTGCAACACATCCGACATAAAGCCAAGATGGTACACTTAGCCATTTCGTTAGACCGCTCCCCAACAAGATACTCTTTCTTAACCATTTTAGTGGACTCATCTGATGGTTTATCCGGTTTAGGTGTGGTCAGAACCCAGTTATGGCTTTGTGCAGTGAGGACAATAGTGAGTTTTCGATTCCAATCAACAAAATTTTCTCCAAAGGAGCAAATTGTCTTTTCAAGATATTGAACATTGGATTAAAAGGTTGTGACATGATGAACTGAAATAAACAATAATATGCATAAGCACAAATATATCACAAGGTTTGATCACATGCATCATATTAAAATCTCAAAAAATATTAACATGCATCACCCAACATCTCAAAAAAGTTTAAATAAGCCACGCCAGGTGGGTCATTATTTAAACACATTCAAGCGGTTACAAACAAGAACGATTACAAACCCTTAATATCCAGATTAATAGTTGGCTCCCACTTGACCAATATAAAATTGACAGGGACTTTGAGAAGTATATGCATATCAATTTTATACCTAAGCAATAACCATGATTAAATACAGATTACTATTTTGCTTTGATCGAGCCTCGTTGGGGGTCATCATCGCCGCCACTAGTAATAACCCACAATCATCCGTTTGGAATTCATTCATGTGAAATCTATCTTTTGACCGTCTCCGGTTGGGGGAATTTCTCCAAAAGAATTCACAAATAAATAAATCATGGAGGTCAAAAATTAATTCAATTTTATTATCCTAAATAAAATTGTCAATTAATTATTTAAAACATACTTAGTAATTTTGAAGTTGAGATTTTTCAATTTGGCAACCCTCATGCAAACACATTTAAACAAATTAAATAAAGCATAAGATAAGCGCAAAATAAATCAAGCAAAAAAAGAAAAAATAAACATATTGGTCACAAATTATCCAATTGTCATGGTTTGATTTTTTCTTGGCTTGATCTTGAAGAAACACGCCTCGAATTTCTCCCACTCGCTTAAATCTCGAAAAAAACTTCGCCTCGAACCGCCACGCCAAGCAACTCGCGGTAATGGATGATGCGCCCAAGATCTGTTGGGGATTATCTTGAAAAAAAGTATGCTTTTTACTTTGTATAATCGAAACCTAATTTCGGCACTTATTTATTGAAATAAATTGTTTATCACCGATGCTTTAAATATGATTGAATGTTATATATATTTATTGCATAACTGCTCAATAATTAAATGCTTGTTACATCAGAAGTTAATTTAGTGATACCCGATCACGTAAGATTAAATTAACGGTCCTTTGTAACTATAAGTACGCCATTCACGACCTAGATGGAAATGAACAACCATCGCGAAAAGGTTGAGGTGTAAGGCTCGATTGGTTTGTCTTGACCAAGAGATTACACTAGTGCATGATCGATCTACCGAATAGGACCTCTGAGGAGGATAAATTCTTGAATCAACATGGAAGAATTAGACCTCAGTGGTTCGTTGTTTCTTAACCTTCGTCCCTGAAATAGGATCACGTGGGATCGGTAACTATTGCTTTGACTTATCATGGGTAGCGAATCAGAGAGAGATTCAATACGTACTTTATCTTGGGCAATATTATTGGTCACATGTGATTGCTAAGATTTAATACTTAATCGTCGTGTGCACGCTTGCTTGATTTGCCCCCTTGGGAGGTTCATAAGTTTTATCATACCAAATCTTGCAAGTGGAATTTGTTTCCGGTATGGATAATAATGTTGAATCGTTCCTCGACCAAGGACAAAAGATATTAATTAATGGAAAGCTATTTCAGTGGCTTGAATTAATTAATGGGCTAGATGATCTTAAACACGGGAAATAATGACCGGGAGCCATATTGACTGTAATATGGGTTAAGATGGATAGTGCAATATTAATTATGTAGTGGGATTAATTAATATTTATGGGCTTGAATTATATTGTGGCTCAATATTAGATATTCAAGATCCATTAGAAGGTCCAATCTTAATTCTCCTAAAGGCCCCCTGGGTAGCCCAACATATAGTCCAATAACTGAAAAGGTGATTAAAATAAAATAAATATTGTTGCTTATATTTCCTCATTTTTTTCGAAAATTATGGATAAAAAGGGGAGAAATATTTTCTTTGAATTTTGTTATGGAATGAAGATATGTATTCTTGGAATACAAGATTATCTCATTAAATTCAAGAAATCTCCCACTTGGTTATTCATTAAGAGATTTTCGAAATTTTTGGAAAATAGAGGGCAAGAAAGATTTTCTTGATTTTCTTGAAAAGATATTATGGAAGATATGTATTTCTTGAAATACAAGAATATCTCATAAATTCAAGAAGATCCAAATCTTGGATTCTTGCACCTTATAATTTTCGAAAATTCCATAAACTTGAGGAGGTGGATTTTTTGTGTGGAATATTTTAATTATGGGAAAAAGAATATATGGGATATATTCAAGATTTCTTGGTGACCAAGAAAAGTCTTTTCCCACATTGAAAATTCACATAAATTTCGTGCCCCTCCTCTCCCTATAAAATAGGGATGATTAGTTCATTCCCAAGTACAATTCCATGTCTTTTTGAAAATATTAGCAAATCCACAAAGTGGTGCAACAAAGTTTATTTTTTTTCCTTTTGTTAATTGTTCGCAATTATCCTTCCACCGGATTGTCGAGCAAGGGCTAAGGGAATACTTGGGAAGTCCTTTTGGTTAGTCCGTCCGACCGAAGCCATTGCCATCCCCCGAGAGGTACGTTCACGAAAAACCCGTAGATTCCGCATGTCGTGGGTTTTACGTGGCTTTTTATATGCATGATATGTTGTTGCAATTATTATTTGAATTAATATAGGATTAATTCATGCTAGTAATAATTAATGAATTAAATTTGTATTTAAATATTCACCCGAATAGATCTGCATGCGAATCATTCCCCAACAAGCGGTATCGAGCCACTGTTTTTGCTCAATTTTTAAATTGTAATTTAATTCACGGACATTAAATTTGAAATTGGATAGTAGAACTGTTAGATCTGTTTTTGCGGTATCCAATTGTCATGGATTTTAATGTTTTATTTTGCATGCATATAAACCGTGGTTTTTTAATTCGATTCGTTCGGTTTGTTTTTGCCTCGTGAAAAAATCCACGAGTAGACTAGGATTTGTTTGATTTGATCAATGTAATAGACTAGTCTAGATCTAGGTTTATTTATTTTTGTAAATAAATTGTAACCGGATCGAAAACGAAGAGATGAAGAATTAAAGGATTTAAATCCGAGAACCCGGCGTGGCGGCGCAGGCGCGCGCGGCACGCATTGGCGCAGGGCGAGGCCGGGCGGGCCGAGCGCGCGCGAGGATGCAGGCCGGGCGCACGGGCGGTGCGTGCTCCAGGCCGGGCGGACGCCGCGGGTGCGCGCACGGGCGCGCGCGGAGACGCGGGCGAGGCCGAGGTCGCGGGCGAGGCGGAGGCGGGCGAGCGCGCGCGCGCGGATGCGCGCGGACGCGCGCGTCGCCTGCCGAGGACTGCCGACTGCTGCCGAGGCGTGCCGAGGCGCTGGCGGGCGTGGCCTGCCAGGCGGTGCCGAGGCTGCCTAGGCTGTCCTAGGCCAAGCGGCCGGCCGGATGCGGGCGTGCATCCCGGCTGCGAGCTGCTTGGCGTGGCGGTTCGAGACAAAGTTTTTTTTCGAGACGAACGAGTGTGGGAAATTCGAGACGTGTTTCTTCAAGATCAAGCCAAGAAAAATCAAACCATGACAATTGGATAATTTGTGCCCAATATGTTTATTTTTCTGTTTTGCTTGATTTATTTGCGCTATCTTATGCTTTATTTAATTTGTTTAAATGTGTTTGCATGAGGGTTGCCAAATTGAAAAATCTCAACTTCAAAATTACTAAGTATGTTTTAAATAATTAATTGACAATTTTATTCCGGATAATAAAATTGAATTAATTTTGACCTCCATGATTTATTTATTTGTGAATTCTTTTGGAGAAATTCCCCCAACGGGACGGTCAAAAGATAGATTTCACATGAATGAATTCCAAACGGATGATTGTGGGTTATTACTAGTGGCGACGATGACCCTCCCAACGAGGCTCGATCAAAGCGAAATAGTAATCCTGTATTTAATCATGGTTATTGCTTAGGTATAAAATTGATATGCATATACTTCTCCGAAGTCCCTGTCAATTTTATATTGGTCAAGTGGGAGCCAACTATTAACTGATATTAAGGGTTTGTAAATCGTTTTGTTTGTAACCCGCTTGAATGTGTTTAAATAATGACCCACCCAACGTGGCTTATTTAAACTGTTTTGAGATGTTGGCTGATGCATGTTAATATTTTTTTGAGATTTTAATATGATGCATGTGATCAAACCTTGTGATATATTTGTGCTTATGCATATTATTGTTTATTTCAGTTCATCATGTCACAACCTTTTAATCCAATGTTCAATATACTGAAAGACAATTTGCTCACTGGAGAAAATTTTGTTGATTGGAATCGAAAACTCACTATTGTCCTCATTTCACAAAAAGCATAACTGGGTTCTCCCACACCTAAACCGGATAAACCATCGATGAGTCCACTAAAATGGTTAAGAAAGAGTATCTTGTTGGGAAGCGGTCTAACGAAATGGCTAAGTGTACCATCTTGGCTTTATGTCGGATGTGTTGCAACACCAACACCGAAACGCGTTGAGACCGGCCAAGGAAATCATGACTAGTCTTAAAGCAATGTTTCAACATCGTAACCATGTGGCTCGTTAGATCACCATGAGGGACTTGCTCTCTATGAAAATGGTGGAGGAACGCCGTAAGGGAACACGTTCTCCGGATGATGGCTCACCTTAATAAACTTGAGGTACTTGGCGAAATCGATATCGAGACCCAAATCGATTTAGTGCTCCATTCTCTGCTGCCAAGCTTTGAACAATTCAGGTTGAACTACCAGATGAATAATCGGAAGTTCTCGATGCCCGATCCAAGGCAAGCTTTAGTCTCGGCAGAGGCGATATTAGCAGAAAAGCCAAGCCTTGGTAACAAACCTTCTTTCTTCTTCTTCTACCAAGGGGTGGTAAGAACAAGAAAAGGAACAAAGGCCACAAGCAAGTGAATTCAAGTGTTGCCAATGGCAAAGATAAGGTGAAGAAGGGTGGTGGAGTGAACAAGCCAACTAAGGGAAGTGCTTCAAATAGCGGTGAGAAAGGACATTGGAGGTCGACTGTTCTGACCTAGGGATGGAAAGAAAGGTAATTCTCACGCACTAGTTGTTGAAACTTGTTTAGCGGCGTATGCCTCCCATTTTGTGGGTGGTGGATACGGGATCCACTAATCATGTTTGTTTTACATTACAGGGGTTCAAGCGGACCCGACAACTTAGTGGGAGTGAGGTCCTCATCACACTGGGCGATGCTACGAGAGTGGCAGCTGAAGCAGTGGGAGAAGTGCACCTGTCTTATGAAGACAGTGCTTTAATTTTTGAGATATTCTTTACGTTCCGAATTTTTAGAAAGAATTCATTTTCAGTTTCTAAACTTTTATGATGGATATATTGGTTACTTTTTTAATAAAAGTTGTTACCATTTTTTTTGATAAATTTATCTGTCATGGAACGTTGTTGAATGATCTCTATACAATTAATTGTGCACACCACTCACGAAATGTATCCTATAACACATCAACTATTTTCGAGAAAAGAAAACGTTCATCAGACGTGAACGAGACACTTCTTTGACATCTAACATTACGGTCATATAAATCCAAATGAGGATCCAAAGGTTGGTGAGAGACGGTTCACTAGGGTTTTCTCCAAGTTGAACCGATTCCAACCTGCGAATCATGTTTGGAGAGTAATATGACCGAGAGGGCATTTGGAGCCAAGGGGAATAGGGCCAAAGAAGTGTTAGAAATCATTTACACAGATGTGCGTAGTTCAATGTCAACCAAAGCAAGAGGAGGTTATGAGTAATTTTATTGATGATTACTCAAGGTACATTTTCCTTATGAAGCATGAATCTGAGACCTTTGAGAAATTCTAAGAATTTAAGGCTCAAGCAGAGAATCATGTGGAAAACGTATCAAGTCTCTACGATCCGATCGTGGAAGGCGAATACCTCGTGATGAGTTTTTGAACTACTTATCCGATGAAGGATTGTATCCCCAATTTTCATCAAGACCTTAACCCCCTCAACAAAACGGGGGATTGCAGAGCGAAGCAACATAATTCTTTTGGAAATGGTTAGATCAATGATGAGTTATACTTGGATCTTCCCGAAGTCGTTCGGGGTCATGCCTTGGAAAACAAATGACTTACATTCCGAACTTGGTGCTATCCAAATCGGTTCCCGTAACCCCAAAGAATTGTGGACCCAAGGCGCAAGTCTAGTATGAGACACATGAGAACTTTGGGGTGTCCGCCTACGTGTTGGACAAGGAAACCGTAAATTGGATCCTCGATCGTAATTACGGTTTTTTTGTAGGATACCCGAGGAACAAAAGGGTGAATGTTCTATAGTTCAAGATCAAAAGGTGGACATCCGCACCCACTTTAGATTTTGGAAGAAAACTATAGAACCAAAAGAAACCCGAAGTGAGATTACCTTAAATGATCTTAGAGGGCAAACCTCGGTCTTGATCGTGTCTTAGATGATATACCAAACGATCGTTTTCAACCGAACCCTCGTTATAGTGGGAGGGTTGTTAGGCGACCCGAGAGATTCATGGGAATAGGAGAGTCCTCGGACTTGATTCCTTAATCGCAACCCATGGACATATGACGAGGCACTCCAAGATAAGGATGCAGTTTCTTGGCAAACAACAATGAAAGCCGAAGTGGGTTCTATGTTTCATAATAGAGTGTGGGAGCTAGTCGAACCACTTAATGGGGTCAAACCCATTAGATGCAAGTGGGTATATAAGAGGAAAAGAGGATCGGACGGGAAGGTTGAAACCTTTTAAAGCAAGACTAATTGCGAAAGGTTATACTCAGAAAGAAAGGGATCGATTATGAGGAAACTTTTTTGCCCGTAGCCATGCTTAAGTCCATCCATATTCTCTTATCGATCGCTGCGCATTTCGAAGTTGAAATCTGGCAAATGGATGTCAAGATGCTTTTCCTTAACGAAGTCTTGATGAAGAGATCTATATGCAACAACCCCAAGGTTTCATTGAAACAAGCCAAGAACATCTTGTTTGTAAGCTCAAGAAGTCCATTTACGGACTCAAACAAGCATCCAGAGCTTGGAACCAATGTTTTGATCATGTTATAAAGTCTTATGGTTTTGATCAAAACGATTTTGAAAGTTATTATGTATAAAAAGCGTGTCGGGATTTGCATTGGTATTCTTAATCTTTGTCGTAGATAACATTGTGATCATCGGGAATGATGTGAAGGTGTGATCAGACATAAGGGCATATTTTTCAAAATAGTTTGATATGAAAGACTTAGGGAAAGCCGGACAAATCCTTGGGATCAAGATCACTCAAGATCGCAAGATAAGGATGATCGGGTTATCGCAAGTTTCATACATAGATACTGTCTTGAAATGCTTCAGCATGCAAGATTCCAAGAAAGGATTCGTACCTTTCAGACTTGGAATCCATCTATCCAAGAAAATGTTCCCTAAGACGAAAAGGAGATAGATGACATGAAAGGTATTCTTTGTGCTTCGGTTGTCGGAAACCTTATGTATGCATTGCTGTGTACGAGACCGGATATCTGCTTTGCCGCCGTAGGCATGGTAGCAAGATATCAAAGTAACCCACGGAAAGCGCATTGGACGATAGTAAAAAAACATTCTGAAGTGTCTGAAAAGAACTCGGGATAGAATGTTGATTTATCAGTCAGATACTCCAATCCCCATCAGCTACACGGACTCGGATTTCCAATAAGATATAGATTCCAGAAATTATCTGCCTCAGTTAGTGTGTTTCCATTTGGGAAGTGTAGCCATCAAATGGACGAGTGTGAAGCAGAAATGCATCACTGACTCAACCATGGGACTCGGGTAAGTAGCTGCTTGTGAAGCAGTGAAAGAACCGATTGGGCTCTAGATCTTCCTAGTGGACTTGGATGGTGTTCTGAATTTGTCTAGCAATATCTGCTAGGGGCAGTTGCAAATTCAAGAGAACCAAGAGTCCACGAGTCAAACAAACACATTAAAGGAAAGACATCTTATACGAGAAATCGTTAAGAGAGGAGATATAGATGTGGCAAAGATAGCGTCTGAGGATAGCCTAGCAAATCCATTCACAAAGCGTCTGCCTCTGAATACATTCGAGAGACATTTGAGTGGAATGGGTGTCAAGACCGTTGCCAATCTGCTTTGAGTATAAGTGGGAGAAATTATTAGGTTCGTGTAGGTGACATTAGATGTCACGGACTACTCGAGACGTGTTGTAGTATACTTAAAAGCAGACTTTGAGTATAAGTGGGAGATTGTTGGGATTATATTGAAAAATATTCTTTTACTTTGTATAATCGAAACTGAATCTTCAGACTTATTTACTGAAATAAATTGTTTATCACTGATGCTTTAAATATGATTGAATGTTATATATATTTCTTGCATAATCGCTGTTCAATAATTAAATGCGTGTTACTGCATCAGAGTTAATTTAGTGATACTAGATCACGAAGATTAAATTAATGATCCTTTGTAACTAAAAAAAAAGACGCCATTCACGACCTAGATGGAAATGAACAACCATCGTGAAAGGTTGAGGTGTAAGGCTCGATTGGTTTGTCTTGACCAAGAGATTACACTAGTGCATGACCGATCTTGTTGAATAGGACCTCTGAGGAGGATAAATTCTTGAATCGAACAAGGAAGAATTAGACCTCGATGGTTCGTTGTTTCTTAACCTTCGTCCCTTAAATAGGATCACGTGGGATTGGTAACTATTGCTTTGACTTATCATGGGTAGCGAATCAGAGAGATTCAATACTTTTTATCTTGGGCAATATTATTGGTCACATGTGATTGCTAAGATTTAATACTGAAGAATCGTGTGCAAGCACGCTTGCTTGATTTGCCCCTTGGGAGGTTCATAAGTTTTTTTCATACCAAATCTTGCAAGTGGAATTAGTTTCCGGTATGGATAATAATGTTGAACCGTTCTCTAACCAAGGACAAAAGATATTAATTAACGTAAAGCTATTTCAAAGGGCTTGAATTAATTAATGGGCTAGATAATCTTAAACACGGAAATAATGACCGGAGCCATATTGACTATAATATGGGTTAAGATGGATGGTGCAATATTAATTATGTAGTGGGATTAATTAATATTTATGGGCTTGAATTATATTGTGGCTCAATATTAGATATTCAAGATCCATTAGAAGGTCCAATCTTAATTCTCCTAAAGGCCCCCTGAGTAGCCCAACATATAGTCCAATAACTGAAAAGGTGATTAAAATAAAATAAATATTGTTGCTTATATTTCCTCTAAATTTTCGAAAATTATGGATAAAAGAGGGAGAAAGATTTTCTTTGAATTTTTTTATGGAATGAAGATATGTATTCTTGGAATACAAGATTATCTCATTAAATTCAAGAAATCTCCCACTTGGTTATCTATATAGTAAATTTCGAAATTTTGAAAATATAGTGGGCAAGAAAGATTTTCTTGATTTTCTTGAAAAGATATTATGGAAGATATGTATTTCTTGAAATACAAGAATATCTCATAAATTCAAGAAAATCCAAATCTTGGATTCTTGCATCATTAAATTTTCGAAAATCACCATATTGTTGAGGAGGTGGGATTTTTGTGGAATATTTTAATTATGGGAAAAAGAATATAAGGGATATATTCAAGATTTCTTGGTGACCAAGAAAAGTCTTTTCCCACATTGAAATATCACTAAAATTTCGACCAAACCCCCTCTTATAAATAGGGGATGATTAGTTCATTCCCACAAAGATAATTCCATGTCTTTGAAAATATTAGCAAATCCACATAAGTGGTGCAACAAAGTTTATTTTTTTCTTTTGTTAATTGTTCATGAGTATCCTTCCACCGGATTGTTGAGCAAGGGCTAAGGGAATACTTGGGAAGTCCTTTTGGTTAGTCCGTCCACCAAAGCCAACCGCCATCCCGAGAGAGTACGTTCACGTAAACCCGTAGATTCCGCATGCGTAGGTTTTACGTGGCTTTTTATATGCATGATATGTTGTTGCAATTATTATTTGAATTAATATAGGATTAATTCATGCTAGTAATAATTAATGAATTAAATTTGTATTTAAATATTCACCCCGAATAGATCTGTGCAACTCATTCCCCAACATTTAAAGCATCAGTGATAAACAATTTATTTCAGTAAATAAGTCCGAAATTCAGTTTTGATTATACAAAGTAAAAGCATACTTTCCAGTATAATCCCAACAATCTCCCACTTATACTCAAAGTCTGCTTTTAAATATACTACAAACATGTCTCGTGTAGTTCGTGACATCTAATGTCACCTACACGAACCTAATAATTTCTCCCACTTATACTCAAAGCAGTTATAAATCTTTTTACACCCATTCCTTCCACATGTCTCTCGAATGTATTAAGAGGCAGACCCTTTGTTAATGGATCTGCTAGGTTGTCTTCAGACGCTATCTTTGCCACATCTATATCTCCTCTCTTAACGCTATCTCGTATAAGATGGTATTTCCTTTCAATGTGTTTGCTGGCTTTGTGGGCTCGTGGTTCCCTTGAATTTGCAACTGCTCCGACATTGTCACAATAAATAGTGATTCTGCTGGGCAAATTCGGAACCACATCCAAGTCCACTAGGAAGTTCTTGAGCCAAACCACTTCTTTCGCTGCCTCGCAAGCAGCTACATATTTGGCTTCCATGGTAGAATCTGCGACGCATTTTTGACGCTTCTCCATGTCACGGCTCTTCACCCCATGCAAAACACACTACCGGAGGTAGATTTTCTGGAGTCTATGTCTGATTGGAAATCCGAGTCCGTGTAACCGATGGGGATTGGACTATCTGACTGATAAATCAACATTCTATCCCGAGTTCTTTTCGATACTTCGTATATTTTTTAATCGCCATTCAATGCTCTTTCCTCCGTTACTTTGATATCTTGCCACCATGCCTACGGCAAAGCAGATATCCGGTCTCGTACACAGCATTGCATACATAAGGCTTCCGACAGCCGAAGCATAAGAAATATCTCTCATGTCATCTATCTCCTTTTGCGTCTTAGGGGACATTTTCTTGGATAGATGGATTCCATGTCTGAAAGGTACGGGCCTTCTTGAATCTTGCATCTTTGAATCGTTTCAAGACAGTGTCTATGTATGAAGCTTGCGATAAGCCTATCATCCTTTTCTTGCGATCTCGAGTGATCTTGATCCCAAAGATGTGTCCGGCTTCCCCTAAGTCCTTCATATCAAACTGTTTTGAAAGTCATGCCCTTACGTCTGATAACACATTCACATCGTTCCCGATGATCAGAATGTCGTCTACGTATAGTACTAAGAATACCAATGCAGTTCCGACATGCTTTTTGTAAACACAACTCTCGAACTCGTTTTGATCGAACCCATAAGACTTTATAACATGATCAAACATTGGTTCCAAGCTCTGGATGTCTGTTTGAGTCCGTAAATGGACTTCATGAGCCTACAAACTAGGTGTTCTTGGCCTTTTTCAATGAAACCTTGGGGTTGTTGCATATAGATATCTTCATCAAGACTTCCGTTAAGGAAAGCTGTCTTGACATCCATTTGCCAGATTTCAAAGTCGAGATGCGCAGCAATCGATAAGAGAATTTGGATGGACTTAAACATGGCTACGGGCGAAATAGTTTCCTCATAATCGATCCCTTCTTTCTGAGTATAACCTTTCGCCACTAGTCTTGCTTTGAAGGTTTCCACCTTCCCGTCCGGTCCCCTTTTTCTCTTATACACCCACTTGCAACCAATGAGTTTGACCCCATTAAGTGGTTCGACTAGCTCCCACACTTTGTTATGAAACATAGAACCCATTTCGACTTTCATTGTTGTTTGCCAAGAATCTGCATCCTTGTCTTGGATTGCCTCGTCATATGTCCATGGGTCTGATTCGTCTTGTCCGGGAATCAAGTCCGAGGACTCTCCTAGTCCCATGAATCTCTCAGGCTATTTCACAACCCTCCCACTACGACGAGGTTCCGGTTGTGTAAGTGTGTTGTTTGGTATGTCATCTTGTATAGTTGGCATTGAGGTTTGCCTCCTTATCTCATTTAAGGTAATCTCACTTCTGGGTCTTCTTTCGTTCATATAGTCTTCTTCCAAAAATCTAAAGTGGGTGCTTATTACCACCTTTTGATCTTCGGGACCATAGAACATACACCCTTTTGTTCCCTCGGGGTATCCTACAAACAACCTTAATTCTGATCGAGGATCCAATTTTCTGGCTTCCTTATCCAACACGTAGACCGGACACCCCCAAATTCTCATGTGTCTCATACTAGGCTTGCGCCCGGTCCACAATTCTTTGGGAGTTTTGGGAACCGATTTGGATGGCACCAAGTTCAGAATGTAAGCTGTCGTTTCCAAGGCATGACCCCAGAACGACTTGGGAAGATCCGCATAACTCATCATAGATCTATCCATTTCCAAAAGAGTTCAGTTTCTTCGCTCTGTAACCCCGTTTTGTTGAGGGGTTCCGGGTGCAGTTAGCTGGGATGCTATCCCTTTATAAGACAAGCAGTTCAAAAACTCATCACTGAGGTATTCGCCTCCACGATCGGATCATAGAGACTTGATACATTTTTCCCTATGATTCTCTGCTTGAGCCTTAAATTCTTTGAATTTCTCAAAGGTCTCAGATTTATGCTTCGTAAGGAAAATATAACCGTACCTTGAGTAGTCATCAATAAAAGTGACGAAATACTCATAAACTCCTCTTGCTTTGGTTGACATTGAACCACATACATCTATGTGAACAATTTCTAACACTTCTTTGGCTCTATTCCCCTTGGCTCCGAATTCCCTCTTGGTCATTTTACTCTCAAAACATGATTCGCAGGTTGGAATTGGTTCAACTTTGAGAGACTCCAGTGAACCTGCTTCTACCAATCTTTGGATCCTCTTTGGATTAATATGTCCCAATCTTAGATGCCATAGAAGTGTCTTGTTCACGTTTTCTTTTATCGAAAACAGTTGATGTGTTATAGGATGCATTTCGTGAGTGGTGTGCACAGTTAATTGTATAGAGATTTTCCATCAATGTCCCATAACAGACACACTCATCATTTCAAGAAATGATTTCATTCTTATTAGAAGAAACTAAGTGTCTATTAACAGAATTTTAGAAACTGGAAGTGAATTCTTTCTAAAACTGGGAACATAAAGAACATCTCTTAAAATTAGAACTTTGTCTTCAAAAGACAGGTGCACTTCTCTAACTGCTTCAGCTGCCACTCTCGTAGCATCGTCCAGTGTGATGAGGATCTCATTGCCACTAAGTTGTCGGATCAGTTTGAACCCGTGAAGCAAACATGATTAGTGGATCCCGTATCAACTACCCACGAATGAGAAGTATACGCCGCTAAACAAGTTTCAACAATTAGTGCGTGAGAATTACCTTTCTTTCCGGCCCTTTTGGGGTTGGAACAGGTAAACCTACATTGTCCTCTTTCACCTCAGCTTAAGCACTTCCTCTTTGGATTTTCCTTGACACCACCAGCATTCGTCATCTTATCATTGCCCTTTGCAACAGTTGAGTCTGATTGCTTATGGCCTTTGGTCACCTTCTTCTTCTTGCCATCCCTTGGCCTAGAAGATTAAGGCGGACCACTTGCCGTCAAAGTTTGAGTTTTGTGCCCTATCAACATCTCTGCCGAGACCAAAGCTTGCAACAAATCAGCTTGCGAGGCAAAATTGCTCAGAAACTTTTGGGCAGAGAATGAGGTACCAAATTCAACTGAGTCTCCAGATTATAATCTGTACTCAGAACTTCAAGTTTGTTCAGATGGGCCATCAATTTTGAGGACGTAATCCCTTACGGGTTTGCCCTCCACCAATTTCAGCGACAACATTTCTCGCAAGGTGATCTGACGAGTATCGCATTTTTGACTCGTCAGTTGGCTCATCTGATTTTGGTGTGTCAAGAATTCACTTGTGCTTTTGTGTAGTTAGGACAATTATAATTTTTTGTTTCCAATCAATATAGTTTCCATACATATTGTATTGACTTTAAGTATATTAACAGTGGATTAAAAGGTTACGACATGCTGAACTGAAATAAACAATAATATGCATAAGCACACATATATCACAAGGTTCGATCACATGCATCATATTAAAATCTCAAAAAAAAAATGAACATGCATCAGCCAACATCTCAAAACAGTTTAAATAAACCACGTGGGGTGGGTCATTATTTAAACACATTCAAGCAGGTTACAAACAAGAACAGTTACAAACCTTTAATATCCAGATTAATAGTTGACTCCCACTTGACCAATATAAAATTGACAGGGACTTCGGGGAAGTATATGCATATCAATTTTATACCTAAGTAATAACCATGATTAAATACATGATTATTATTTTGCTTTGAACGAGCCTCGTGGGGAGGGTCATCGTCTCCACTAGTAATAATCCACAATCATCCATTTGGAATTCATTCATGTGAAAGCTAACTTTTGACCGTCCCGTGGGGGGAATTTCTCCAAAAGAATTCACAAATAAATAAATCATGGAGGTCAAAATTAATTCAATTTTATTATCCGGAATAAAATTGTCAATTAATTATTTAAACATACTTAGTAATTTTTTTAAAGGTGAGATTTTTTTCATTGGGCAACTCTCATGCAAACACATTTAAACAAATTAAATAAAGCATAAGATAACACAATAATAAATCAAGCAAAGCGGAAAAATAAACATATTGGGCACAAATTATCCAATTGTCATGGTTTGATTTTTTCTTGGCTTGATTTTGAAGAAACGCCTTTGAATTTCTCCCGCTCGATCGTCTCGAAAAGAACTCCGTCTCGAAAACGCCACGCCAGTAGCTTCGCGGCCAGGATGCACACCGCATCCGGCCGGCCCATTGAAGTCAGCCTCGGCATGCCTCGGCGAGCTCCGCCCGCCCGACAACGCCGCGCCACGGCGGCTTCGGCGGCGGCACGCGTATCACGCTCCATCGCCATACCGACCTTCGCCACCTCTCGCCTCGCCCGCGAACCAGCGGGCAGCGCCCTTCCGCGCGCTTCACCTTCGCCCGTCCCGTCGCGCCGCCGGCAGCGAATAGCCCATGAGCGCCGTCACGCGTCACGGTTCAGATCTATCCTTTAATTCTTCGTCTCGCCTCGATTTCGATCCGATTACAATTTATTTACAAAAATAAATAAACCTGATCTGGGATTAGTCTATTACATTGATCAAATCAAACAAATCCTAATCTACTCGTGGATTTTCTCACGAGGAGGCAAAAGCGAATCCGAACGAATCAATTAAAACCACAATTTATATGCATGCATAAATAAACACATTAAATTCCATGACAATTGGATACCGCAAAATGTCCCTAACAATTCTACTATCCAATTTCAAATTTAATGTCAGCGAATTAAATTACAATTTAAAATTCAGAGCCTGAAACCGTGGCTCTGATACCAGTTGTTGGGGAAAAGTTGCACGGATCTATTCGGGATAAATATTTAAATACAAATTTAATTATGATAATTATTACTAGCATGAATTAATCCTATATTAATTCAAATAATAATTCAACAACAAATCATGCATATAATTGAATCACGTAAATCCTAAGCATGCGGAAATTCTACGAGTTTACGTGAACGTACCTCTTGGGATGGCAATAATTTTGTTGATTAGACACACCAAAAGAACTTCCCAAGTATTCCCTTAATCCTTGCTCGACTATCCGGTGGTAGGACACTTGCGAACAATTAACAAAAGGAAAATAAATTTTGTTGCACCACCTTTGTGGATTTACTAATTTTTCCAGCACATGGAATTGTACTTGGGAATGAAAGAATCATCCCCTATTTATAGAGCACAAGTGGTCGAAATTTTGGCCAAAAAATAATGTGGGAAAATCTTTTCTTGATCTCCAAGAAATCTTGAATATATCTCCTATATTCTTTTTCCCATAATTATAATATTCCACAAAATCCCACATAATCTTTGTTATGGATAATTTCGAAAATTATGAGTCAAGATTCCAAGATTTGGATCTTCTTGAATTTATGAGATATTCTTGTATTTCAAGAAATACATATCTTCCATAATATCTTTTCAAGAAAATCAAGAAAATCTTTCTTGCCCTTAATTTATCAAAATTTTCGAAATTCTCTTATAGATAACCAAGTGGGAGATTTGTTGAATTTAATGAGATAATCTTGTATTCCAAGAATACATATCTTCATTCCATAACAAAATTCAAAGAAAATCTTTCTCCCCTTTTATCCATAAATTTCGAAATAAATGAGGAAAAATAAGCAACAATATTTATTTTATTTTAAACACCTTTTTCAGTTATTGGACTATATGTTGGGCTACTCAGGGGGCCTTTAGGAGAATTAAGAATGGACTTTCCAATGGATCTTGAATTATCAATATTGAGCCACAATATTATTCAAGCCCATAAATATTAATTAATCCCACTACATAATTAATATTGCACTATCCATCTTAACCCATATTACAGTCAATATGGCTCCCGGTTATTATTTCCCGTGTTTAAGATTATCTAGCCCATTAATTAATTCAAGCCAATGAAATAGCTTTTCGTTAATTAATATATTTTGTCCTTGGTCAAGGAACGGTTCAACATTATTATCCATACCGGAAACTAATTCCACTTGCAAGATTTGGTATGATAAAGCTTATGAACCTCCCAAGGGGCAAATCGAACAAGCGTACTTGCACACGATTCTCCGTATTAAATCTTAGCAATCACATGTGACCAATAATATTGCCCAAGATAAAAAGTATTGAATCTCGTTGATTCTCTACCCATGATAAGTCAAAGCAATAGTTACCACCCACACGTGATCCTATTTAAGGAACGAAGATTAAGAAATAACGAACCACTGAGGTCTAATTCTTCCTTGTTCGATTCAAAGAATTTGTCCTCCTCAGGGTCCTATTTAGTGCATCACTCATGCACTAGTGTAATCTCTTGGTCAAGACAAGTCAATCCGAGCCTTACATTTCAACCTTTCACGATGGATTGTTCATTTCCAACTAGGTCGTGAATGGTGTACTTTTGGTTACAAGGGACTGTTAATTTAATCTTCTGTGATCTGGTATCACTAAATTAACTACAATGTAACACGTCTTATTTATTGAACAGATATCACGAAGAAATATATGTAACATTCGATGATATTTAAAGCATCGATGATAAAAAATTATTTCAAAAATAAGTCCGAAATTCAGTTTTGATTATACAAAGTAAAAGCATACTTTCCAAAGATAATCCCAACAATCTCCCACTTATACTCAAAGTCGCTTTTAAGTATACTACAAAGATGTCTCGTGTAGTTCCCTATACGTGACATCTAATGTCACCTACACGAACCTAATAATTTCTCCCACTTATACTCAAAGCAGATTAAATAACCCGGCCTTGACACATATTCCTTCCACATGTCTCTTGAATGTATTCTGAGGCAGACCCTTTGTGAATGGATCTGCTAGGTTGCCTTCTAACGCTATCTTTGCCACATCTATATCTTTGCCACATCTTGAGTCAAACCGCTTCTTTCGCTGCCTCGCAAGCAGCTACATATTCGGCTTCCATGGTAGAATCTGCGACGCATTTCTGCTTGACGCTTCTCCATATCACGCTCCTCCCCCCATGCAAAACACACTCCGGGAGGTAGATTTTCCGAGTCTATGTTCCATTGGAAATCGAGTCCGTGGCCGATGGGGATTAGACTATCCGACCGATAAATTAACATTCTATCCCGAGTTCTTTTTCAGATACTTGAGAATATTTTTAATCTGCCATCAATGTTCTTTTTCCCGGGTTACTTTGATATCTTGCCACCATGCCAACGGCAAAAGCGGATATCCGGGTCTCGTCTACAAAGATTGCATACATAAGGCTTCCAATGTAGAAGCATAAGAATGCCTCTCATGTCATCTATCTCCTTTTGCGTCTTAGGGACATTTTCTTGGATAGATGGATTCCATGTCCCGAAAGGTCTGAAGCCTTTCTTGGAATCTGCATCTTTGAATCGTTTCAAGATAGTGTCTATGTATGAAGCTTGCGATAAGCCTATCATCCTTTTCTTGCTATCTCGAGTGATCTTGATCCCAAGGATGTGTGTGGCTTCCCCTAAGTCCTTCATATCAAACTGTTTTGAAAGCCATGCCCTTACGTCTGATAACACCTTTACATCGTTCCCAATGATCAGAATGTCATCTACGTATAGTACTAAGAATACCAATGCAGTTCCGACACGCTTTTTGTACACACAACTTTCGAACTCATTTTAATCAGACCCATAAGACTTTATAACATGATCAAAACATTGGTTCCAAGCTCGAGAAGCCTGTTTGAATCCGTAAATGGACTTCATGAGCTTACAAACTAGGTGTTCTTGGCCTTTTTCAATGAAGCCTTGGGGTTGTTGCATATAGATCTCTTCATCAAGACTTCAGTTAAGGAAAGCTGTCTTGACATCCATTTGCCAGATTTCAAAGTCGAGATGCGCAACAATTGATAAGAGAATTCGGATGGACTTAAGCATGGCTCCGGCGAAAAAGTTTCCTCAGAATCGATCCCTTCTTTCTGAGTATAACCTTTTGCCACGAGTCTTGCCATGAAGGTTTCCACCTTCCCGTCCGGTCCTCTTTTTCTCTTATACACCCACTTGCAACCAATGGGTTTGACCCCATTGAGTGGTTCGACTAGCTCCCACACTCTGTTATGATACATATAACCCCTTTCGGCTTTCATCGCTGTTTGCCAAGAATCTGCATCCTTGTCTTGGATTGCCTCGTCATATGTCCATGGGTCTGATTTGTCTTGTCCGGGAATCAAGTCCGAGGACTCTCCTATTCCCATGAATCTCTCGGGCTGTTTCACAACCCTCCCACTATGACGAGGTTCCGGTTGTGTAAGTGTTTCGTTTGGTATGTCATCTTGTACAGTTGGCATTGAGGTTAGACTCATTAGCTCATTTAAGGTAATCTCACTTCTGGGTTTTCTTTCGTTCATATAGTCTTCTTCCAAAAATCTAAAGTGGGTGCTTATTACCACCTTTTGATCTTCGGGACCATAGAACATACACCCTTTTGTTCCCTCGGGGTATCCCACAAACAACCTTAATTCTGATCGAGGATCCAATTTATCGGCTTCCTTGTCCAACACGTAGGCCGGACACCCCCAAATTCTCATGTGTCTCAAACTAGGCTTGCGCCTGGTCCACAATTCTTTGGGAGTTTTGGGAACCGATTTGGATGGCACCAAGTTCAGAATGTAGGCTGCTGTTTCCAAGGCATGACCCCAGAACGACTTGGGAAGATCCGCATAACTCATCGTAGATCTAACCATTTCCAAAAGAGTTATGTTTCTTTGCTCTGCAACCCCGTTTTGTTGAGGGGTTCCGGGTGCAGTTTAGCTAGGATGCAATCCCTTCATCAGACAAGTAGTTCAAAAACTCTTCGCTGAGGTATTCGCCTCCACGATCGGATCGTAGAGACTTGATACGTTTTTCCCTATGATTCTCTGCTTGAGCCTTAAATTCTTTGAATTTCTCAAAGGTCTCGGATTTATGCTTTTTAAGGAAAATATAACCGTACCTTGAGTAATCATCAATAAAAGTGATGAAATACTCATAACCTCCTCTTGCTTTGGTTGACATTGGACCACATACATCTGTGTGAACGATTTCTAACACTTCTTTGGCTCTATTCCCCTTGGCTCCGAATGCCCTCTTGGTCATTTTACCCTCCAAACATGATTCGCAGGTTGGAATTGGTTCGTCTTGGAGAGACTCCAGTGAACCTGCTTCTACCAACCTTTGGATCCTCTTTGGATTAATATGTCCCAATCTTAGATGCCATAGAAGTGTCTGGTTCACGTTTTCTTTTATCGGAAACATTTGATGTGTTATAGGATGCATTTCATGAGTGGTGTGCACAGTTAATTGTATAGAGATTTTCCATCAATGTCCCGTAACAGATACACTCATCATTTCAAGAAATGATTTCATTCTTATTAGAAGAAACTAAGTGTCTATTAACAGAATTTTAGAAACTGAAAGTGAATTCTTTCTAAAACTGGGATCATAAAGATAATCTCAAAAAAAACTTCATCTTTAAAAGAAAGGTGCACTTCTCCCATTGCTTTAACCACTACTCATGTAGCACTGCAATATCTGCTACTTGCGTAGCATTGCAATAACCGTTACTATATAGCATTGCAATATCTGCCACTTACGTAGCATTGCAATAACTGCTACTTTCGTAACATCGCCCAGTGTGATGAGGATCTCACTTCCACAAAGTTGTCGGATCAGTTTGAACCCGTGAAGCAAACATGATTAGTGGAACTCGTATCAACCACCCACGAATGAGAAGTATACGCCGCTAAATAAGTTTCAACAACTAGTGCGTGAGAATTACCTTTCTTTCCGGCCCTTTTGGGGTTGGAACAGGCAAACCTCCATTGTCCTCTTTCACCACAGCTTAAGCACTTCCTCTTTGGATTTTCCTTGATACCACAAGCATTCGTCATCTTATCATTGCCCTTGGCAACAGTTGAGTCTGATTGCTTATGGCCTTTGGTCACCTTCTTCTTCTTGCCATCCCTTGGCCTAGAAGATGAAGACGGACCACTTGCTGTCAAAGCTTGAGTTTGGTGCCCCATCAACATCTCTACCCAGAAAAAAAGCTTGTAACAAATCAGCTAGCGAGGCCAAAATGCTCAAAAACTTTTTGGGCAGAGAGTGAAGTACCAAATTCATCTGAGTCTCCAGATTATAATCTGTACTCAGAACTTCAAGTTTGTTCAGATGGGCCATCAATTTTGAGGACGTAATCCCTTACGGGTTTGCCCTCCACCAATTTCAGCGACGACATCTCTCACAAGGTGATCTGACGAGTCTCGCATTTTTGACTCGTCAGTTGGCTCATCTGATTTTGGTGTGTCAAGAATCCACTTGTGCTTTTGTGCAGTTAGGACAATTATAATTTTTCGTTTCCAATCAATATAGTTTCCATACATATTGTATTGACTTTAAGTATATTAACAGTGGATTAAAAGATACAACATGCTGAACTAAAATAAATAACTATATGCATAAGCACAAGTATATCACAAGGTTCGATCACATGTTTCATATTAAAATCTCAAAAAAATATGAACATGCATCAGCCAACATCTCAAAACAGTTTAAATAAGCCACGTGGGGTGGGTCATTATTTAAACACATTCAAGCAGGTTACAAACAAGAACAGTTACAAACCTTTAATATCCAGATTAATAGTTGGCTCCCACTTGACCAATATAAAATTGACAGGGACTACGGGGAAGTATATGCATATCAATTTTATACCTAAGTAATAACCATGATTAAATACAGGATTATTATTTCACTTTGAACGAGCCTCGTGGGGAGGGTCATCGTCGCCACTAGTAATAATCCACAATCATCCATTTGGAATTCATTCATGTGAAAGCTAACTTTTGACCGTCCCGTGGGGGGAATTTCTCCAAAAGAATTCACAAATAAATAAATCACGGAGGTCAAAATTAATTCAATTTTATTATCCGGAATAAAATTGTCAATTAATTATTTAAGCATACTTAGTAATTTTTGATGGTGAGATTTTTCATTGGGCAACTCTCATGCAAACACATTTAAACAAATTAAATAAAGCATAAGATAACACAATAATAAATCAAGCAAGCGGAAAAATAAACATATTGGGCACAAATTATCCAATTGTCATGGTTTGATTTATCTTGGCTTGATTTTGAATAAACGCCGTCTTGAATTTCTCCCACTCGATCGTCTCAAAAAAAAAACTCTATCTCGAAACGCCACGCCAAGTAGCTCGCAGCCGGGATGCACGCCCGCATCCGGCCGGCCCCTTGGCCGAGCGACCGTGCCCGTGCGCCTTGGCACAGCGCGCATCGCCCAGCGCCGCTTGACGACCTCGGCAGGCTTTGCCCGCGTCGGCCTCGGCAGGGCTCGGCAGGCGACACGTGTACCCACGCATAAATAAACACATTAAATTCCATGACAATTGGATACCTGCAAAAAAGATCTAGCAATTCTACTATCCAATTTCAAATTTAATGACAACGAATTAAATTACAATTTAAAATTCAGAGTCCGAAACCGTGGCTCTGATACCAGTTGTTGGGGAAGGTGGAAACCTTCAAGGCAAGGCTTGTGGCGAAAGGTTATACTCAGAAAGTAGGGATCGACTATGAGGAAACTTTTTCGCCCGTAGCAATGCTCAAGTCCATCCGAATTCTCTTGTCGATTGTTGCGCATCTCGACTTTGAAATCTGGCAAATGGATGTCAAGACAGCTTTACTTAACGGAAGTCTTGATGAAGAAATCTATATGCAACAACCCCAAGGCTTCATTGAAAAAGGCCAAGAACACCTAGTTTGTAAGCTCATGAAGTCCATTTACGGACTCAAATAGGCATCCAGAGCTTGGAACCAATGTTTTGATCATGTTATAAAGTCTTATGGGTTTGATCAAAATGAGTTCGAAAGTTGTGTGTACAAAAAGCGTGTCGGGAGTGCATTGGTATTCTTAGTGCTATACGTAGATGACATTCTGATCATCGGGAATGATGTAAAGGTGTTATCAGACGTAAGGGCATGGCTTTCAAAATAGTTTGATATGAAGGACTTAGGGGAAGCAGCGCACATCCTTGGGATCAAGATCACTCGAGATCGCAAGAAAAGGATGATAGGCTTATCGCAAGCTTCATACATAGACACTGTCTTGAAACAATTCAGCATGCAGGATTCCAAGAAAGACTTCGTACCTTTCAGACATGGAATCCATCTATCCAAGGAAATGTGCCCTAAGACACAAAAGGAGATAGATGACATGAAAGACATTCCATATGCTTCAGCTGTCGGAAGCCTTATGTATGCAATGTTGTGTACGAGACCGGATATCTGCTTTGTCGTTGGCATGGTGGCAAGATATCAAAGTAACCCGGGGAAAGAACATTGGACTGCAGTTAAAAACATTCTGAAGTATCTGAAAAGAACTCAAGATAGAATGTTAATTTATCAGTCAGATAGTCTAATCCCCATCGGCTACACGGACTCGGATTTCCAATCAGACTTAGATTCCAGAAAATCTACCTCCGGTAGTATGTTTTGCATGGGGGGAGGAGCCATGACATGGAGAAGCGTTAAACAGAAATGCATCGCAGATTCTACCATGGAAGCCGAATATGTAGCTGCTTGTGAGGCAGCGAAAGAAGCGGTTTGGCTCAAGAACTTCCTAGTGGACTTGGACGTAGTTCCGAATTTGCCCATCACAATCACTGTTTATTGTGACAATGCCGGAGCAGTTGCAAATTCAAGGGAACCAAGAGCCCACAAGGCCAGCAAACACATTGAAAGGAAATACCATCTTATACGAAAAATTGTTAAGAGAGGAGATATAGAGGTGGCAAAGATAGCGTCAGAAGACAACCTAGCAGATCCATTCACAAAGGGTCTGCCTCAGAATACATTCGAGAGACATGTGGAAGGAATATGTGTCAAGACCGTTGCCAATCTGCTTTGAGTATAAGTGGGAGAAATTATTAGGTTCGTGTAGGTGACATTAGATGTCACGTATTAGGAACTACACGAGACATGTTGTAGTATACTTAAAAGCAGACTTTGAGTATAAGTGGGAGATTGTTGGGATTATACTGGAAAGTATGATTTTACTTTGTATAATCAAAACTGAATTTCGGACTTATTTACTGAAATAAATTGTTTATCACTGATGCTTTAAATATCATCGAATGTTACATATATTTACTGCATATATGTTCAATAAATAGTACGTGTTACATTGTAGTTAATTTAGTGATATCAGATCACAGAAGATTAAATTAACAGTCCCTTGTAACCAAAAGTACACCATTCACGACCTAGATGGAAATGAACAATCCATCGTGAAAGGTTGAAGTGTAAGGCTCAGATTGGCTTGTCTTGACCAAGAGATTACACTAGTGCATGACTGATGCACTGAATAGGACCTACAGGAGGACAAATTCTTCAGAACTGAACAAGGAAGAATTAGACCTCAGTGGTTCGTTATTTCTTAATCTTCGTTCCTTAAATAGGATCACGTGTGGTTGGTAAATATTGCTTTGACTTTTCACTGGTAGAGAATCAATGAGATTCAATACTTTATATCTTGGGCAATATTATTGGTCACATGTGATTTCTAAGATTTAATACGGAGAATCGTGTGCAAGTACGCTTGTTCGATTTGCCCCCTTGGGAGGTTCATAAGATTTATCATACCAAATCTTGCAAGTGGAACTAGTTTCCGGTATGGATAATAATGTTGAACCATTCCTTAACCAAGGACAAAAGATATTAATTAATGGAAAGTTGTTTCAGTAACTTGAATTAATTAATGGGCTAGATAATCTTAAACACGGGAAATAATAACCGGGAGCCATATTGACTGTAATATGGGCTAAGATGGATAGTGCAATATTAATTATGTAGTGGGATTAATTAATATTTATGGGCTTGAATAATATTGTGGCTCAATATTGAGAATTCAAGATCCATTGGAAGGTCCAATATTAATTTTCCTAAAGGCCCCCTAAGTAGCCCAACATAAGGTCCAATAACTGAAAAAAAGTGTTTAAAAATAAAATAAATTTTGTTGCCTATTTTTCCTTGTTTTTTTCGAAAATTATGGATAAAAGAGGAGAAAGATTTTCTTTGAATTTTGTTATGGAATGAAGATATGTATTCTTGGAATACAAGATTATCTCATTAAATTCAAGAAATCTCCCACTTGGTTATTCATATAGTAAATTTCAAAAATTTTGAAATATAAAGGGCAAGAAAGATTTTCTTGATTTTCTTGAAAAGATATTATGGTAGATATGTATTTCTTGGAATACAAGTATATCTCATAAATTCAAGAAGATCCAAATCTTGGAATCTTGATCCTTAAATTTCGAAAATTCCATAACAAGATGAGGTGGGATTTTTTGTGGAATATTTTAATTATGGAGAAAAGAATATATGAGATATATTCAAGATTTCTTGGAGATCAAGAAAAGATTTTCCCACATTGTTTTTTCCCAAATATTTCGACCACCACCCTATCTATAAATAGGGGATGATTCTTTCATTCCCAAGTACAATTCCATGTGCTGAAAAAATTAGTAAATCCACAAAGGTGGTGCAACAATTTTTTATTTTCCCTTTTGTTAATTGTTCGCGAGCATCCTTCCACCGGATTGTCGAGCAAGGACTAGGGAATATTTGGGAAGGCTTTTCGGTGTGTTTAATCGACGAGACCATTGCCACTCCAAGAGGTTAGTTCACGTAAACCCGTAGCAATTCCGCATGCGTAAGATTTATGTGAACTGTTTATATGCATGATTTGTTGTTGAATTATTATTTGAATTAATATAGGATTAATTCATGCTAGTAATAATTATTAGAATTAAATTTGTATTTAAATATTCATCCCGAATAGATCCGTGCAAATAATTCCCCAATAAATTTTTCTAGCAAATTCCGTCTCAGATTCAACGCTGGCAAATCTGTGCAAGTCCGTGAACGGGGATTACGTGGATACCATAGTAGAGAAATATGCGTACTATTTACTGTAAAGGTTTCTCTTAATGTTTATACGTATTCAATTATGCAGTTAATTGTTCGTTGTTGGTGAACTGTTTTTTTTCGCTGCGCACGTATGACGTGTTTATGTGCCTCTAAATTTCAACACTTTGCACATCAACCTCTATCAATGGAGTGTTCAATTCCATATAGGTTGTGAAGATGTACTTTTATTTACAAGGAACTGTTAATGTGATCTTCTGTGATCGGGTATCACCACATTAACTACAATGTAATGTGTACTAATATTGAATGGTTTGCAGTAAATAAATAACATTCGTTCATATTTAAAGCAACAGTGATAAATCATTTATATTCAGTAAATAAGTGTACATTAGTTTGTTATTACGTAAAAGCATACTTTCACGTATAATCCCAACAGTTTATACTCGTTTTAACTTGCTGGAAGTACCTTTTCTTTTATGAAAATTGTGGTTAAGGCTGTGACATGTTTAATGCAACTTCAGTGGATTAGTTCCAACTGAATAACAAAAACTTTGTATGCTCTCAGTGAAATATACAACAAACAATGCAATACAGAAAGCAATAACAACACATAAATTTATAATAGTTCAGAGACTCAAGCTCCTACATCCACTCTCCCTGATCCTCAGGGGAATTCCTGAGTTTGAATCACAAATGGTCCCATAACTTTGGCCTCAAATAGATTTAGTCCCATAAGTTTTTTTGTCATTGATTTAGTCCTAATAACTTTGACAATGTCCAATTTTAGTCCCAAATCGACCGGAACAACGTCGTTTTGCTATTTTATTTGGGGCTTTTCGGCGGATGTTGTGACTGGACTGCCACGTATATTTTTTTTTAACATATGGAATTTCAGGCATATATAATTAAAATTTAAAACTTAAAATTAAAATAAAATTGACGGCAAAAATTAGTCAAACACACTTAAAAATACACGTGGCAGTACACGTGGTAGTCAAGTCACAACATCCTCCGGAAAGCCCCAAATAAAAACGGTAAAATGACATTGTTCCGGCCCATTTGGGACTAAAATTGGACATTGTCAAAGTTATTGGGACTAAATTGACGACAAAAAAACTTATGGGACTAAATCTATTTGAAGCCAAAGTTATGGGATCATTTGTCCTTAGGATCTACTTCCTGAGTCCTAGTACTCAAAACTACTACTCTCCTCAAGCTTTCAGACTGAACAAAGCAACTTACTAACTTGTACAACTCTCTCCAACTTCCAAACAATCAAACTACACAAACTACCTAACACTTAGGGTTTGGGTTTTGGTTTGGTTTTCAACTAGGGTTGAGATATCCTTTACAATAAAATGCAAAGGTTAGGATATCTCTACTAAGCTTCGGATCTTAGAAAATACTAGGCTTAGTAAGTATGCTCTCTTCAAAGTGAAACACTTGGGAAATCTTAGGGTTTTCGAGTGCTTCAAAGTATGCTTGAATATGCTTGAACTCTGGAGTTACTTTGATTTCCCGTGACCTTGTATGTGTGAAGGTCACTGGTATTTATAGGCAACTCACCAAGGTCACTCTTGAAAAACTATCTGTTGGAAGAGATATCATCAAGGGTTTCCTCTTTTGGTTAGTGATAAACGACTACATTAGGGTTTGAATGAGGCCTTGCATGGTTTGGGTAATATGCAGCCAAATAACCAATCACTTTGTTATGCAGACTGGAAGATATCAGTCCCGACATATCCTCAGTGGAACGTCGCTTTCAGTGTCAGTAAGGTACGATGTTGTCGCCTCCTCATTGGTCGAAAACTTCCTTTGAGCAGAGACAAACAAACGGCTCTTTTTGGTTAACTATACTAAACTGATACTTTCTTTAAAGTCTACGAATGCATAACATTCTCTTTGTTTTGTACTAAGTTTAGACTTAACACTTATTTCTTGAATAGGTGTTCATGGTCTCAACATTCAGTATACAATCTTCAGGATCTTCAGGTCTTCTGAGTCTTCAGGATCTTCATAGTACAGTATTCAGTGATGTTTCAACATCCTAACTATCCTGGACTATATCTGCTGACTATACATTGTGCAGATAATCCTAAGAAATACGACCTATTTGAAACCTGAATCTTATCTATCAAGATGTCCTGAAACATGTCATACTCAGGGGTTTTGAGATCTAATCAAAATCACTATATTAAATTCATCTCCCAACATGGAGAGATTCAAGAACCCTTTCTACTAATGAGGGCGTCAACGAGCAATAAATTTCTCTCGTTAATTTCAATATGTATCCTGTCTAAACCCTCAATTCAAGCCTGTCTAAACCCTCAATTCAAGCACAAATATTAATTTTTCAATACACGATTAAAAGATGCAATCCTACAATTCAAACGTATATCTTGATTCAAACAATTCATACCAATCAATTCAATTCTACCTAATTCTATCACAGTTGATCAATCTAGTCTTGTGAAGCAAACGAGGCCTTCGAGTATTGTGTGTGCTTCAATGTGTGGGACCTCCGGCCCCCCACCGAATTATTCTACATGGTATCAAAGCGGGCCTCCCGCTCGAGCCGTGGCTGTCAAATTGTCTGCTAGAGTAGGTAAGAGCTTTGCGTGCAAGAGGTCTTGTGTTCGAAACCCAACAATCGCTTCCCCATGTGGGTTATTTGCCTTAGTTAATACCCTCGTTAAATCAATTTAACGAGGGCATGCCCTCGTTAAATGACAGTTTTTTTAGTGTCCTATTACCAATTGATTTTAAGATGGAACCTCCCTAGGGGCATGACTAGTGTGTTTGATTCGCGGGATAGGTCGTGATTAGTAGTCTAATTCCAAGTAATCGATGATGAGGACCCATGATACATTTTCAGTCCGACACAAAAATATTTTTAATCCCTATATTGAAGGACAAATTTATCACATGTGGAAGGTGGGACAAAATCTGTCTCAAATAAAATATTATAATAGAATCCTCGTATTTATACTTAAAATGAACGAGTCTATCCCTCTTGGAAGGTATGTATAGATTTTCGATATGTAGCACATCTAAACCCTCAATCCAAATATAAATATTATTTTTTAATACAAAATTAAAAGATGCAATCCTACAATCCAAACATATATCTTGATTCAAACAATTCAGACCAATCAATCAAATCCTGTCTAATCCTATCATAGGTGGTCAATCCACTCTTGTGAAGCATACGGGGCCTTCGAGTATTGGTGCACTTTAATGCATAAGACCGCACCGAGCGCCACCAGAATTCTACATGGTATCAGAGTGGGTCCCATGCTCGAGCCAGGTGGCTGTCGAATTGACTGAGCATGAGTGATCTTATCTCGATTAATGAATTAACGAAGGACTCACATGTGAAGGGGGCGTGTTGAATATATGATAAAAAAAAAGAATTTCCCACGTGAGTTGACCCACATCGAAAGAGTGAAAGAAGTGAGACTAATTTATAAATCTAGTGATCTACTCCTCCTATCACCAGTTAATTTTAAGATAGAATTTCACTACGGGCATGATTAGTCACTTTTAAGTATTTGTGTGCTTCAATGTGTGGGACCGCACCGGACGCCCCGTCTATACCTAATACAGTTGCCCAGTATATCATATATATGTTGTCAATTTAACTTAATTTTGGAATTGGATCAAACACACATGCAAAGGCAAGGCCTCTTTGGTGTGGTCAATTATCAACTGAATCCACTAATTCACGTTAATTCTTAAAATGTTAATTTGGTCCCACCTAAAAATATAGTCAAAATTTATGCAATTCACTACTTTTCACTTGTTTTTTTTTTTAACACACTCATTTATTTACGGAATGGAATAAGATTGAGTTGCATGGATGTACCGAAAACCAACTCAAAAATATATGGTCAACTGAAATTTCCTGGACTCCAAAATCAATGACCTCATGCAAAATTAATGCATTGAAATCATAATTTACTATTATAATTTTTATGGGATAAATATATTGTTTTATAAATACTAAATAAAGAAAATACATAGCATGAGTAAATACGAGATGATAAAACAATATTTGAATACTAAAATGTCAAAATGTAATAAATGAAAATGACGAAAGTATTTCAAAGTAAACGTGTGCCACCGATTTTTTTTTTTTTTTTATCTAATCTCCATTTTCATTTTTGTTCTCTCTCTCTCCCTTCCACATATATATATGTATATGTATAGCTATATATGCATCCACATGCACATACTTATGTACATCGTTTCTCAACTAATTCCATTAACTTTTTTCCCAACATTGAATGCATGAATTTAAGAGGAACTTCCTTCCTGCCAAATTAGGTGAGCAGCTATGCTTAACTTTTATTTCAAACAAAAATTTATACAAACAATTTAATTAAACCCCAAAAATTAATGACACATGCACTTTTTTTTCATAATGCACTGTGCAACTCAAATACATTTCATCGAACAATATTAGTCGTTTTCACAGACAAATATTAATTGTGTAATGTCCAAGGACGGATCTAGGATTTGACGGTGGGGTGGGCTGGAATTTTTTGAAGTTTCGTCACATTAAAATTTTATATTTACATATTGAATTTTTTAATATATTAATTTGGACTTCAAAACCTAAAACTCATCAATATTTAAGTCCGAATTTATCTATATTTTTAACAAAATATATTCTAAAAGATTGGTGTTCATTTATAAAATATATTGCTTTTCTATTAATAAACAATATTTAGTTAAAATAAAATCATAGTACAACTTATGCTGAATATATTTTTAATCATTTCAAGGACAACTTTGAAGATGACTTGTTGATCAGATTAAAGCTTGTAACAAACATTTTTAATTAATTATTTATATATACATATACATACATGTAGTTGAATGCATGTGGTGTAAATGAACCATTTTTTGGTCAAAATTAATCTTTTTTTCAATAATTGTTACAGATTTGGATTTAGGAGGTGGAGATATATTACATACACTAGTAGTACTTCCTCAACGACTCCCGCGGGCATTTAATGGTTTATTATAGAGATGATGAAATATATATATGTAATCTTTGTGAAATTTCAACAGCAGGGCGGCCCCCTTATTTATTGCCTCTTTTATTTCTCTATAAATCACTTTATTTCTTCACCTCTCCATCTCACAGACCTCTCGTCTCATACTCATACTCCACTTACTTTTTTTACCTCTTTCATTTTATTTTCATCATTTTCATATATATTTCACATACATTTTACACATTTTTTTTATTACATTATATATAGGGGTTTTGATTTTGTTTATTTGGATGCATATTTGATACTCGAGGTTGAAGCCCCTTTCAGTTGTTAAATTGCAGGTACGTTTCAGAAACTTTTGCATTTCTCGTTTTGAATATGTTAGTGATTTGCGTGTTGTAAATGCTATACATATATATATATTTATTTATTTATTTATTTACACAATGTCCATATAGGCACGGTAGAAAAATTGACTTGTAATGTCAGAGATCTTGTAATTTTTACGTAAATTTATTATATGTCAATTTTGTTAAGTAATTTTTAACAACAGTATATTGTTATATCTGTTTTTTTTTTCCAAACTCTCATTTTATATATCTTTTTTTTTTCCAACAATGTTCTTAATAGGTAACCATTAAATTATGACTTTATTTTGATTTATAGAAATTTAAAAATGGATTAATTTTGTTTAATATTCTATTTAATAAAATTAATTGGTGTGAATTGATAAAATGAGACAGATAAAAAGAAAGGAAATGAGTAATTATTATTGGTAAAACTTGTTTTTTTTGTGAATCGTTCAATTTATCTAAACTTGTGAAAGCGGTGGTTTAATTTTGTGTGCAGCAGTTTTCGAAAAATCAGGTAGAAATAAGAGAATGGATATATCAACGGCCCTGATTATTCTATCCATAGTAGCGGCTTACTTCGTGTGGTTCAGATCAATGACCCGATCCCTAACCGGGCCGAAAGTGTGGCCCGTATTAGGCAGTCTCCCGGGCCTAATCCAGAACAACAGCCGCTTACACGATTGGATCGCGGATAATCTCCTATCCTGCGGCGGGACCTACCAAACCTGTATCTTCGCACTCCCATATCTGGCCCGAAAGCAAGGCCTCGTGACTGTCACGTGCGACCCCAAGAATTTAGAGCACATTCTGAAGGTTAGGTTCGACAATTACCCCAAGGGCCCCACGTGGCAAGCTGTGTTCCATGATTTGCTGGGGCAGGGGATCTTCAACTCGGATGGCGACACGTGGCTGTTCCAGCGTAAGACCGCCGCACTAGAGTTCACCACCCGGACGCTGAGGCAAGCCATGGCGCGCTGGGTGAGCCGAGCCATCAAGAGCCGGTTTTGCCCCATGCTGGCGACGGCTCAAGCCGAGGGTGAGCCGGTCGATCTGCAGGATTTGTTGCTTCGGCTCACTTTGGATAATATTTGCGGCTTGGCTTTTGGGAAGGATCCGCAGACGCTTTCGCCAGGGCTTCCAGAAAACGGCTTTGCGGCGGCTTTCGATCGAGCCACTGAAGCCACGCTACAACGGTTTTTGATGCCTGAGTTTATTTGGAAATTCAAGAAATGGATGCGGCTTGGAATGGAGCTCAGCTTGAGCCAGAGCTTGAAACACGTGGATGATTACATGACCAGTGTTATCGATACACGTAAGCTTGAGTTGCAGAGTCAGCAGAGCGGTGGGTCCAACCAAGACGATTTGTTATCCAGGTATATATTATTATTTTCTCATTATAAAAATAACGGTGAACAGTATTCGGTTAAAATCAAAATACCCGATCAAAGCGAAACAAAAAAGTTAATTTAATTTACAAATTCTTCTGTGAAATGGATAACGAAAATAACTTCTATTGACGTTGTTTGCTAGTTTTAATACACAAGTAATGTGAATAAAAATAAGCAATTAATTATTTTCACTCACTCATCCCACCTCACATAATACTATTTTTCATGTTCTAACAATGCAATCAATAACTCTTAGTGATTGACCTTCAATAATACTTATTACTATTATCATTCCCTAGTCATATCAAACAAATCTTTAAATTGATAATAATATTCTTATAAATTAATACTAATATCATTTAATATTATGATATGAATCATTTAATATTATGATATAAATTAATAAATGTACTAAATAAATTTTATGGATAATTTTAAAATTTTCAATTTGGTTCGATTTCAATTCACCATTTACCCCATCAAAATAAAAAATGTTTGAACTCACATTGAGTATATTTTATCATAATGGGAGAGTCCATAAAAATAGGTATTTTAATAGTAAAATGTTCTAAAATGATTTTTTTTTTTAAATATGAATTGTTAAATTTTGATTATTCGATTATTAATTGAAATCCAATTAATAATTTTGATTTGGTCAATATTGAGATTTTAATTCATTACGATTGGTAACTGAATGTTAACCCCTAATTAAAAATGAAAAGGGAGAAATTCAAAGCCCTAATTTGTGAAATTATCCAGGTTCATGAAGAAGAAGGAATCCTACACCGATAAATTCCTCCAAGAGGTCGCCCTGAATTTCATCCTCGCCGGGCGCGACACCTCCTCGGTGGCGCTCAGCTGGTTTTTCTGGCTGGTAACACAAACCCCCAAAGTAGAAGAAAAAATCCTAATCGAGCTCTGCTCTGTTCTAACAGAGTCCCGCGGCGGCGACACCGCCAAATGGCTGGACGATCCGTTAGAATTCGAAGAAATCGACCGATTGATTTACCTCAAAGCCGCTCTATCCGAGACTCTGCGCCTCTACCCGTCCGTACCGGAGGATTCGAAGCACGTGATCGCCGACGACGTTTTGCCGGACGGCACGTTCGTTCCGGCGGGATCGAACATCACGTACTCTATCTACTCTACGGGGAGGATGAATTTCATTTGGGGAGACGATTGCCTGGAATTTAAGCCGGAGAGGTGGTTATCTGCGGACGGGAAGAAATTCGAGACGAAGGATCAGTTTCAGTTCGTGGCGTTCAACGCAGGGCCGCGGATCTGTTTGGGGAAGGATCTGGCGTATTTGCAGATGAAGTCGATCGCGGCGGCGGTGCTGCTGCGGCACCGGCTGGTGGTGGCGGCGGGGCACAGGGTGGAGCAGAAGATGTCGTTGACGCTGTTCATCAAGGATGGGCTCAAGGTGAATGTGTATCCTAGGGATTTGGGGGAAATAGGGATAGGGAGGGGAAAGGATTGAATTTTTGGGTGAAAAATTCACATTTAATTTGTGAATATGATGATGATTTGCATAATGGAGTGTTATACTACTATAGATTATTACAGTTGAGTACTTATTATGAGTCACAATTACATTGCTATTAACAACAATAATGTAGTTATACATTACCTTTGTTTTCTATTCTTTTAAATTAGTGATCAATGCTGTTTTGTGAGATTAGAAATCATTAATTATACTATGTAAATAAAAATTCTACTAATGTTCGTAAGTGAAATACATATAAATTATTTAATTTAAATTGGGAAATGTAACTCTTATGAGAATGTGTTATTTATTGAACACTTACTCATAAATATATTTTAGAATTAAATTTATTAATAGATACAAAATAATTATATAAATGTAGAAATATTTACACTTTTGTAATAACCTTGAATATATATACAATTTCGTTTGTACGAATTAACAATTTTTCATGTTATTAATTGTTGTTGTTGATGATGGTGATACATCTCTCAATGAAACTACAATTTGTGTCCCAGAAGATTAATTAGTCCTTTTATTCCTATTTTTCTTCCCTATTCTTCTACTTTTGGGAAATAATAGATTGGTATCGCTAATTTTTACTTGAATAATAAAATGCCGATCTAATTTAACTTCCCACAAATTCGGTAAACGAATAGATTAGAACAAATGGCATGTTTCAATTTAAAAAAATTAAATGTTCTAATTAAACATGTTGCATGTTTTAAAAATAAATTTAAATAACATGTTGCACCTGGTGGAGAGGGAACAAGAGATTCCATTTTTAAACCAAATAATAATTTATGGATAATTAAAAAACATTAAAAAAATATACATAAAATATGTATATAATTTAAAAAATTAAAATATTTTTTTTCAATTAAATCTTAATTTACATTAAAAAAATATATATAGCCTTAAATAGTTTAAATAAAAAAAACAAATTAAGTAATAATTTATGTATAATCATAAAAAAAATAAAAAAAATATATACGAAATCTATAATATCAATCCAAATTTGCACTCAATTAAATCATGCTTACCCTAACATGTAAAAAATGTGTATAGGACAAAAAAGAAAAAAGAAAAAAACAACGAATGTGTTTATCCTTCTGTATTTCTTATCGTGATTGAGAATGTCATTCAACTATGTGCTTTCCCTTTACTCAAATTGTAATATTAATTTTTGCTTGTTCTGAAATGGTTTGTACTGTTGAATTTTGAGTAAATCTGGTATTCAAGAAAATAAAGCTTCACTATTACTATTAAAAAAAATGTGTGGAAGTTTCAAGTTTCTTTGCTCATTAGACCATGCATTTATTACTCTTAATTGATTACAGCTCCATTTTTTTACATAAAAACAAAGCTGAAACAAACTTTTATTTGCCCATTCCACACTCTACTAAAGGTCCATGATCCATGACATAAGAATTTTTCTCTTTCTAACCAAATGTATTAAAGTTTAAGACTTAAAGTTCATTGATTTGGATGTGACACTCCATCTTAAAAGATTATAATATATGAATATATATGGTTGTTGTGCTCGGTACTGGACCCCATATTAAAAATAGTTCGTCAGGCGGACATGTGTACCAAAAAGTCAAAATCATCGCATTTGACCGCCATACGTTTTTGTGCCGTGGATTTGGTCGACACGTCTTATTTGTACTTTCGTGCTCGCCTTTTCAAATGAAACAATAAATAGCAAAGATATGCTTTCGACCCAAATCATCTTGAAACCATACAAGGCAGATAGAGACGAGCACAAGTGAAATTAGACAATGGAGGGAAACATGCTCGCCCCTTTAGGGCGAGCATATGTGGGATATAACTTCCGAGCCGAGCAAAAGGATTTGTCAGAAGCGATCACGAGATGGAGAGCACGTAAATAACCTCCCCGTCGATTCATTCTAAAAAGAGGTGACAAGTAAGACATTTCTTAAACAGGGCAGATGTCGATCTGGGGGGAAAGCAAGGAAACGTGGCAATCCCACATAAGTTCTTGCATGAAACGAAATCGCTAGCTCAAGCTAGTCAGGACACCACCAGCTCATCAAAAGTACTATAAATAGATCCAAAAAGAGTAAGAAAAAGGTTGACAAAAAATTCCCTGAAAGGACTTTACTATTGTCCCATTCTCTCAAACAACCATTGTAACCAATGAATAGTACATTGTGCTCGACAAAAAAAACTGTCAAGTCTTTAATAATATAATCCTGGCTTGGTATGCCCACAGAGGTAGTCATTTATGACGAACTGGGTCAACAATTTCTGATAATTTAATTATGACTTCGTACAAGTTGTAATTTTGTTTGTAAGTTGTCGCGTATAAAAGCCACATCATATTTCCACGTAATACGACTTGCAACAATTGGCGCTAGAAGGAGGGTACCGAGCACACCCATAACCAATCCAAACACTTTCCAAAAAACCAGGCAGAAAAAAGAAATATAATGCCTCATTCAGGAAATACTCGCATGTAAGGTCAGACAAAAAGCCGCCCGCATATTCACGAGGAAGTTCAGCCGCGACCTCGAGAAAATCCGGCGGTGCAGACTATTAGTCTCGAAGATATAGCCAACGATCCTACTACTACTACGAAGGCGATCACATTCTTCTTAAGAACACAGAGAGATAGAGCTGAAAAAGAATTGACTAAATTGAAAATCCAGGAGGAAGATGATCGACGCTCACAAACTTTAGACAGCGAACAAATAAAAAAGAAAGCCGCCCAGAAGCAAGAGGAAAGGAAGCGAAAACCTTGTCAGGCGACCAACCGCAAGGGTCCAGACGGTTAGCATTTGAACGATTGAGGGTGGTGGCTCAAGAACGGATTGGCGATCATAGGCGACAGGATCCAGCAAAGGAACATTGGCGAACACAATGCCCCGTATAGTCCCTCATGATCTATCACACCACGAAAGGCCACATATTCCAGAAAAATCCACTGCAACTAAGTTGTCCATCCATCATCGATTAGGCGAAGACCGGGGCTTACGGAAGGGGGATCGTCTCCCATTGTGAGCGTGACCAACATGGTCCTCGCGATGGAACCCAGTCCCGTTCTGGTTCTGTAAGTTCCGTGAGATTTGCAGAAATGCAGAAGGCTATAGAAAGTTTGCAGGCCGATTTGGCCACCACGAAAGGGCTTTCTCGAGCGGGCACAATTCATTGTTCGCCGCTCGCCCCCGCGATTATGTCAGCAGATATACAGGAGAAGGTGGCAAAAAATCGGCCACCCATACCATCATTCGATGCTGAATCAGATCCGCATGTCCATCTCAGTAAGTTTTCAGACTATATGATAGCAATGGGCGCCACTGATGCCACCCAATGCCGAACATTTCCCATGACATTGGGGGACCGGACTCATAGATGGTTTTCAAATTTGCCCGCTGCTTCGATCACTTCCTTCACACAGTTAGGGCAGAAGTTTTAGTCCCATTTCTCGTCAATGTGTGCTTGCCCAGCCCCAAAACAACAATTGGCGCATTTTTCCCAGCTAAAAGGCGAGTCAGATAGGAGAGGTTTGATAAATGCTTGTACGACGGAGCTCCTGTCTAGGAGGATGCTAAAATCCACACCGTGGTGGGTGGCTTGACGTTGAATTCAGACATGTGGAAAGCCATGCACCAAGATTGGCCGAATACATATGCTGACTTCCGAGAACGAGCATCCAAAATTATATCTAAGCAAGAGATGCTCGCCCAATCACGCTTAGGACAGGAGGTTGCAATGAAAAGAGTGGTCGCTGGAAAGAGAGCAACAAGTGAAGGGGGTTATAAGCCTCCAGGATCTTTTAAACCTTTTGAAGAAGGAGCAGAGGCGCATGCTCTCCGCAGTATTTTAGGAGTTTCAGCAGAAACAGTGTACAGTCAGATTAAAGACCGGGATATATTGGAAAAGCCCCGAAAAATCACGAAAGATAAAGGTCGTCTTAATGCTTCTAAGTTTTGTTCGTATCATGAATATATCGGGCATAATACTGAGGATTGTCGTGATTTACTTCGTCAGCTGTGGAAATTATATGAAGAAGACCGCCTTACTCCATTCCTCAAAAAACCGGCGAGCAGAGATTCCCGAGATGAAAAGCCGGGAAACCAAAGGGGAAAACGTAAAGTGGATGAGCTATCTGACAGTGATCCAGAGGAGTTTCGCAAGAAACTGGATGTGCCAAAGAAAGGAGCTCCTACAACGAACAGAGGTCGAGAGAGCCAAGAGATCAATATGATCCGCCCAGATTTTGGGCCGGTGGGTGGATGCAATCAGATCCCGACGTTGTTCAAACAAACGGAAAAAGATGGAGATACGCGCTATGCAAAGCGTACATCAGGTGAATGTGGCGAGCACGTCGGCCAAAATACCACCATCTCACCAAATCATGTTTTCGGACGACGATCTCGACGGTATCATCACTCCACACAATGATTCTCTCACCATTAGTGCTCTACTTTTGGGGTTGAAGGTACATCGACTCTTGGTGGACACCGGGGCATATGCGAACATTTTGTTCATCAGCACTTTACGACTGATGGAGAAGCAAGTCGGTGATTTGAGCGGGTATGTCGAGCCATGCGACCACACCATTATGGGTTTTGGGGAATCTATAACCCGGCCATATGGTATGATCAGGTTAGGAGTCGAGTTAGAGTCGACTAGTAATCCGGAGATTCGACGAACTAGAATGCTAGATTTTGTAATCATCGATGCTCCGTCTACTTATAATGGGTTCCTAGGTCGCCCGTTTATTCAGGAATTCAAAGCTACACGTTCGACTTATTATTATTGTGTAAAATTTCCAACACTTGAAGGAACGAGCAGCGTGAAGGGCGACCAGAAAAAGGCACGAGATTGTTTGTTGTCATGCAGGCCAGAAAAACAAAGCATTGTCAACATGATGGAACGAAAATGGGAAATCGGAGGCTCAAGCCATCAGGCCAACGTATTGCCTCAGACGAACACACCTCCCCAGGCGAGCATACTTCCCCAAACGAGCACAAAGCCTGGAACGACCATACAAACTTCAGATCCGATGAATATAGAACCATCCAACGAACAGTTGGCTAGAGAATTACCGAATTTAGAACCTCGTTTAGGCTTCGACCCCATGGAGGTCGAAGATGAACATCAGGGATCAAACTTAGATCCCAGGTGGAAGCAAAAGAAAAGACAAGCAACACCTGTCGAACAGCTGGAGTCCATTATGGCCGACCCAGTCAGGCCAGATTTGGAAATTTTCATTGGTTCAGAACTCCCGGAACCACTTCGAACCGAAATAATCTCATATCTTGGAGCAAATTTGGATGTGTTCGCTTGGTCACATGAGGACATGGTTGGCATTGATCCTAAGCATGCATGCCACCACCTCAACATCAATTCAACACAAGTCCCAATAATTCAGAAGCGGAGAAAATTCGGTCCGGAGAAGTACGCAGCTTTGGACGTCGAGGTCAAAAAGTTGCTCGACAATAAGCTTATTCGGGAAGTCAAATGCCCTAGATGGCTAGCAAACCCTGGGCTCATCCAAAAATCGAATGGAACCTGAAGGTTGTGCATTGATTTTACTGATTTAAATAAGGCGTGCCCCAAAGATAATTTTCCTGTGCCGCATATTGATTATTTGGTTGATAGCACTGCAGGATATGAGCTGATGACTTTCATGGACGCTTTTGCTGGGTATCATCAAATTCCCATGCATCCTGACGATCAAGAAAGTACCTCGTTTTGCAACGGGAAAAATATGTATTGTTGAAAACGTATGCCATTGGGCTGAAGAATGCTGGTGCAACATATCAACGCCTGGTGAACAAGATGTTCGATGAACACATAGGGCGGACGGTTGAGGTATACATCGATGATATTGTGGTCAAAAGCGAGCATAAAGAAGATCATCTCACACATCTAGCCCAGAAGTTTGATATCCTCCGCGCATACAACATGAAGTTGAACCAGAAGAAATGCAGTTTCGGGGTTCATTCGGAAAAATTTCTCGGACACATGGTCAGCCAACGAGGGATCGAGGTGAACCCATCAAAGATTTAAGCTATGCTCGACATGAAAGCACCTAGAAATGTAAAAGAGGTTCAAAAGCTAACTGGACGTCTGGCTTCCATGAATCGGTTTATCTCTCGCACTGGAGATAAGTGTAAGCCTTTCTTCGATGCATTAAAGAAAGGGAGATTCCAGTGGACAGAGCATTGCCAAAGTGCGTTTGAGTCATTAAAACACTATTTAGCGAATACTAAAACGTTGTCCAAGCCAGTTCCAGGCGAGCAACTTTACTTATACCTAGCTGCTTCAGAACATGCGATCAGTGTTGTGCTCGTTCGGGCTGAGGGAACAACAAATTTGCCTATTTATTATGTGAGCCAAGTACTTAAGGAAGCTGAACTCCGGTATCCCCCATTGGAGAAACTGGCATATGCGCTCGTAATGAGTGTTCGCAAGTTGCGATCATATTTTTTCGATCATTCCGTCAAAGTGCTTACTACATTCCCATTACGACAAGTTCTTCACCGACCAGATACATCGGGCCGATTACTCAAATGGGCAGTGGAATTAGGCCAATTCGGTATTACGTTTGCCCCGCGTACAACAACTAAGGGACAAGCAATGGCTGATTTCATGGTTGAGTTGACAATTGTTGGGATTATACTGAAAAGTATGCTTTTTACTTTGTATAATCGAAACTGAATTTTCAGACTTATTTACTGAAATAAATTGTTTATCACTGATGCTTTAAATATGATTGAATGCTACATATATTTACTGCATAACTGTTCAATAATTCGTACGTGTTACATTGTAGTTAATTTAGTGATACCAGATCACAGAAGATTAAATTAACAGTCCCTTGTAACTAAAAGTACGCCATTCACGACCTAGATGGAAATGAACAACCCATCGCGAAAGGTTGAGGTGTAAGGCTCAGATTGGTTTGTCTTGACCAAGAGATTACACTAGTGCATGACTGATGCACTGAATAGGACCTACAGGAGGATAAATTCTTCAGAACTGAACAAGGAAGAATTAGACCTCAGTGGTTCGTTGTTTCTTAATCTTCGTTCCTTAAATAGGATCACGTGGGATTGGTAACTATTGCTTTGACTTATCATGGGTAGCGAATCAAAGAGATTCAATACTTTTTATCTTGGGCAATATTATTAGTCACATGTGATTGTTAAGATTTAATACGAAGAATCGTGTGCAAGTACGCTTGTTCGATTTGCCCTCTTGGGAGGTTCATAAGTTTTATCATACCAAATCTTGCAAGTGGAATTAGTTTCCGGTATGGATAATAATGTTGAACCGTTCCTCGACCAAGGATAAAAGATGTTAATTAACATAAAGCTATTTCAGTGGCTTGAATTAATTAATGGGCTAGATAATCTTAAACACGGGAAATAATGACCGGGAGCCATATTGACTGTAATATGGGTTAAGATGGATAGTGCAATATTAATTATGTAGTGGGATTAATTAATATTTATGGGCTTGAATTATATTGTGGCTCAATATTAGATATTCAAGGTCCATTAGAAGGTCCAATCTTAATTCTCCTAAAGGCCCCCTGAGTAGCCCAACATATAGTCCATTAACTGAAAAGGTGATTAAAATAAAATAAATATTGTTGCTTAATTTTTCCTAAATATTTCAAAATTATAGATATAGTAGGGAGAAAGATTTTCTTTGAATTTTGTTATGGAATGAAGATATGTATTCTTGGAATACAAGATTATCTCATTAAATTCAAGAAATCTCCCACTTGGTTATCTATATAGAATTTTTTAAAATTTGAAGATAATGGGCAAGAAAGATTTTCTTGATTTTCTTGAAAAGATATTATGGAAGATATGTATTTCTTGAAATACAAGAATATCTCATAAATTCAAGAAGATCCAAATCTTGGAATCTTGCATCATTAATTTCGAAAAATCCATAATTAGAGGAGGTGGGATTTTTGTGGAATATTTTAATTATGGGAAAAAGAATATAGGAGATATATTCAAGATTTCTTGGTGATCAAGAAAAGTCTTTTCCCACATTGATTTTCTACTAGAAATTTCGACCACTCCTCTCCTATAAATAGGGGATGATTGTTTCATTCCCAAGTACAATTCCATGTGCTGGAAAAATTAGCAAATCCACATAAGTGGTGCAACAAAGTTTATTTTTTCCTTTTGTTAATTGTTCGACAAGTGTCCTTCCACCGGATAGTTGAGCAAGGGCTAAGGGAATACTTGGGAAGTCCTTTTGGTTAGTCCGTCCAACCGAATTCACTGCCATCCCGAGAGGTACGTTCACGTAAACCCATAGATTCCGCATCGCGTGTAGGTTTTACGGCTTATTATATGCATGATATGTTGTTGCAATTATTATTTGAATTAATATAGGATTAATTCATGCTAGTAATAATTAAAGAATTAAATTTGTATTTAAATATTCATCCCGAATAGATCTGTGCAACTCATTCCCCAACAATTGGTATCAGAGCCACGGTTTGAGACTCTTTTTTTAAATTGTAATTTAATTAAATGGACATTAAATTTGAAATTGATAGTAGAATCAAGTTAGATCTGCTTTTGCGGAATCCCAATTGTCATGGATTTTAATGTGTTTATTTATGCATGCATATAAATTGTGGTTTTAATTCGATTCGTTCGGATTTGTTTTGCCTCGTGAGAAAATCCACGAGTAGACTAGGATTTGTTTGATTTGATCAATGTAATAGACTAGTCTAGATCTAGGTTTATTTATTTTTGTAAATAAATTGTAACCCTGGATCGGGAACAAAGAGACGAAGAATTAAAGGACAAAATCAAGAATCGGGAGTAGGGTATGGGCTGTACCGGCACGCACGGGCGCAGGGCGAGGCCGGGCCGCCAAGCGCGAGGAACGAAACGAGATGCCGGGCGGGCGCTAAGCGACGCGATACCGTTCGATGCATCGAAGCCAGCGGACGGGACGTTGCGACGCGGGCTGGCGCCGTCTTGACGCGGGACGCGGGTCAGCCAAGTCGCGGGCGGCGAGGCGGCAAGCGCTGGCGGATGTCTGTGTCGCCTCGCCGAGAGTTACCGACGTCTACCGACGGTGCTTGAGGTCGAGGCATCCGCGGCACCAGCCGGCCGGTCGTGGAGGTCGTTTAGGCAAGTGGCCGGCGGATCTTGGCGTGCATCCCGGCCGTGAGTCTTTCTTGGCGTTTTTGAGATGAAGTATTTTTCGAGATGAACGAGTGGGAGAAAATTGAGACGTGTTTCTTCAAGATCAAGTCAAGAAAAATCAAACCATGACAATTGGATAATTTGTGCCCAATATTCTTATTTTTCTCGCTTTTGCTTGATTTATTTGTGCTATCTTATGCTTTATTTAATTTGTTTAAATGTGTTTGCATGAGGGTTGCCAAATGGAAAAATCTCACCTTCAAAATTACTAAGTATGTTTAAATAATTAATTGACAATTTTATTCCGGATAATAAAATTGAATTAATTTTGACCTCCATGATTTATTTATTTGTGAATTCTTTTGGAGAAATTCCCCCAACGGGACGGTCAAAAGATAGCTTTCACATGAATGAATTCCAAACGGATGATTGTGGGTTATTACTAGTGGCGACGATGACCCTCCCAACGAGGCTTGATCAAAGCGAAATAATAATCCTGTATTTAATCATGGTTATTACTTAGGTATAAAATTGATATGCATATACTTCCCCAAGTCCCCGGCAATTTTATATTGGTCAAGTGGGAGCCAACTATTAACTGGATATTAAAGGTTTGTAAATCGTTTTGTTTGTAACTCGCTTGAATTTGTTTAAATAATGACCCACCCAACGTGGCTTATTTAAACTGTTTTGAGATGTTGGCTGATGCATGTTCATATTTTTTGAGATTTTAATATGATGCATGTGATCAAACCTTGTGATATATTTGTGCTTATGCATATTATTATTTATTTAAGTTCATCATGTCGCAACCTTTTAATCCACTGTTATATACACTCAAAGAACACCAATTAACTGGAGAAAACTATAATGTTTGGAAACAAAATATGAACTTTGTCCTACCTGCACAAAAACATTATTGGATTCTTGATGTACCCAAGCCACGTAAACTCTTGATGAATCAATCGATGCGGCAAGACATGAGTATAATTTTTGGGAGCAGGCCAATGAACCCATGAAATGTGTAATCTTGACTTCACTGTCTGATGATTTGAAACACATTCATGAAGGTGTTGAGTCCTCTGCGGAAATTATGCAAAGTCTTGAAGAAATGTTTTCAACAAAAGACCGCATGATCGATCAGTTTAAAAACGACGACGTGGCTAGGCTGAAAATGGTTGAGGGAACACCAGTAGTGGAGCATGTTCTCGAGTCAAACACCATTTTCTAAAACCGCTTATCTCGAACTAAGTATTGTGATGAGGCCCAAATCGAATTTATGTTGCTTACTCTGCCAAGGAGCTTCGATGGATTTTACTGTGGTTTTGTGATGAGTGATCACATGTTTACTATGGATAATATACAAGAAGCCTTGGAGAAAGTGGAGAAGCATTTAGGAAAGAAAGACGAAGCATTGGTGACCAAAAGTCTTTTCTCGAGATCTAGGCCAGTGGAAGGCAAGTCTCAAGAAAAGGAAAGTGGTCAGAACCAAAGCAAACTCATCACTAAGAAAAGTGAGAAAAAGACGGTTAGTTTGGGTGTCAAGAAAGAACCAAAAGGAATATGTTTTAATTGCGGGGAGAAAGGACATTGGAGGTCAGCCTATTCCAATCCCAAAAGGAAAGGAAAGAAAGGTAATCCTCACTCACTAGTTGTTGAAACTTGTTTAGCGGAGTATGCATCCCATTTATGGGTGGTGGATACGGGATCCACTGATCATGTTTTTTTCACGTTACAGGGGTTCAAACGGACCCGACAACTAAGTGGAAGTGAGATCCTCATCACACTGGGCGATGCTACGAGAGAGTGGCAAATTGGCAATGGGAGAAGTGCACCTGCTTTTCAAGACAGAGTTTTAATTTTAAGATATGTTTTGTACGCTTTAGTTTTAGAAAGAATTTGATTTCGGTTTCTAAACTTTTTTCATGATGGATATTCGGTTACTTTTAATAAAGTTGTTACCATTTCTCTTTATGATAAATTTATCTGTCATTATGGAACGTTGGCGAATAATCTCTATACAATTAATGTGGCACACCACTCACGAAATGCATCCTATAACACATCAATCAAGCTTTCCGAGAAAAGAAAACGCTCATCGATGTGAACGAGACACTTATTTTGGCATCTAAGATTGAGTCATATAAATCCAAAGAGGATCCAAAGGTTGGTGAAAAGATTTGCTCACTAGAGCTTCTCCAAGTTGAACCATTTCCAACTTGCGAATCATGTTTGAGGGTAAAATGACCAAGAGGTCATTTGGAGCTAAGGAACATTCCTAAAGAAGTATCCGAAAAGAACTCATAGAATGTTGGTTTATCGGTCCAATGTCAATCCCCATCTACAAGAGGAGGTTTCCAATCGAGTATTTTGACTTTTATTGATGAAAATCTACCTCCCATTAGTGTTTCCTTATGAAGGGGAATAAGTCGAAACATTTGAAAAAATTCAAAGAATTTAAGATTCTACCATGGAAGAATATGTATGGAAAACGAAAAAGTCTCTACGATCTCGAAGCACTTCCTAGTGGACTTAGATGTGGTTCCGAATTTGCCCAACTAATCACTGATGAAGGATAATATCCCGCAACTGCAAATTCAAGGGAACAAAGAGCCCAACAAAAGCCAAAGGGTTGCACATAGAAAGAAACAAAATCTTATGGAAATGGATAGATCGTTGATGAGTTATAGATATTCCCATGTGGGCAAAGATAGTCATCGAGGACAACCTAGCAGATCCATTCATTAAAGAGTCCGCCATCCAAATACATTCCCAAACATGTGGAAGGAATGGGTGTCAAGACCACCAAGCATGAGACACATGAGAGTATAAGTGGGAGAAATTATTAGGTTCGTAGTAGGTGACATTAGATGTCCTCGACGACACGCGAGACATGTTGTAGTATACTTAAAAACATAAGGGTGAGTATAAGATGGGAGATTGTTGGGATTATAAGCACCCAGTATGCTTTTTGGAAGAAGTATAATCGAACCAAATTTTCGACTTATTTAAATGAGCTTAAATTGTTTATCACTGATGCTTTAAATATGATTGAATGTTACATATATTTACTGCATAACTGTTCAATAATTCGTACGTGTTACATTGTAGTTAATTTAGTGATACCAGATCACATAAGATTAAATTAACAAGATGAATCGACTAAAAAACATATGCCATTCACGACCTAGATGGAAATGAACAACCCATCGCGAAAGGTTGAGGTGTAAGGCTCAGATTGGTTTGTCTTGACCAAGAGATTACACTAGTGCATGACTTATGGGGTCAAACCCATAGACCTATATAAGAGGATAAATTCTTCTTGAAACCTTTACAAGTAAGAATTTAGACCTCGAAAAAGGATCGATTATGAGGAAACTTTTAATCTTCGCATCCTTAAATCCATCACGTGGGATTGGTAACTATTGCTTTGACTTATCATGGGTAGCAAATCATGAGATTCAATATTTTTGTCTTGGGCAATATTATTAGTCACATGTGATTGCTAAGATTTAATATGCAAGAATCCCAAGGTTTCATTGAAGCACGCTTTGTTCTTGTTTGGTTCTCTTGAGGTTCATAAGTTTTATCATACCAAATCTTGCAAGTGGAATTAGTTTCCGGTATGGATAATAATGTTGAACCGTTTTCGACCAAAACGATAAAATATGTTAATTAACGGAAAGCTATTTCAAAGGCTTGAATTTGTTAATGGGCTAGATAATCTTAAACACGGAAATAATGATCGGAGCCATATTGAAGGTAATATGGGTTAAGATGGATAGTGCAATATTAATTATGTAGTGGGATTAATTAATATTTATGGGCTTGAATTATATTGGGCTCAATATTAGATATTCAAGGTCCATTAGAAGGTCCAATCTTAATTCTCCTAAAGGCCCCCCAGTAGCCCAAACATATAGTCCATTAACCGAAAAAGTGATTAAAATAAAATAAATATTGTTGCCATTTTTCCAAGAATATTTCCCCAAATTATAGATATAGTAGATGAGAAAGATTTTCTTTTGAATTTTGTTATGGAATGAAGATATGTATTCTTGGAATACAAGATTATCTCATTAAATTCAAGAAATCTCCCAAGGTTATCTATATAAATTTTTTGAAAATTTGAAGATAATGGGCAAAAAAAGATTTTCTTGATTTTCTTGAAAAGATATTATGGAAGATATGTATTTCTTTAATACAAGAATATCTCATAAATTCAAGAAGATCCAAATCTTGGAATCTTGCATCATTAATTTCTAAAAATCCATAATTAGAGGATGTGGGATTTTTGTGGAATATTTTAATTATGGGAAAAAGAATATAGGAGATATATTCAAGATTTCTTGGTGATCAAGAAAAGTCTTTTCCCACATTGATTTTCTACTAGAAATTTAGACCCACTCCTCTCCTATAAATAGGGATGATTGTTTCATTCCCAAGTACAATTTCATGTCTTTGGAAAAATTAGCAAATCCACATAAGTGGTGCAACTAAGTTTATTTTTTTTCCTTTTGTTAATTGTTCGACAATAGATGTCCTTCCAAAGATAGTTGAGCAAGGGCTAAGGGAATCCATTGGGAAGTCCTTTTGGTTAGTCCGTCCAACCGACATTGGAAGGAATCCGGGTGTCAAGACCACGTGAAACCCTTAGATTCCGGGAGAAATTATTAGGTTTTTACGACTTATTATATGCATGATATATTGTTGCAATTATTATTTGAATTAATATAGATTAATTCATCCTAGTAATAATTAAAGAATTAAAAGCGCACTGTATAAGGGATTTGTATTTAAATATTCATCTCGAATAGATCATTTACTCATTTCCCCAACAACATATCCACATCAATGATGCTTTAAAAGTGATCGAATGTTACCATATTTACCGTGACATAAGCGTTCAATGGTTCGCTCAAGTTCATTGTAGTTAATTTAGTGATACCAGTTCTCATTAGATTAACCCAACAAACTTTTGTAACTACAACCATTCGCTTTTGATTTCCCTAGATGGAAATGAACAACCCATCTGAAAGGTTGATCGTGTAAGGTTTATAAATGGCTATGTCTTGAATTCAAAAATTGATGATATCTGCATGACCGATAATTGTATACCAAGTATTGGTAGAGGATAAATTCTTGAATCCAACAAGGAAGAATTAGACCTCGAATAGTTAAGAAAATTCTTAATCTTCGTTCAACAAGTGTATATCGATCAATTACCTCGATTGGTAACTCATTTGTTTGACTTATCATGGGTAGCAAATCATAGAGATTCAATACTTTTATCTTGGGCAATATTAGGGGTAGTCAAAACTGATTGCTAAGATTTAATACGAAGAATCGTGTGCCAAATAGCTTAGTTCGATTTTGCCCTCTTGAATCAGAGGTTCATAAGTTTTATATACCAAATCTTGCAAGTGGAATTAGTTTCCCAGATGGATAATAATGTTGAACCGATCTAATCGACCAAGGATAAAAGTTTTAATTAAAACCCGAAAGCTATTTCGATTCCAAGTTTTATTAATTAATGGGCTGTGATAATCTTAAACATCGAAATAATGACCGCTGAGCCATATTAACTTAGAATGGGTTAAGATGGATAGTGCAATATTAATTATGTAGTAGGATTAATCAAATTTAAGAAAGGCTTGAATTAGATTTATAATATTAGATATATTCAAACCATTAGAAGGTCCAATCTTAATTCTCCTAAAGGCTCACCAACTTAACCCAACATAACCCATTAACTTAGATTAGTGATTAAAATAAAATAAATATTGTTGCAGAATTTTTTAAATAGTTCTCAATTAAAGATATAGTAAATCAAGATTAAAGAAACCCTGAATTTTGTTATGGAACAAAGATATCCTATTCTTGGGGTTTGGGGATAAGATTGTTGAATTCAACTATGAAATCTTTTGGTTATCTATATAGAAATTTTGAAAATTTGAAGATAATGGGCAAGCTAGATGAAAAGATTTCTTGAAAAGAACTTATGGATGAACACAATATAAAATAAGCTTGAAGTTGTCTTTCTTAAATTCAAGAAAATCCAACTATAGATTGAGCATCATTAATTATGTTGTTTGTCCCAAATGATTTTTTTGTGGAATATTTTCAATTATGGGAAAAAGAATATCCCATATTTATAGACCTTGAGATCAAAGAAAGCCTTTTCCCAGAGCAATTTTCTATCTAGAAATTTCGCTATTTTTCTCCTAGAATAGGGATGATTGATTTCATTCCTTCAGAACAATTTGGCTTTGAAAGTTTATAAATCCACATGAGAGAGCAACAACATTTAATTTTTCCTTTTGTTAATTGTTCATACGTGTGTCCTTCCTTATTGATGAAAGCCTTGAATTTGGGAAGTTGTTCCTCCAACTTAGGTTGGTATTCATCTTGTTCGGATCCGTCGGTAGACGTATGATAAGATGAAACATCGTAGGTTTCTTTATTATATATGCATGATATGTTGTTGCACCGATTATTTGAATTAATATAGATTAATTCATGCTGGAGTAATAATTAAAGAATTAAATTTGTATTTAAATATTCATCCCGCCGAGATCTACCGAACTCATTTCCGGTCTTATCTTCGAAAAGTATCACCAACTAAGGCATATGTAGGTTTGATGGTTCGTGACTTCAAGTTCGAGTTATCCGACAAGATCGTGGTTCTCAGATCAACCCGCAAACTTTTACGACAACCATTTAGCGTTGATTTCCCACCAAAGATAACAATGAAGCGTATCTCAATCCTTGATCGCGGGTTTATAAATGGATATGAGTTGGGAATTCAAAATTGATGATATCTATTACATTCGGATTTTGTATACAATCATTATCAACCGGTCTCCTATAGCAAAGATTATAAACATCAAAGAGAAAAAGAAACTCCGATCGGTCCTATTACATGTGTTTTTGGAACTTTCATCAAAACTATAAATTTCCCAACATGATGCTTTGGCTCGATTGACAACAGCAGAAGGAGTGACGAGCATGACGGACGTTGTGGTCGTCACAACCTACTCGCCCTCAGTTCCAAGAGTTGTGATCGTCCATACATCAGAAGTACAAGAAACTTGGATGACCCCAATTTTAAATTACCTTCGGCATGGTATTCTGCCCGAAAGTAAGGCACAAGCTACGCGTCTCAGATTACAAGCTACTCGGTACACTATTATAGGCGAGCATTTGTACAAAAGAAGTTTTTCTCTTCCATTATTGAAGTGCCTCACTCCCGAGGAAGGTCATGTGGTTCTCGAGCAAATTCATGCGAGGGTATGTGGAAATCATACAGGTGGACATGTCTTGGCATATAAAACAATTAGACAAGGGTATTATTGGCCCACACTCAAGAGGATTCATTCGCTTATGCTCGCTCATGTCATAAATGTCAAATATATGCCCCACTTATTCATAGTCCCCCTGAAGAACTAGTGTCTGTATACAACCCGTGGCCATTTTCTAAGTGGGGGATCGATTTAATTGGCCCATTTCCTACAAGCATGTCGGGGGTGAAATTCGTTGTGGTCGCTGTTGACTATTATACTAAATGGGCAGAAGTTGAAGCCATCATAAAGGCTAGCGAGCAAAGAATGTGAAATTTTGTTTGGAAGAATATCATTTGTCGGTTTGAGCTTCCTCAGTCATTAGTAACGGATAATGGAAAACAGTTCGATGGAAGTGAATTTCGACAGAATTGTGCTCGTTTGGGGATAAAGAAACATTACTCTACTCCATATTATCCCCAGTCGAACGGACAGGTCGAGGTTGTTAATAAAATCATCAAGCATACCCTCAAGGCTAAACTTGATAATTCCAAGGGGGTGGATGGGCTGAAGAGTTGCCAGAAATCTTATGGGCATATCGTACTACCTTCAGAACATCAACAGCAGAAACCCCCTTTGCCATGGCATTCGGCACGGAGGCTGTTATCTCAGCAGAGGTGGAAATCCCGAGCCATCGGACTATGTGTTTCAGCGAAAACACCAACGATCAAGCACTTGCTTTAAGTACGGATCTATTGGAGGAAAGGCGATTAGAGGCCGATTTCAAGAATGCTATATACAAGCAAAGGTCGGAGAAGTTTTATAATTCCAAGGTTCGTACTCGCAGGTTTAAAGTTGGCGAGCTCGTTTTAAGGCGAGCAACGGGGGTAGCAGGTGGTGTGTTCGGCCGAGCATGGGAAGGACCATTCCGGGTGTCGGAAAGTTTATTGAATGGGGCGTATGATTTGGAAGATTTGAGTGGAGTTCCATTGTCCTATTCGTGGAATGCGTCAAATTTGAAAAGAATATTATCAGTAAAAGGCCAGAGGGTGAGCTTGTGTTCATCTGCGATCAAAAGCAAGTTGAGCGACCAGTCACGTATGCTCGTTTGAGGCGAGCACAATGACCAGAAAAGCCGAACAAGAGGTACTGGATTTGGAGAGTTAAATATTATCGGCAGAACTTTTCTCATCTTTATCAAGGTTTGAGATTGCGCGTCATTTCCCGATAAGGATAAGTGGCAACCAAGTGGGGTATGTGTCACTTTCTTAATCAAAAGTGGCAATAGCCGTTGCAGATGTTAACTTGGGGTTAAAACTTATTGGGGGCCACCATCAACTAGCTGTATCAGCTCATGCTAGTTACGCTTGTATAAATAGGCATGTCGAGAGCCAGACAAAGACATGAAAGGAGAGAGAAAAATTGAAAGAAAGATTCTTCTATGATATGTTGAGGGAGATAACTTTTGGTGGAGTTGGCCGGTTTGTTATGCCTCCCGACGTAATTCATAACGCCAGTGTCAGCATTTCCCACACTGACTCAATCAGATGTTTTGACATTTGCTCTTACACGAGCTGGAAACCTCGTATCCCAGCCCCGAAGCAGAGTACTTTGGTCTCGATTTGGAAAAGTCAATCCAAATCGGGAGAAGTATTCTTTTCGGGGGTTATAGCGTACTCGGCGAGCACGTCTGGGTGCTCACGTCGAGCACGAATAGCTCGACAGAGTTATGGTTGCCACATCACATTCTTTACTGCTTATGCAGTAGTAAATCACAAGTCCCCTTTGCATCCCTAAAATCTCCTCCGTGGGGGTGGGATGTTGAGGGGTGCGTACTCGGCGATGTGCGGATGCTGATGCTCAGGCATCCTCGTACGGCCCAGATAAGTAATCGGGTGCGCAGAAGGGGATAGAATGGTGCGAGCAGAGGCATATGCCCGCACCAGGTATAGGCGAGCAGGATTGCTCGCCATATGCTCATGTCCGCGGCAGCCCGCATAATCACAACTTGTCTAGGAGGGGCAAGCCCTGATGCTGCTGTTGCTCGTGAGCATGTTGTTTGAAGTTAGGGAGACAAAGGGCCGGGCCCCCTCAAACTTGTCAACATCAGTAGCTAGGACGAGAGGTCGGCAGCTCATGATCGCCCTCAACTCAAGACGAGGTTTCGAATCAAGCAAAATAATAGTCCGATATGTATAGCTATGTGTAATAGAAATAGTCTTCTCCAAATGTAAAAGTTGTAATAGTATAGCAACGTGTTGCAAAGCGTTTTTGTTTGTTAAAATTCTCTAGTTAAAGCCTATGAATGGTCGCACCTAAGCCGAACGGCCCAAACAGAGACGAACGAGCAGAACCTAATGTTCACCTGACGAAACAAATCGTACTTACAGATGCCCGCAACAAAGCGAGCAATGGGTACGGGGTCGCAGCTAAATAAGACGGCCAGAGCAGAATAGTGATCGCAACAAACATAAGACGATTACGAGAGAAACAAGGGGTTGCAGCTAAATAAGACAACCCATTTGATTGCAGCAAAATAAGACAATAAAAAACCGAGACAAGTCAGGAAAGAACTTAGGCATTTACCATGTTCGAACATCAGCAAAAAGACAGAGGGCACAAATTAGAAAAAAAACAAACAAATTCCCATAAAGATGGCAAAACTAGCCATTCATCATCAACACAAAAAGATTGTTCAGATAACAAGTACCACAAAAATATCAAGTTTATCAGAAGGAGAAGCAAGAGAAATCACACATCAAGAAAAAAGTTAAAGGAAAAAATTCATTGTTTGGAGTAGGTGGTAGGGATCGAGAGAGCAATTCCTGCCTAGCGTGCTCGTCTTCATCAAGGGCATCTTTGGATCCACTCGACTTGTCAACCGGTGCACTTTGCTCATCACGCACTTCACCATCATGCTCGCTTTGCGCTCGGCCTTCCTGCTCATCCTCGACCTGCTCGCCCTTATGAGGTTCATCTACAGCATGTTCCGTTCCGACTTCATCTTGATCTTCTTCTTCGTCAGACACGGGGTTTTCGATCTCCACCCCGGCTGGAAGCATGGAAAAGTCGCACAGGTCTCGCAGATCGCTTAATGGCAGATTGCGATCAGGAGGATTGTCGATCATATATTTCTCGAAGGCCGATTTCAAAGGGGAAATCTGCTCGGCCGAGAGGGCCTGTCTGCTCGCCCGAAGAGCATCGGAAAAGGCACAGATGTATGAATAGTTTGATATCGAGTCCACGTACTCTCTGGTGTGCATTTTCAAGTTTTCCAGGCCTAAACGAGTGTTGATTTCTTCGGCAGTGAGAAGCTGTTGAGCAAGCAGAATTTTCTCACCCTCTAACACTTCATTGTCGGTGTTAAGCTTCCAGATTTCAGGAGTTTGTTGTGCTTGAATTTCTTTCATTCTCTGAAGCTCTTCCCGTTCTTGACCCAATACTTCATGGGCTTGGTGCAACTCCCCCTTGATTAGCCGTGTTTCCTCTTTTCTCCGACGAATCTCCACTTGAGCGGAATTCACTTCCTCCCTAGCTTTGTTCAACTCCTCCATCTTCTCCCTGAAACTAGCTGTGAGCAGCATGTACTTGGAATTAAGACTTGCTGCAGCCGAGAAGGCACTTTCCAAAAGCACGAGTGAGCGACCTTGATGGATAAGGCCTAATCGCATTTTTTTCCAGCGCCGAGGGGCCATTGATTGCTTCTTCCAGATCGGTCGTCCAGGACCGAATGGGGGTTTCACAAGCTTTATGCACGTGCTCGGGCAGTTAGGGGATATTGCTCACAGTGGGGGAGCAGAAGTAATCCTCAAGTCTGGTAGTAAATGGGTTCTCTGGGCAATGAACATGTTAAACATTTTAGCATTAGACGAGCAAAATGATCACAACGAACATAAATACCAAAAAAGTAATGAAAGCTAACATAGATACCTGTTCGCCCAAACGAGATTCCAGCCTACGAAAGATCTATCGTTAGGATCCCAAACTCGGGAGCTGGAAGGGGCCTCGGGATCAGTAAACTGTGGAGGGGGTATAGTTATGCTCGTCCCGACCAGGTCAGTCTGCTTGGTGGGGGAGATTGATGGGGGAACAGTTGTGCTCGGCTCTGATGCTGGTTCTAGAATAATAGTGTTGGGCGGGCTTGCTTGAAGCGCAGTAGACTGATCTCCTGATTGCCTCCTGGTCTGCTTTGGCGAGGGGGCCTATTCGCTCGGTCCTTGCTCGCTGGATCGAGTGGTCCTTTTTTTTTTTGGTTCGCTGCGGGAAGCTTTATGTGCTTCCCGCTCAGCTTGAATCCTGGCCATTTCACTGGGTTTCCTCTTTCTAGCCATCTCGGTGTGCTCGGCTGTGCTTACGGCGATAGTAACGGCGGGGAGAGCTGTGAAAAGAAAGAGTCTATCATGGAATGGATTATTAAAAGTATGGTATATGGTCAAATAGAAAAGCTTGTTTATACCAGTTGGGTTAAGGGCTACCAAGTGATGAGGGGGCACGTACAATCCTCCCTTCTTCCTTTGATCCGCGGTGTTCAACGTCCTCACTGAGCGTTCGGAATAGGGCTCAAGATCAATTTGCCAGATACTGCTAAAGTATCCATCTTTTGTTTCTTTGTCAGTAGCACCTTGAAGTCCTGAGACAGAAGAAACAAGTTAAAATCAGTCTTCTGAGAAAAAATAAAGCAACAAGTTACTTACTCCGATAAATTCCAAAATCAGTGGGAATGTCTAGACGAGCATTTGGTTCACATCCTGAAGCAGGACTTTTCCAATCACCCCCGACGAACCAAAATTTCTCTTTCCAATCCGTAATCTTATTGGGCACATCCTCGATGACCTTACACTTTGCGTTCGCTTGCATGAACAACCATCCATGTTCACCTTTGGGTCGAGACAAATGGATTAATCGAGTAAGTTCTGCTGCTGTAGGATAGTACACAGGTCTCGTTTTGCCGAACAAGATTAAAAAGCTCATAATCATGTGCCACCCATTCGGCATTAACTGTGTAATTATAATATTCCACTCCACAAGCAAGGGAGTAATGGCGGGGTGCAGGGAAAATCGAAGACCGACCTCCATGGTATCCAGATTTACAGCAACACAACCTTCAGGAGGCTGATCGGCTCGCTCATTAGGGCCGGGAGCCCAGAAGAATACATCTTTTGGAGTCTCGTAATTTCGGTGTAATTGGCCGAGCATATCTGCACCAATTACACTTGTTATCTTGCTCGTTGGGTACTCATTTTCAATTCCTATCCGGTGAGGTTGTTCGGGCCATTTGAGGTCGTACCGAGCACTATACTCGACATATGTTGGATTGTGAGGGCGACCAGAAGGAATGTCTTGAGTTGAATCCGAACCGAACTCTATGTTCTGCTCGTGTGCAGAGGTAATATCTTGTTCGCCCCCAACTTTCCTGCTCGGCTCATTGATTCTCATTGATTGGGACCCACTGACATCACGATTACCCATAACCCTAAAATTCATTCGAGATTGGGGATATTCTTCGTCAGAGTCATCTAAAAAATCAGAACGGGCTAGGTCTTGGTCCAATTCATTGATGGCCTCATCGGAATCCGACGAAAGGATAGCGAATGGTTGTCGGATTTGCCATCGAGATTTTGACCCCGAGGCATCCGCTGTCGGAGCATTAACCCCGCCGCGGGTAATCGGGCGGTATGACGAAGAAGAAGACTCGTCGTGATTCGATTCTCGAAATTAAACAATGAATCGATGGAATTTGAATGAGTAGACATAATGGGAGTTAAAAGTGAGAAGAGAAGCAATTACCTGAAAGGAGTTTCTCGTCGGAAAAAATGCACCATTGCCGGAGGTTTTAGTGAGAAGAAAAAAGAAAAAGAGGCGGACGAAAGAAAGAAGAAAAAATAATGGAGAATGGTATTTAAGGGGTTTGCTGAAGTGACGGGTTTTTCGAAGATTTGAAAAAGTTCGATTATAATTTTTTATAATTTGAACCTCGAAGCCTGTGAAATCGAGCCTTTCCATCTTCACAAAAGACTATCTGCTTCGAAATATGTGTTATAAAAATTGGAGTAATATTTGAGATTCTCCGGAAATATTGGACAGTCGGGCCCACATGATTGACACAAAGTGACCCGACTGGGGGGGTATTGTTGTGCTCGGTACTGGACCCCATATTAAAAATAGTTCGTCAGACGGACACGTGTACCAAAAAGTCAAAATAATCGCATTTGACCGCCATACAGGTTTGTGCCAGGTGGACGGGGTCGCCACGTGCGCTGGTACTCGTGCTCGCCTTTTCAGCGAGCACAATAGCCAGGCAGTATGCTCGACCCAAATCATCTTGAAACCATACAAGGCAGATCGAGACGAGCACAAGTGAAATTAGACAATGGAGGGAAACATGCTCGCCCCTTTAGGGCAAGCATATGTGGGATATAACTTCCGAGCCGAGCAAAAGGATTTGTCAGAAGCGATCACGAGATGACGAGCACGTAAATAACCTCCCCGTCGATTCATTCTAAAAAGAGGTGACAAGTAAGACATTTCTTAAACAGGACAGATGTCGATCTGGGGGGAAAGCAAGGAAACATGACAATCCCACATAAGTTCTTGCATGAAACGAAATCGCCAGCTCAAGCTAGTCAGGACACCACCAGCTCATCAAAAGTACTATAAATAGATCCAAAAAGAATAAGAAAAAGGTTGACAAAAAATTCCCTGAAAGGACTTTACTATTGTCCCATTCTCTCAAACAACCATTGTAACCAACGAATAGTACATTGTGCTCGACAAAAAAACTGCTGTCACGTCTTTAATAATATAATTCCGCTTGGTATGCCCCAAAGGTAGTCATTTATGACGAACTGGGTCAACAATTTATGATCATTTAATTATGACGTCGTACAAGTTGTAATTTTGTTTGTAAGTTGTCGCGTATAAAAGCCACATCATATTTCCACGTAATACGACTTGCAACAATGGTCTTTACAGGAGCTGATCAGAATTTACTAATTAGTCATTAGGAAAAATGGGTAAGGATTGTCGAACTTCTTTTGCTTTAAAACTTTGTTACTTACTAAATGGGTGAATAAAAATACATTTAATTTAAATTCGTCTCACAATCAGCAGTAATAAAAAAGAAATTCATATTTATTTACATGCATCGAGTTGTGTGATATTAAGAAACTAAATAGATTAATTTATTTCACACTTCTCTATAAGTTTGAACATTTAAAAGAGACGAAATTCTTTCATAATATCATAGCCTTCAGACTCACGCACTCATCCTGGGTTCAAACCCCACACAGCAAAAACTCTACTCATGAGTTGGAATTCTTTAATGAGAGTGTCATGATGCAGCTAGAGTAAGCCAAAATTTGAGATATGTGGTTTTAATCAGAATCTTAATTCGATGTTTACACTTTATCAGCAATATATAGTTTAATTAATCTTTTGATAGGTCTTGTCACTAGTTTTATCCTTGTAAGCTACATAGACAATTGAGATTTTCTCTGCAGAGCAAATTATAAGATATATTTCCCATATAATTACATACAGCATTAAGTAATATATAAATAAAGTGATCCTACACAAGGAGAGAAGGCATTTAATTTAGTTAAATTTTAACATTAAGTAGAGTGAACTCAGATGATAGGAATGAAATTCATGGAGGATATTTTGGTAAATTGCTAATTTAAGATCATTGAAGATGTTTATGTCGTTTGACGATGGAATGCCCGAATGTTTCTGATAACAATATGCGACGAAAAGGCTCCGCGATTAGGGACGGATTTAGGGGTGCTCATGTGCGCTCGCCTTCACGTGATGTATAAGTACCAAATCAAGATTTTAAACCAGAAAACATAAATCAGAATTAAAGATTTGGTCACAGTTGGTCTTCAAGCTCACATAAACTCGAACTTCTTAACAAATCAAACGCAAGAAGAAGATACAAACTATTACACACAGGAGAAGGGATAAGACGAACTAGTTTGACTGTGTCATTTTCAAGCTGAAATCCCACAGTTTCTTTGCCAGTTCTGCATCTGTACCGTGTTGACTCGTTTTTGAGACATTGCTGTCCATAAAATACTCACCGCTTACTCCCTTAACCTGCGGATGCAAAGCTACATAACAATTCGTTGCTGCTCCCTGTAAACAACAACGTTGGACTTCAGTTTAAAAGAATGTCATATCATCTAACACTATTGTGTTACTTAGATTAATAACTCCTATTTAAATGATTGGAACAAGATAAGATGTTTTAACAAACCTGAGGAATGGTTTTTAGAAAATATTTACCAACCCACTTAACTACGCCTGCAAAGACAAAAGATTAACAGGCATCACCAGATATCCAAGTATTAATTTACACAATGTCTTAACATAAATTGGTTTATACCATGCAACTGGTTTTCATTTTGTGTGTATTTTTAAACAGTATTAGTTGTTTCATAAAATGTATTATTGTTTTTTTAGTATTAGTTGTTTCATTAAAAAGTGTTAGTTGTTCGACTATAAAGTGATAGTTGTGAACTAGTTGCAAGATAAAACTATTTTATGTAAGACCAACGCTTTAATGTATAGGTCATGTATCTTAATAACAAGAGATTGAACTGAACTTCCGTAGTTATTAAAAGCGCCTGAGGCGCGCTTAACGCCGCGCTTTCGGTGCGCCCATCATCGCTACCGCCATAGGCCCAAAGGCGGTTGATTTTTTTCGGGCGCTTCGCCTGGGCGCCTTTCGGCGCCTTTGACTCGGCAAAAGGCGCGCCTAAGGCGGGTTTGAAATAAAAAAATAGAAAAAAAATACTATCTCTTAAGTCAATATTTAAGGTCAATCTAGGGTTCATTCTCTTTTTAAAAGCCTTGGGGATATAGATGAAACAAAAGATGGGACAAACCAAGACCACCAAGGTAAAATTTGACTTGGGGTATTACATGGCTTTTTAGGTTTACAGGCATTCTATAGAATGTTTTTTTCCAGGGATGCAAAGACTGCAATAAAGACTTCTTCCTTTATCGCCTTTTGGTCCATTAAAACTATTGTTCAAGTTTCTCTAAAAGCCTTGGTAGAAAACAAAGATGGGACAAACCAAGACCCTAGTATAGCATGGCTTTTGCAGGCATTCTATAGAATTGAAAGACTGCAATATATGCTTTGAATCTTCAGGGATAATATCATTTTTGGTCCCTAAAGTTTATCTATTTCTAGTTTTGGTCCCCTTCATCCACTCACCATAAAACTTGAATACTCCCAGATTTGGTCCCACCGTCTGTTAACTGATGGAATCAACTATTTGTGACTAAATGTGGGAGTAAAAGTGTACTTCAAGGACCTAGAGGGTGACCAAAACTGGGAAAAGGTAAACTTTAGGGACAAAAAATGATACTATCCAATCTTCTAAAAAAAAAAAAAAACAAGGGTAAGAGCTTCACCTTCAACAATAGTCATATGTCGCGTAAGGTTGGTGGCAATTGCTCCGGGATGTAGTGAGTTAGCAGTTATTTCAACTCCTTCTTCCTATTGCAACAAAAACAAATGTGACAAGAAATAATGACCAAACTGAGTAATACGAGTATATCAGAAGATATAAGAAGAATTGGATACACGTAACATAACAGCCATAATTCAGTCAACCCAGAATTTTGCTCTTACTTATCTCATATTTAGAATAAGAAGTCACACTTTATATTACTTGAATATACTGATATATATATAAAAACATAGATTTGCATATAAAGTGTTGCAAATTGCATTTGCAATGATAATAACACGATGACTTGACATCGTTAAAATCTTATTCATGCCTATATAAACTTGTCTAGATCAATTACCTTCAAACGTCTTGCAAGTTCATTGGCATGTAGTATGTTAGCTAGCTTTGACTGTCCATAAGCATATATGCTATTGTAACTGCGGGGCAACAATAGAAATAAATTATTAGATGAATTCCAACAAGAAAATGCTAGTTAATTTGAAGAATAAAAATCCAATGTATTTACATAGAACCTTAAAGGCAGTTAATATTGAGGATAAGATTTTTTCTTTTATGAACATGCAACCCTAGTAAAAATTACCAAGTTCACACGGTTTAGCAGGACCCTTATTTCCCCCATTAAAAAGACAGTTAAACAATAATGAAATTATAACATGAAAAAAAAAAACACTTATAAACTGATTTTACTTAATTAATTTTGAGAAAAAACAAAAGTAAACATTGGGTGAAAACGGAAAACCCAAATGGGATAAAAAGCATTATAAGGAAAAAGGAGTGCCCTTAAAGGAGAAAATAAGTAAGAATTAATTCCAAAAGTGTAATGGTAATAGACTAAGTAAATCTAAAGTTTGAGTTCAGACTAACCATGTGCATTTCTTGCTCTTACCTTATACAAGGCTAATTGTCAATAGAAATCGTTTTTCGACCATATTATTGAATTATATTTGTCTCAGGCATATATACACAAATTATCAGAATATCCAAATGTTAAATACTATCAATTGTGCCCCAAAAATACCATTGAATGGCCAGGATATTCAATGCTCACTATAACGAAAGCATTCTGTTTAAATGTTCACTCTCATTTAATATAACGATGCATCAACAATAATCCCCCTCAGTACAAAATTATTAGAATACCGAAAAATTGTTTCTCAACACTCACATAAAGCTCCAAGCTACTCAAATGAGACATTCAACATAGGGGGAATGGGATAGTTGACTAACGTATATGATTAATCTTATTGATGTGTAAGCTGAAAAAACAAATCCCAATTTACCTTGAACTGTCATTGATTTTATCAAATCGAATGCCTTCATTATACGCAAACCGATGACCCTCGGAAGAAACATTGACAATTCTTCCTTCTTTCCGACTCTCACATGCAGTCTTTTTCATGTTATCAATTAGAAGATTTGTCAAAAGAAAATGACCTGCATGGAAAATAAAGAGAGCACAATCACACACACAAAAAAAAAAGGGAATTTGAAGAGAATAAGCCCATCATAGAAGAATAATATCAGTTTGATAATTCAGTCAGAGATTGAATTTCTAATCCCCTGCTTAAGACAAGAGTTTGCTTGCCACAAGGCTAAAATTAATATTTGTTGCAATTTGGACACAAAGATTTTACTGAATTTAGTCCTGACGAGGATTAAATTAGGTAAGCAATGCGGATGTAAGACTAAAAATAGGGGATCGAATAATCAAACTGTATTCAGCAAACATCTTAGAAACAAAAGTTATCTTGAATACCTGAAAGACCAGACTCAATCAGGAATAACTGTAGGAACAAACAGACGCCAAAGGTTTTTAAATATAAAATAATAAATTAGTGTTTTGAGGTTCTCGAGAGAAGTAAATCATTTACTTGACTGAATACATTTAGGACATTAACAACGCATTATGTACTGAGAGGTTTACAGATGAAGGGGCACACGATCCAAGATAATCAAATTCTACACTGAATGGAAAGCCTTGGTTCAGAAACTAAAATTCTTTAATTCAGCAGCGCAAACAGAATAAATGGACTCACAGTTTTTGTGTCACAGATATGATTATTTGAGTTTGGGTCTTTTACTTCGGTATAACACAGAGCAGAGTGTATATATTGATAATAATCAATCTCAAAGAATTTAAAGCATCATAGGACCCACAACAGAATCAATAGATACATAGGTAACAACAGAAGTTGCAACATGGGACCATCTATATTAAGGCATACCTAAATGGTTAGTTGCAAATTGCAACTCTATGTTGTCTTTTGAAAGCATGAAAGGAGGCGCCATAACCCCTGCATTGTTACTATCAATTAAGAAAAGTTGTCAGTTTATGAGAGTACCATAGAAAGGCTTAAATCACGAGAAACATAAAGGAAACAGTGGGTGTTCAAAAACATAACTAGAGTCACTTCTTTTTAAGATCTTATCACAGAAAACTCACATGAGGAGGTTTAAAGGAAGACCCAAGGAGTTGTACTCTGATGCGAATTTTCTTACAGAGGCCAAAGAAGAGAGATCGAGTTCCATAATATCAAGTTTAGCTTCAGGGATCTCTTTGAGTATGTCTTCCTTACCCTTTTTACAGATGTCCACATTGCGCACTGCCATTATTACATGAACTCCACATAATGCAAGAACTCGGGTGGTCTCTGTTCCAATGCCACTTGATGCTCCTAAAAGACAACACATCAGATAAAGCACCAGTAGTGAAACAATAAGTAACGGGAGTAGTTTTTTTTCATTGAACAGTATTAGTTGTGCACCACACCTAAGTGTTACTACGAACCAAGTCATCTTACTCAAGATATGCAGAAGCTGCACTTTATTGATGTGCTTGGTGGTTCCTCGCTCACTCAAAGTACATTTCAAGGTGAAAGGTTAAATAATACAAACACTTCTTAACCACTTATTCTATTATAACCGTGGTTCAGTTTATGAGCCTTGTTAAGTATAAGGAATCGAACCATAGCATAAGTTTCACAAAGAAAGTTTCAAGAAAAACACATGATCAAAAAGAATAGGCATGCAAACAACCCTAGATACAGCACCAGTAACTTAGCTTCAATACCATGAGAACAAACCAATTTTATTTGTACAATAAATGATATCAATACTCCTCAAATTTTGAGCAATTTCTTAGGTTTCTCATTGAGTATCCATTCAAAAATCTAATCAGATATGCAAATATTACTCTTAACTTCCAAATATAAATACATGACTTAGTATCAGCAAACAAGCAGGAATCAAACTAATCCTACAAATAATGAACAAACCACGAATCAAATAAAACCTAGAGTGACAGTGATCCAATCGCAAAACAATAAAAAAGATCAGTTGCAAAGAGAAGCATAGAAAAAGTACACCGTGGAATAGTATCCAAAAATCACAACATAAGATTCAAAACAGTAACTGAAACAAGCCCAATCAAAGATTATCCGAATCAAACATAGTATTAGGTAAAATTTAAAGTGAGGAAATACGAACCAGTGACAATTGCTGTGAGGCAGGAGCCATCGATTCCTCGCGTAACCTCTTCAGCAGTTGATCGAGCTGAAAATCCCGACGAACCTTTTAATCCGAAAATCCACATCTCTCTTTTCTCTCTCAAAATTTGCAGCTTGAAATTTTATGCAACAAGCTGCTCGCACTTATATTTTAATCTTGAAAGGCACTCGGGAAGACGAGCATAATTTGTGAAATGACTTTTTAATACATTGAAAAAGATGTGTGTTTATTTATGTTGAGTTATATCCTATTTATCTATGACACCATCTAATATGAATTTTTGTCTAATTCTTCTTTATTTTATTGAGGCAATTTGCAGTATGGGTTTAAGAAAGAGATGCTTTTCAAGAAATGAAATTTTAAATTAAATTAATAATAATAATAAAATAATATAATAATAAATTTAGGTAAAACTTGAGTTAAATTATTATACATATGTATTATTACTATACAAAAAATTAAGTATTTTTTTAAAATAATAATAATGCATAAACATAATAGCAAAAAAAAAAAAGTTTACATGAATTAAGGGAAATGTGATTTTTTTAACATTTACTACTTATTATAAGCATTTGTAGAAGAGTCTCTCTTCAAAGAAATGTGCATTGTATGACTATGACCATTAAGTTTTGTTCCTTTTTTTTAGAGATAAAGATAAATTATATTATCACGAGTACAAGGGGTACTCGAAATCCCAAATCATACAAAGTTGGGCCGAAAACAGAAAATAACTTACAACTTGAAGGGCATGCACTCAATAGGTTGGCACTTTCAACTATGAAACGGAACACTAAAAATAACAGGTAGTGTGAGTGAATTCACTTCCAGGAGCAAAATTTAATACCATCAATAATTTTTTCCAGGCTATACAAATTATCCTTGAAAATCAGTCCATTTCGAACTTTCCATATCTTCCAAATTTTAGTCAGCCAAAATTCATCGGCAATCTGTTTGGTTTGATAAATGAAAGTTTGGTTAGACCATTAACTTAGAATTAACATTTGGGTTTGATAAATAGAAATAGATATAACTCTAATATAAAAATGCTTGTTTCAATTGTGTGATATTTATTTCAAATTAGGTCAAGAAGATGACATTTCTGCTTAGTACAATTTCCAATTGGTTAATTTTAGGAATAATGCATTATGGGCCTTAATTTATAGGAGTAATATTATTTTGGAAACAATTTTAATTGGTTTTTTCTATGCTACACAACAGTGTAGTACCAAATACATATTTGTCTTAATATTATTGGTTGGATTAGAATAAAAAAATATAAGTGTAAAAAAAATATAATGACCCCTCACATATGTATATGATGTAAAAATAGGTGATGAATAGTGTCATCACCGTAGCATAGACAAAATCGTTTTAACCCGTCAAACATTTTTTAGTTAATTGTGGTCACATATGTATGTGATTTAAAAATAGGTACTGAACAATGTCATCAGACTCATCACCTAGCAAACAAAATCGGTTTAACTCGTCAAACATTTTTTTAGTTAATTGTGGAATCCAATCTGGTTTTTTTTTTTTTCTTTTTTCTTTTTTGGTCTTTTATTTTGATATTTTTTAGGGAGAATCTTGTACGTACTTAATTAATAAGATTGATAATAAATGCCCAAAAGTCGAAAGTAGGGTTCGAGTAGTGCAAATGTTGACAAACCATATATTCTATTCCTCTATTTCTGCAAACATTAAATGCGTCACATTTTCTGCGCTTCTGCAGTTGTACTTTAACTTCAACCAAATACCACCACAAATAGAAGTTGTACGTTAAATCGTGATGAAATTGACATTTCTTAATTCGATATTTCAATTTGTACAACCAGGTCGGTGGTGTTTGTAAATTTATTGTTTTCTATTTCTAAAAGTGTATTCTCACAGTTACTTAAAAATAAAATCTTTAAATGTTTTTATTTGTAGAAATCCTTATTTCTTGTTGGTAGAAATTCAAAGAGTTTCATACATCCCATGTATTGAAGCGCACCCAAATAATGAAGTGAACAAGTCATGACCTTTAATGGTTGCATTTTAAAATCAATTGGTGATAGAAAAAGTTTATATATTAATCTTATTTCAACATGAGCATCTCACATGTAATTTTTTTTTTCATATATTCAACATTATTGTTTTCAACTTAGCCTAGGTTGCATTCGAAGGAGCTTGAAATGTTAACAATTTATACTAGAGTTGTTTGTATATTTTAGACTATTTATGCAAGAGTCCCTTGGGTCGATGATCTCGTTGATTTTCATGTTGGTTGTCAAAACCCCCAATTCGTCTCCCCCCGCAAATTTCTTCCCTGATTGCCATATGGATAGCGTCCAGGCCTTTCGTGCATCTTCATCGTTGCACCGTCGGTCACGGTTCAGTCCACGGTCTCGGCCTCTTTCTATTCCTTGTCGCCTACCGTCATCACGGTTGCAATGACTCTACTTTCATCGTATCATTCAAATCAGCAATTGACTTTCAAACTTTTTACGATTCGAAACCATGCTAGCACAATCATTACAAGGATTTAGTGCCAATTGATGAAGCCTCAAACGAGGAATTTTAGTAAACAAGTGCAACTCTTGAAATTACTAGCCAACATTAAAATTACTGAAAAATATTCAGCCCACTAAAAGTGTGTATTCAAAACGTAAAACCACTGAAAGTCTTAATACAATGAATATAAGGATATTCATCAACCAAAATACAAAAGGAAAGAATGCAAAAAAGGAAATAACAGAAAACAATCATATCTACAATTAATTCATATCAAAAAGATAATTTTGGAGTGCGGTTATTAAAAAGGGTTGTCCAAGTTTAAATGTGTAGTAGTCCAGTGACAACCCCAGTCTTGCGCCACTTTCCTTTTTCATATGTGTTATCAAAATCTCTTACGTGTATTCCGGAAGGTATATATGTTCTCATCAATTCCACACATCACATTGGTGAGGCTGAGGAAGAACCTAGACGCTGTCATATTCGAACTGAAATCCCATAGTTGCTTCGCCAATTCTACATCCAAGGCAAGTTGACTCAGTATGCAAATATCTGGATATTGAATTGGATATGAATGATAATAGAAAGGTCTTTTAACAAATTGACCCTAGGAATATCTTGAAAAAAATATTTACCGAACCTGTTAACTAAACCTGCAAACCATAAAAGATTTAACAGACATTAGACAAGAAACATCTTAACATGCAACATTAATTCCCCTCAATCAAGATTGTTATTTATTCAACTTAAATTTGCTTTCTTCCACACAAGTCCACTATGTACGTTTGAATTTCCAATCAACTAGCATTAGATGATCAAGATTATGTACCTACTTAAAGGCATGACGGAAAGAATAGACAATTTATGTTCAAACTACCAACGTAAACCAAACATATCCTAACATATGGTTTTTAAATTAGAGCTGCATCGAGATATTATATCAAACTTTTATAAAGTGGCGGGGTAAGAGCTTCACCCTGAAATAAACCATTAAATCGGAAAAAAGTTGGTTGCAACTACTCCGGGATGCAGTGAATTAGCAGTTATTTCAACCCCTGCTTCCTGTTGCAGCAAAGTGTTGAGAATGAAGTAATTAAACTTGAATGGATGAACAAAAATTATGCAGTGTGCATGGTTAATATAAATAGCTATATATGATCAAGAACCATGATATATACACGAATTTTATAAATATATATAGCCTAGTAACCACACAGAAGAAAAAGTTTCTTAATATTTCAAAATGACTTTCACCTTTCTTCAAGAATTGTTCGATTTAGTCATTTCAAGATATTTTATTCTCTAGATTATGATTTTAGATCAGTTTAGCTACCTTATCAAGTTAATATTCACATAAATTCGCAGATAACGTTTTCTAATTGAAACTGGATTTTTTCAACGATAATGGATTACCTTAAAGCGCTTTGCAAGTTCATTTGCGTGCAATATATTAGCCAGCTTTGACCTTGCATAAGCTGGTATGGAAAAGAAACTGCGGAGCAGTAGGAACGAACAATTCAATCAGTTTCTAAACACTCGTATGCTATAATTAAGAAGCAATATAGATAGACAAGTTAACATACGTTGAACTATCGTTGATTTTATCAAATCGAATGCCTTGACGGGACACAAGCCTGTTGATACCAAAAATATGATAGAATGATTAAGGTATTAATGTGACTATGATTGACATCAAACTATTTATGATTTGGAGTTGGTGAGAATTAATGAAGAACAAAGAGAATGTTCTTCATTAAAGTGATGATGATGTGCTTTAATGCTTAATATTTGGAGTGTTGGAAAGCAATAAATTGCAAGAGTGTTTGGGTCAAAGGCCTCTTTTTTGGCTAATAAAGCCTTTGTATTCAATGTGAATGTTGGAACCCTTAAATGAGCTTTAATTACATGTATTTATACTACAAACCCTTGGGGTATAACCCCTCTAGGGACCTAGGACCTAGACATTTAATGGCATGCAGGGTGCATTAAATGACGCCGGCTCTGGTTACTGGGTAGCGTGCTCGGGCGGAAAAACGGGGCGACCTCTTTCCTAGGGATTGCTCGCTAGAGGTCACTGGTACTGTTCCCGAGGTCGTGAACTCAAAATCTGAGGTCGCTCATTTGATCCGCCCTTATTAGGGTAACCTGTTTAACTGTTTTCTGAAAGCCAGAAAACAGTTTCCCGTTTGGGGAAAATCTTTTCTGGTCCGACTTTCTTTCCGAGGCTCAGAGTCGCAGGCGCCGCCATTGGGGACATGTGCCTCCCCCAGGTCGCGACCCGGGGTCCTGTCAGGTCGCGGTCATCCAGCTCGGGTGAGGCTAGATCTTGCCCCGACCCAGATATAGTCCGATCCCTTTCGTATGAGCGACCTGTCTAGGTCGCAGACGGATAGAGCTAGGGCTTCCTCGGGTGTATTATGCAACTTACCCCTAGATGTTAGGCCTCCTGCTCAGATAAATTATTCGGTCTCCAAGGGTCGCGACGAGCGGGCGGCCTCGGTCCGCGAGCTCCACGCGCCCTAAAATTCTCTATATAAGTGAGATCCTCCTCACTTTCTCCACTTTGAATTCTCTCGCTTACTCTCAGCCTTAGCTCTGCCGCGCCTGATCGTTGACATAGCCGGGATTTGCAGATTTTAGGTAAGGTATTCCCCAACCCTTTTCTTTTTTTTCAATGGCTATCTCCCCGATCAAATCTACTTCGAACTTCCCTGCCGGAGAGGGCTCCTCTGCCCCGCCACCGGAATCTAGGCATTCAATGCCGACTGCAAGGCCCAGCAGCGGTCATCCGATTTTTGAAGTCTCTTCGGGCTCCGCCACCCGCGATGAGATGAGCGCCGGAGATTTGGATTCCGGCTCTCATTATTGATTTCCTTCGGGAATACGATGCCATGGACGGTGATGACGATGACCAGGTGGTGATTCTGGGGGAGTATGGTTCAAACTTTCGAATTCTCTCCGCCGAGGATGCGGTCCAGTTAGGGAACCGGTCAGGTTCGGGTAGAGCCCATCCCCCAAAGATCGGCCCATCAGCTAGATCGGGAGTTGTGGAGACTCCCTCCGTGACGGTGATCCCTACTGCCCGGGCTGGGGCCTCCTCTTTCGAGCTTACTTTCCAGGAATATCAGGCCAACTTTCCCTACCAACGCCCCTCGGGGCGACCTGCCGAGAGGAAAGGTGTGAGGGAGGAAGATGCTCGCTTTATGGCAGGCACACTTGCTAGCTCGGTGCAGGAGACTGAGCTCAGATTCTTTCGAGAATGGTATGAGGTCCCTAATGACGTTCACTTCTGGGTCCCGACCTTGGATGAAAGAGCCGACCAACCTCCCGAGGGATGTGTTGCTGTTAATGAGGGCGCCATGGAGGCCGGCTTGTGATTTCCCCTCCACCCGAGGATCATCGAGATCTTAAATCAATGGGATCTCGCTCCGACCCAGATTACACCCAATGGGTGGAGCACGCTGATCGGTCTGTTGACCGTGTTCGGGTCTATCTAGCCAGGTTATCTTCCAGCGGCCGACGAGATCGTCTCACTGACTAACCTCATGGGGGCCCACGTCGAGGAGAGCGGCTGGTACTATGTGCGAGCTCGTCCTGGCAATAAAATCATCGAGGATGTCCCGTCCAAGGTGGATGGATGGAAATCAAGGTTTTGGTGGGTTTTCGGGGATTGGCGGAGCCCGGTGGATGAGCTGGACCGAGGCGGTCGGATCAACATCCGGATCGAGTTTGGCATTGCCCAAAGTAAGTTTGCATACTGTTTTAGTTTCCCAAGTTACTGATTTGACTCCGTTTTCTTTTTGCAGCCAAGAATCAAGAGGAGCCCATTTTTTCACAGTTTTTGGCTCGAGCGGTCGTGGTCTACCGGAAAAACCTCATCGATAGGTCACTGAAGACGCTGAACTCGAATGAGGCTCAGAAAGACTCGGGCATACTGATCGGGCCTAACCACCTGCGATCTCAATTTCCACGAGGTAAACATATTTTTTATCTTCTTGAGCAAAAGTTTTTTCCTTGGTTTTTTAAATAATCTCCCTGTGACAGTTGTACCTCGCTTCGCTCTTCCCTTCATCCCCACCCCTGCGGAAATCGAACTGATGGATGCCAACAACCCCGCCGCTCTGAGGAAGGAGAGGATGAAAGTCCTCACAGATGCCCGTGCCAAACAAAAATCCCGGAATAAGGAGGCCCGGGAGCAAGCTCAAGGGGTCACGACCGAGGAGTTGGTGACCCCATCTGCTGGGGGGCTCGAGGTCGCGACAGAGACCGGGCCGGGGGGTGTTGCACCCACCTCCGGGGCAGGAGGGAGCTCGCAGAAGCGGCGGGATCGCGACCTCCGATCTTCCGAAGACCGCTCCAAGAAGAGCCGGCACGACATCCCCGCCGATAAACCTTCCAAGACCAAGAGCTCCCACCGCGGCCGCATTCCGAAGGGCGAGCGCGAGAAGGACGACAAGTCCTACTTGGGTTGGTGTCGGCCGATCGAGTGAGTTATTATCATTTCTCTGTTATGTTTGGTCGCAATCTAGCCGTGTACTAAACCTATTTATTCTGTTTCTTTCGAAGGGAGGGCCCTCTCATCCCGTCCTTGTGTCTAATTTCCTCCGGAGCCGATCTCCCGACTCTCTCCGCGAGCTCCCGGATTACCTCCACCGGGCTTGTTCGCTCCCTGCCAGATCATGGACCCTCGGTTTGGACCAACAGGTCGAGGATGCTGGGCCGGTGGGCAACATCCAGCTGGCCATGGTGTACTGTGGTCGGATGATGGCGGCCATGTCCAAGGCCTCAGAGGACTTCACCTCGGCAGACGAAATAGTCCAGATGGCCGTCAGGGAGAAGAATGCTGCGGAGGTGGCCAGGAGGGAGGCCGTGGACCAGAAGAACGTGGCCCTCGGCTTGGTGGAAACGATGAAGACTCAGGTCGGGAACCTTGAGCGGAAGGTCGCGAGTTTGGAGACCTCGTGACGGCTCCTCGCGTGGAGTCAAGGCCAGCCGGGCGAGGTTGATATTGCGGGGACGACACGATCTCCGGGAGAATGTCGTCCAGGAGAAGGACGAAACGCTCCGCCTGCTACGGGAAGAGCTCAAAGGGAAAGACGCCGAGCTGGCTGTCCTCAAGGAAGAGAGTGTCATCCTCGAGGGCGTGGGCAACTTTGCCTCGGTGGAGGCCATGGCGAGGTGCATCCGCATTGCCCGTGCCTTTCCAGAAGGGTCGACCCCTAAAGGGGGCTTTGGTGGCGGAGCTGTCGGCCTTTTTTTACCGTAACCCGCCGAAGCCCTTCGACTCCTTTCCGATCGCCGACCTTGGATCCGATGGACTCGACTTGAGTTGGTTCGAGGATGCCGAGGACTTGGATCTCTATGATCCAGCCTCGGTCACCTAGGCAACTGGCATGGAGAAGGTTGTGGAAGGAGACACCGCACCAGAGCTCTCGCCCACGCCGGTGGAAAGGTGGACCCGGCTCCGGAGGCCCAAACCTGAGTCCGGCCTCTTAAGCAAATTCTACCATATTTTTTTTTTTTTTTTTTTCTCTGCCCGCGAAGGCCACGCTTGTACAGTCCTCTTTTAAATGGAATGCCCCACGGGCTTTTATTATTTTTGTTCTGCTTTACTTTTGTTGTCATATTTTATTGCAACTTAGCGAAAAACAACTTATAGCTCGCTCGTCTTTCTTACGTCATCTTAAAATATTGCGACTTAAAGAATTTGGTAAATAATTTGAAATATTTTTGAGTTATCAAGCCCGCCTTTGTCGTCTTGAGAAATTGCGACTTTGCGGACTCTAAAAACTTGTAATTCGCTTCGAGCTATCGAACTTGCATATGTCGTCTTAAGATATTGCGACTTAGCGACCTCGATTTATCTTGTACTTTTTATTGTTTCTCGTGTTTGCATATGTCGTCTTAAGATATTGCGACTTGGCGACCTCGATTAACTTATAATCTTGTACTTTAGTTTATCGTGCTCGCATATGTCGTCTTAAGATATTACGACTTGGCGACCTCGATTAACTTATAATCTTGTACTTTAGTTTATCGTGCTCGCATATGTCGTCTTAAGATATTGCGACTTAGCAACCTCGATTAACTTATAATCTTGTACTTTTTAGTTTATCGTGCTCGCATATTCTGTCGTCTTAAAATATTGCGACTTAGCGACCTCGATTAACTTATGATCTTGTACTTTAGTTTATCATGCTCGCATATGTCGTCTTAAGATATTGCGACTTGGCGACATCGATTAACTTATGATCTTGTACTTTAGTTTATCGTGCTCGCATATGTCTTCTTAAGATATTGCGACTTTAGCGACCTCGATTAACTTATAATCTTGTTAGAGGTCCGTAGACTGTCCTGCCCCCCTATTTTTCGATTTAATAGAGAATAAAATGGGAAAATTGGAACTTTGTATTTATGCAGGAATAATCGCTACATTCATTACCGAGGTAAGTTCCTATACTATATATTAGTGAGCTCGGGCTGATGCCCCATTCTACTGATAGTATTTCTTCAGAAAGGTCGCGTTCCATGGATACTGAGCCGGAATGCCATTGACATCTTCGATCTCGTATGCTCCATTAGGTAGTATCTTTGTGACCTTAAAAGGCCCCTCTCATGTCGGGCCGAAAACTCCTGGATTGGTCCCTTGTATCTTTTTCAACACGAGGTCGCCTCTGCGGAATTGGCGAACTCGTACCTTCGAGTTGTAATACCTTTCCGACCTTTGTTTGTAGGTCGCATTGCGGATGTTCGAGTTGATACATTTTTCTTCGAGGAAATCGAGATTGGCCTCTTATGCTCGGTCGTTGGTTTCATCGATAGCTCGTGATGTTCGGTATGTCGGGAAATGCACCTCTGTTGGGATGACTGTCTCCGACCCGAAGGCGAGGAGAAAGGTGTTTCCCCTATTGAATTCTGGCAGGTGGTCCGATATGACTAGAGTATCTCGGCAAGCTTTCTCGCCCAAATCCCTTTTGCCCCTTCGATCCTTGTCTTGAGTGTGTTCTTGATGATCTTATTAACCGCCTCAACCTGACTATTTGATTGTGGGTGATAGGGGGTGGAGAAAAGCTTGGTGATCCACCACTTCTCGAAGAAAGCACTGATTTCCCATCCGTCGAACTGCGGTCCGTTATCTGACACAATTGCCTGAGGTAGGCCGAACCTGCATATGACGTTCTTCTATATGAATCGAATGATTTTGGTCGATCCGTGCTCCCGGTGGCCTCTCGCTACGTCCACTTAGTGAAGTAGTCGATCATTTACAAACTTGACCGTTCCTGGTGTCGTGGGTAGTGGTCCGATCAGGTCGATGCCCCATTTGGCGAAGGACACGGGCTGTATATCGATGAGAGCTCTTCTAGGGCCACCCTAATTTTTGGCGTGAAGATCTGATGCCTTTTGCATGCTTTAGCGAAGTTGAGGGCGTCTTGTTTCAGTGTTAACCAGAAATAGCCCTGTCGTAGGACCTTGTGGGCGATTGAGTGCCCTCCAGCGTGGTTACCACATACCCCTTGTAGGTCCCGAACGGGTGTGTGAGGGCAGAAGTCTAGAGGGGAGGGGTGAATAGACTTCTGAAAACTTTTGTGCAAATCAAAGTGAGGGCGATTAACCCGATCAGTCTGAAGTAGTGAATCGGTTTGGGATGATAACCAATTCATGACGCTGAAGGCGGTCGATTCGTGAATCATCGGTTTAACCGATGTGTCGCGGAAGCTTAAGTTTTACCCGTGTGAAAAACCAGTTTTGATAAATCTGATTCCAAGTTTAATCTTTTAATCAGTTTGACTGAAGTGTCACGTATGATCATATCAGAAGCTTGGTGCTAGCTGATCTCAACTTGGAATGTGTATGCGCTTTAAAGGTTGTGTACGATTGTGTATGTTATTAATCAAAGCAAGAGGCACACACAAGATTTATAGTGGTTCGGACAAACCAGTCCCACGCCCACTCTTCCCTATCACAAGGGGCACCTACTTAACCAATGGACTTAGTTTTTATGTGTTAGTCCAACACAAAGACAATCGACTAGATGTTTAAAGAGTTCACACTCAACCGATCCCGTAAATCGGAAACTAGAAACCCTAGTCTCCTGAATCTTGCTAAACAACTTAACCTAACTTGGGGTTTGGGTAAGATTGTTTTTGTTCCAACTATGAAATCTTTTCTTATGTATAAGCATTTAACAAACTAGATGAAAAGATTTCTATGCTAAGAACTTATGGGATGAACACTTAATAAAATTAATCTTCTTGATCGTGTTCTTCGTGCGGAAATTAGCTTTAGCTTCTTGATTGTTCAGCGTTTCTTTTTTTTTCCGTATTCACTCTAAAGTGTGATCCCATATTTATAGACCTTGAAATCAAAGAGCCGTTGGAGAGCAATTTGAATTTCAGGCTATATTTGGTAGACTTGCAGGCTTGATGTGACGAGCCGAGAATGACATGGCCAAAAGCGTGAATTTGTACTTTTGTAGCCGTTCTGAGAGAGAGGTAGCATCGAAATCCCGCAATTGCCGGCTCTGATCATACGTGTCTTGTTCTTATTGGATAGCAGACTCACTTTTCAGAGTTGTTCTTCCAACTAAGCTTGACATTCTTCTTGTTCAGATCATAGACGTATGATTAGATGAAACATCAGATTTCACCTGGTGAGCTGACCTGATCAGTCTGAACTGATCAGTCTACCTGATAGAGTCTTCAGGTGCCGGTTGACTTAGCTTCAACTAGCAGACTCGACTGATGTAGGTCTTCTGGTCTGATCTTCGAGTATTCTGAATTTGAGCTTCATGACTTCAGCTGAGATATCTGACTAGATCAGATCGATCTGATCTTCTGTTCTTCTCTAGTATTTTGGCACATTTGATATCACCGTTCTTTGAGTCTTGGATCGACCTATACATATTGAGTTCCCCTCAATATGTGACCTATCTATTACATCGGTTGTTCTATACAAGAATTATCAAACCGGTCTCCTATAGCGGGTAATATAAATATCAGTCAGCTAACAGGTCTGACTGGTCCTATTACATGTGTTTTTGGAACTTTCATCAAAACTATAAATTTCCCAACAATTTCCCCATTTTTGATGAAACCAAAACACTTTGAGAAACCAAATACGATTGATAAAAAATAGAAACGATTAAGAGCATATAATCGAGGAGACAATGAGACTTTGTCTTAGGATCGAAAAATAAACTTTTCTCATTAATGAATGTTGATTACATGTTACATCAGAAAAGTTTGAAAATAATAACAGCTGATCCTGAGTAGTCTTCTGATTCTTCACTCTTTGGGCTTGTATCCTTCTGGCATCTCTCTTTGATCTTGAGGTACGTTGAAAATATGATAAAGTTTCCATTTGACATCATCAGTCTGCTGAGGATCAGTTATTTGCGCTTACATGCGGGATGTCAAAATAGAATCTTTGAAATGCCATCTGTCAAATGAGCCATCCGCCTTCTTCGAGTATTCCAAACAGATCATACTCTTGGCGAGTTATTTTTACATTGATCGGCTTTTGGCCTCATTTTCCGTGATACTTGAAAAAATCCGGTATTTGTTTTTTCTAACCAGTTGAGGAATTCTTCATCGTGAGATTCTTCTTGTGGGACAAGATTAAGAACAAAGGCATCCGAAGCCATTCACTCCTCGATCTTATTCCATTCCTCAAATTTCTTAGCATCTTTTGACAGCCAGTTTTTGGGACGATCTCATCAACTCTTCTTTGGCGACTTTAGGTTCCGCATGATTTTCCAACCCTTCCTTTCTTTACTCTCGATCTGAATTTCTTGTTCGATTTTTTTTTTTCTCGACATTTTTTTTCGCCTTCTTTCTTCTTGACATTTTCGAACTTCTTCAATTTATCTCATTCTTTGGACATCTTTTTCAAGAGCTTTCAGTTTGTGATGTCCTCGCACTGTTGTGTCAGTTGGTTTCTCCTCTGTCCTTCCCCTTTTGGTTTGATCAAAAAGAGTAGTGAGGTGGGAGGTCGAGAACCAAAGTTGATTCTGCGATCGCCTTGTTGAGATCTCACAACGAAGATGCCTTGATTTGAGCAATTAGATTTTGAATCTTTGATATCGGCTTTCGATCTTGGACAGATTCCATGGCAAAGGGAGAGTGTTTTAATCGGTTTGTCAAGTCTCTCTTCATCAATTCTAGCTTGTCGGTGAGCATCGAAAAAAACTTGTTGTTTATCCACCGAAGTCGGTTTTGGTATCAATCTGTCTTTTATCGCCCAAATTGATCAAAGGACATAGTTTGGGAGAACCGATCTTTGATTGCCCAATCCGGGAAATAACCATTTCCACTTTCATCTTTTATTTCCTTGATGACAATCGCCTTTTGATCGCCTATCGGTCCCTCAACTTCTTCTTTTCAGAGATCTTTTGAGACAAGATTTGATCTCCTCGGTTGATCAAGAAGTGACGTGTGATGTTGGAATGTTGAGTGTCACTTGATCCGGTTCCGATTGTTTGTGCCTCCAAGTGGTTGGTCATGAACCTGCAAACCGTTCCACTATCATCGGCTCGTGATCCTTCATGATGGCATCTGCTTGTCAGGAGCTTTGTCGGCCATCTCGATTCGACTGCTTCCGCAACCCTAGCTTTTCCTCGTGGATCGAGCTTTAACAGATGAAGAAGATTATTAGCACCGGTGATCCCACTTTTGCGTGATTTCATGTCGAAATCGGTCTGCAAACTCATCTGCACCCCATCTGCTCAATAATTATTATGAAGTCTAAGAAGCTTTTTAATCGAAGATCTCTCCATGTGAGAATCTCCAAATCTTCCTCTCTTATGGCAGGTTAGGCGACCGGCCCGGTACAACTCATCAATCTCTTTTTGATTCGCGATTCGATCAATTTCCCGCTTATGATCTTTGTTGATCCGGACTCGAATTGTCTCCTCCCGCATTCGGGCTTTGATGAGATGTGGAAGGTTCCCGTTGTGCTTGAGTAGGCGGAAGTTGGCTAATCGGTTCGACTGCGGAGGTTCTCCATTGCGGAAGCAGTGATTCTCGTTCCACAACAGTAAGTTTTCTCGTTTTGCAACCGATGTAGTTTCGTGTTCACCGGCGGAGGTGGGAAGAATAGGAGAGTTATGCTTTCAGCCACCATTAGTCCGAGTGGCGATTCAAATTTTGGCCGGAGGAGATGGAGATCGTTAGAAAATGACCTAGCGATCTTTTCGCTTTAAGCTCTCACGATGCTTCACACCGATTTTGTTGGTGCAATAGAATCGACTCATCTTCAAGCATCGTAGTCATGGAGGCTTGCTTGTTTTTTTTCCCGGCCTTCACCGCTTTTTTTCTTCTTCTTGGGGCATCTGAGCCTTGGGGGTCCTTCACCGGCTTGAAATGATTACCAAGATCTGGTGCGTAAGAGTTGCCTTCTTTTTTTCCCTTCTTTTTTGACTTTTGGGGGTTGGCCGATATCATCGTCCGGTGGCCCAAAAAATGACCGAAGTGGCTGTGAGAAAAGCTTATAGGACTTCATCCATTCTGTTCCCATTTGGTCAGTAGCATTTTATCCTGAAGGATAACTTAAAACCTTGTTGAGATTGGCCGATCTTCTTCTTCAGATATACCGCCTCCACTCATCAACTCCAAATTTCTCATGTTCTTGGAGTAGAATGGCCTTCGAAAACCCATGCCGCTTGATGTTCTTGGCTCCATCAATTATTGCGCCATCTTTATGCATTTGATCGGATGTAATCGATTCGGGCTGAATGCAATACCCATAATTGTTTTTTGACAATATGTCAAACAACAATCGGTATTTCTTTTGAGCATTGGCTCGACAAAACCTCGGTATGGTGTTTGTCGCCCTCTCTCAAGAACTCTTTTTTCGTCGGCTCATCTCGCTTCCCCTGTAATGAAGCGCGAGATCCGGCCCTTTGGTAGGTTTGAAACAGACGAGTTATATCTTCATTCGTTAGACGATTTCTTCACGGTGATCGCCGAAAAGTAGTTCGCCTCCCCGGAGCATCCAGATCCACTCTTAAATTCCTTAGGAATTCTAGTGCTTCATCTTTGCATCCACCGGATTGCGATGGCGATTAAAAATTTCTCAAGGCCCTTTTTTGAAGAATTTGCTCGACCTCCATGGATTCCGGATCCCGAAAGTGATATTGAACTGCATTTAACTTATCATCCACAATCTTTGTTGCCGCCCAGTATAGTTGCACATTATTTTGCCCATACCGTGAGTGATCATCTACGAGATAAGATAGATTTGGTTAAAAAATGTTGTGCATTAATACAAAGAATATCACACTGTGAAACTTCAAAGAACAATAAAGCATAACACGGGATAGAAACACTTAAGATCAATGGATTTTAAAAAGCTACATCAAATAAACATAAATTACCAGATTCTATTTTTCGGAAAGATGATTTTGAAACTTAGGAAAACTCTTTGAATCAGAGAAGTAATCTGAGTTTTCGGAGAATAAATCGCAAGTTTGTGAAATGGAAAACTCGAATGTTTTTGATGAACTTTATAAAGAGAGGGAGGGAAGAAGAAGACACGATTTTGAAGATCAACCGCTTTGAAAAGATTGAACGCTCAGTTAAGCGGTTTTGATCGTAGGGTCGAAAAAAAAATACGTCTTTAAAACCTTTTGGATTTAAAAAGCACATTTAGTAGCGCTTAATACATGTTCCCCCGTCCGCATTAAATGATTTGGCAGAGAATACGTCACAAGGATAATGGGTACAAGAAGGCAAATAATATCGATAAGATCCGATAAATAAGAAAGAACAAGAGAAAAAAAAAGCGATATCTGGTTGGTCGATATTGTAATCGGTCAATACCACTTGTCCATGTTGATTTCACTTGTTGATCTTAGTATTCCGCCTAAGCCTTAAAATTTCCCAAACGATCCTTTTAGCTGATCTTCTTCACTTGCATCTGCTCATTGAAGTTTCAAGCTCAAATGATCTTTCCTTGAATATGTCCGATTTCCTTCCGATCTCGACTGATCGGTTTGAAGTTCCCTTCAACTGATATTTTCGCATTTTCCCATAGACCTGATTTATCCGATTTGTTGGAGTTTCAAGCTCACCGATCTTCCTTATCCGAAACCGTAGATGTAATCGATTTTAGTTGACCTAATCGATTTTTTTTTCGGATCAAGCCAATTCTTGGGATAAGTGTTACCGCCAAAAACTTAGTCTAGGATAGTAGCTTCTATTCCTAAGTTGGCGCGATTTGACATCTTGTAATTATCGTCCTCAATCTTTCGATATGTCAATCCGTAGTAAATTTATCCAATTATCGATCAAGTGATTCCACATTTGTCCTTTTTTGGTCGCAGATTTCTCTAAAAGGTTTTGAGAACTCAGATTTGCATTTGCACCCTTGTTTGGCCACTATAAATTGGACCAATTGTTTTTACACAACATAACCCATTCACCATACTTATCTTCTTTGTAGAATCATGTATCCTGGTGAACCTCTATTTCCCGTGAAACTTTCTAAAAACACCTTTAACCCTTTTTTCAATGATTTCACTTCTCAAATCAACCCTTTGTCCCCTTATTCTTTGTTCTCGTCATCATCAAAGATTTCACATACGATTGTTGCAAAGCTTCTCTACCACCACGGCGGGGGCTCGCTTTCTTTTACCGAACCGAGACACTTCTCCTAACCGTATGCACCTTGTGTGTCTATCGTTATGACGTAACGAGCATCAACAGAACTTAGTCTGAAAATGAACGTGAGTTTGATATACGGTCTTGATCGGACAACGGTGATCTTCCTATATCAACTCACCATTTAACGTATTGGAGAGCCCATCGACTCTTTCTTAGGGCTCTGGCTTAAAAAAAAAATCTATCAAGGCCGCTCTCGCTCCATTTTTCTTGATCTTGACCTGCGGAAATACTTGGATTTTTTTTTTTAAAGCCTCTCTCACCCTTGTTAAGTGGGGAAAATGAGAGCATCGATTTAAAATCTCTCTCTCCTCCTCCCACTTGGGTTAGGATGAGGGTTTAGGGTTATAGGTTTAGGGTTTTTTGGTTTATCACTTATGTATTGACCTCCCGTCCTTTTGTACTTGTATCTTGTAATGTAACTTGACCTTGGTCTTTATCAATGAAAAGTTTTATTATTCCATTGTTGTGTAAAATTTATCCTTATGCGATTTTAAGCTTTAATCTTGTGAATACCACTTGTGAATCTTGCTTGTTGAATATCAGCTTAATCGACTTACAAGGATGTAAAATAATCCAATTGATTTAATCAGATATTCCTTTTAAAAAGTGAGTGTTTCCTTTAATTTGATAAACCTTAAATCGATCGATTCCTTTAACCCGATAATCTTGTAATCGATCGATTTCTCACATCGATTCATTGATCGATCTTCCGATCGATTGAGATACCTAACTCAATGATTCCTTTCAACCTGGTTAGTCTCTTAACCACCGGTTACGAGATCATTCCATCAAACATTTTAGGTGCATTTTCTCCAAGATCCGAAGCCCTAGCTCATTGCATAATTCTCTGAATCGATCTCAAATTAGTGGCTTGGTTAGAATATCGACTTTACAGATATCAAGATGAATCTTTCCATTCTCGATATTCTTCTTTTCAACATGATCTCTTATAAAATGGTGTCCGACATCCACATGCTTGCATCTTGTATGTAGAACGGGATTCGAGTGATTGCGACAATAAAGACTATTATCGCTACGTAAAATAGGTACATTGTTAGCTTCAATGTTATAATCCTCACCGTTGACTAAGCCGCAGCGGTTGGGAACAACGACTTCCTAATGCCCATTATTCGCGCTTCAAAGTAGTAGATGTCGAATCGATGTCTCGCTTCTTTGAAAACCACGAGATCGGGTTTACTTCCTAAGAACCGACAAGTTCCCGAGGTGGATTTTTCATCGATCTTGCAACCTCCATAATCGTAATCGAAATACCCACTAAGCTCTAGATTATCATCCGATGGGTAAAATAAACCAAGATTTACCGTCCCCCTTCAGATACTTAAGAATCCGCTTAGTCGCTTCTAGGTGGCTTATCATTGATTTGCCTCGAAATCCGCACATACACCTCTTGCAAGGTTATATCCGGTTATTTGGCGGGCAACAGTATAGTAGAGATCCAATGAGAGCCCTATATTCCTTCTCGATTTGTTTTTTCGACCATCCTCATCTCGGATCCATCTTGAATCCACCATCATAGGAATTTTGGCTTCCTTACAATTTTGAACTCCAAACTTAGCCAATAAATTCCTAGTGTACTTTTGCTTGGTAGATGAATATCCCTTATGTACTTTGCTTTACTTGAAGACCCGGAAAGTAATTCATCTGACCCATCATGGACATCTCGAACTTCCCTTGCATCGGTTCTTTGAATCTTTCACATAGACTCTTGTTAGGGGATCCCAAGATGATGTCGCCCACGTAGATCTGAACCATCGTAATATCTTCTCCATCTTCTATTCTCAATAAGGTTACGTCCCATTGTTCCTTTAGTGAACCCAATCGATCAAGAACCGAGAGAGTGTATCATACCAAGCTCGAGGAGCTTGTTTCGAACCATAAAGAGCTTTTCTTAAATCGGTACACTTGGTTGCCCTTTTCAAAGCCCGGAGGTTGTTCGACATAAACTTCCTCTGCTAGTACCCCGTTTAAGAAAAGCACTCTTTACGTCCATCGATACACAAGATGAACCCTCTCAGGAAGCATATGCGAAAATTGACCATCGGCTTTAAAGCGGCGGCGGTCTGCAAAGGTCTCATCATAATCAATTCCTTCGATTGTGAATACCCCTTAGCAACAAGTCTTGCCTTATTTCCGGTGATGACGTTTTCTCATCTCTCTTGTTCTTGAATACCCACTTCGTACCAATAACATCTTGATGACTTGGTGCATCCTACCGGTTCCAAACTTGATTTCTCTCGAACCCATTCCAAATCCTCCCGCATGGCTAGAATCCGACTTCGCCTTGTAGAGCTTCTATTGTTGTTGGTTCCTTCATAGACGGATAATGACAATACATGACACTTTCACCAACTCGATGTCTAGTTTTAACTTTATCGATGGGGTCTCCGATTATCGGTCGGTTGGATGACCGGTTATCCGTGTCCTTCGCTACGATTTATGCGGGTTTTGGAGAACATCGTCCGTTTACGATAAAATTTCATTACTAGCGATTGGGAGTGGTCTTTGAGTTATGATCCACTTGATAAGAACAAGTCTCGGTGATGTTGGACTCATCATGTGTCGATGTCCGCTCGTGGGAACTTCAGATGTTCCCCCGAACCGGATGGTTCGCTTGATACCGCTCACCAGACGAACTTCTTCATCGACGGTTTTTGTACCTTAGGATCCGAATGATCTGGTGAATCAAATAGATCCGGAATGTATATTATTCTGATTTGATTCTTTTCTTTGATCGTCGGTGATCCATTTTCCGAACATCGAGTTCTTGTTGATCGTGCACATCTTGTTCTCAAGGGCAGATTTCTCTTGATCGGAAGATGCTTCATCAAAGACTACATGGGGTGTTTCTTCCATTACAAGTAGGGTTAAATGCATTTGTAGACCTTGAAAGCCTTGCTAGATGAGGAATATCCTAAGAATATACCCTCATCTCGACTTGGCTTCAAAGGTTTTCAACCCGACTCTTCCCATTGTTGTGTATGAAACACTTACACCCAAAAACATGGAAGTAAGAGACACGAGGTTTTTTCGTCCTTCCCAGTTCATAGAATGCTTTTGTAGTGAGCCTTAGTCGGAAGACATCTGTTTCGAGTATGTCATGCAAAGTTGATTGATTATACGCCCTTGAAAATGGCTTGGTATTGCATGTTCAACTTCATCGTCGAAAGACTTCTTCTTTGAGAGTTCTGTTCTCCGCTCGCCTACTCCATTTTGTTGTGGCGTCCTTGCAAATGATGTTTCATCTCAGATACCAAACTTAGAGCAAAATTAGTAATAAAAGAGTTCGAAATTTCAGACCTTTATCCGATCGATTTTTATTACCGACACCCTTCTCATTTTGTAATCGTTTTTAGCGGCTCGAGTATCTTCGTTGTCGCCTCATTCTTCTTATGTAAGAATATAACCCGTAAACTTGGAATAGTCATCCACGATTACCAGTGAGTATATTTAAGGCCATTGAGACCGACCGTGTAATCGGGTCCGAATAGATCCATATGAAGCAACATTGTAGTACTCTTGATGCCGGTCCCGGAATTCCTTTGAATGAAGCTTTGACTTTTTCCTTCCGACATGCAAGACATGTCCGATCCTTTGAAAATACTTCATTCGAAGTCCTTCCACTAGAGACATCCTTGCAATCTTGTTAAGAGTTTTAATGTTCAGATGGCTCATCCTTTTGTGCCAGAGCCAGCTGCTACTTTTGGAACTCTTGACAATCATGCATGCATTTCTTGGGCAACTGCTCCAATCACCGTGTAGATATCGTCCTTTCCTTGAACCAAGCAAAGTCTGAGTGGCTCGATTCTTGATAGTGCATTGATCGGGCGAGAACTCAACATTTGAATCCGTTGTCGCAGAATTGTGAAACCGATAATAGGTTGTGCTTCGGACCTTCGACATACGAGACTCCGCCATTTGTACATCATCATTCTCTAAGGTTCCAACCCTTTGGTATAACCAAAGTTATCATCACCAAGAGTACACGCTGGCCTTTTGTTCTATGTAAGAGCCGAGGAGATGTTTGCTTCGAATATGTGCCTTGAGCATCCACTATCGATGTACCCGATAGTTGCTTGCACACCTCCTTTGTTGGCCGGACCCACGCGATCCTCGCAATCGGATCGGGCTTTAGGTACCCCTTTTGGATTGGGTCCCGAGGGTTAGGTTTAGTTTTTGGGAATCCATACAAACAGAGCACTTCTATTGTGATCGATTAGATCGAAGGCTTTGATTTGTCTCCCATACATCCAACATAATCATCGTCTCTTTATATGCTTTCTGTTTTTGTATGATTATTAGTGTGAACCTTGGATGACTTAGAAGACTTGGGATCTATCTTTTACATTTTGTCTTCTTTTTTTATCGATGTGGTTCAGTCGGCGACCCTAGATTTACGATTATAGGGGTAGGTACGATTTGCTACCATCAAAAGATTCATATCTTTTTTTTGGCATAGGTGGTTTTGCAGTTTACAAGCATGCTTATTATGCGGTGACCTTGATTAGGTCTCGATTGGACTTCCCTTTACAGGTTGTCTTTTTCGATACGATCTGTTGATCTGGTTGAGGTCTCTTGGAAGAATGGGTTCTTCTCGTTGATTCTCGTCGATGCTTTACCGGTTAGGGGTCCATTTTCCTTTCCCCTTACGGTTGGGCACCGCGCCACCGCTCAACTGGTCTTTTTCCCTTATTAGATACATGTTTGGCTTTTTGGTGTATCTTTTAAAAAACTCGTCGATTACACCTTTTTGAGATGAATCGGTAGAGGCTTTTGAGGATGTGGAAGGGTTCTCATGGCCAAGTCCCTTCTTATTAATCGTTGTTCGAAAATAGGTGTTCATGTCTTGAACAGGTTTTAGATGATTTTGTGAAAACCTCTATTTTCTTCTGCAGATTATCCTCGAGATGATTTCGCACTTTTCATGCTTTTGGAATTTCATCAAATTTTTGCTTGAAGAATTTTGAAGTCATAAACTTCTTTGTTGTTAATTGCCGGTGATCTTTGATCCCTCTGATCGAAGCCTTTAACTTTCGAAATGTTACATTCCTCGGTTGCATACGAAAGCGGTTTAACAATTCTTTCTTGAGATCATTCTCTTTATGGTCGATTATTTCAATTCTCCGACTTGTCATTTTCGGCTTCCACTATAGCATAAGTGTCTCTTGATTGGAGAGATCCTCAAGCAAGCCCTTTCTGAGTAGAGCACAGTCAATCTCCCCGGCGGGTGTGCTAATGATAAAGGGTGTAAAAGTTTAACCCGAGGTTTGGAGGTTACCTCAGATTGGTCCTCCCCAATCAGCAGATCTCATCATCGTCTGAGAGAATATCGGATCTTCATTTTCATAAAGTCAACAAAGATCGATCAAAGTGTCTTCTCTGAGAAGTATCACGAGTCATCGGAATAGGAATCCGTCAATTCTGGCCAAAGTCTCTTACTCACTGAATCGTTGCTCTCTTCTTTCCTCTTTTCTTCCCTTTCTCTTGGCGTCATGCATTCTGCGCTATAGTGACACAACTTCTCCACGATTGAAACAGCTCCTTGATCCGATCCACGACCTTTCCTTCGGTGAATCAGGTCCTTGACCTATCGGTGACTTCCCTTCGATAGTAATCGGAGCTTCTTACATGCGATTGGTTATCTCTTCCTTCCACCGACTATCTCTTTTCCTTTCATCTCTGTGATCCTCCTCATCATGGATCTGGTTCTTCTTACGAGATCATTGGGTGATCTCCTATCTCTTTCATAGCTATGTTGATAGTCATATAAAATCTTAAATCTTTACCAAGTTGGACGTTTGACTTCTCAAGCTTCCGATACGCCTTTGCTTACTTACTATATTCCCAAGGGTTCGTTGGCCTTCGATTCGTCATTCTTCTTTGGTTGCCTTAAAAGCAATCGATTTTGAAGTTGAGGCTTCAAAGAGACACCTCATCTTCATCGAACTTGTCCTCTTTCAATCAAATCGAACTCGTGAGCTTTAAGGCTCAAGAACAAGTTACTTGGCTTCATTTTTGAAATGTCTTGCAATCCTTGATTACTAGTGACCTTCATGTCCCATTTCTTGGTGAGAGACCTTAGGATTTTGTAGTTGATATCTTTATCGACATCTCTCTACCAAGTTCTCAAGCTTGTTTATAGACATTGTAATTCTTCCATCGAGTTCGTTGATGGTTTTAGTTGGGCATTCGCTTGATTTTTTTACTTTACGGTTAAACATGGTAGCAATTTTTTTCTCTGCTCATTTCCCTCGCATATCTCTCAAATAGAGTATCCCACATTGCTTTCGCAGATTTGAGATACTTAATCTTTTCCTTGGTGACCTTATCCATGGTTTTCATGATAATATACCTCGCGATAGTATCTAGAGTATGCAGCTTTCTTTCTTCTGCATCCATCAAAATTTGGGCTTTTTCGCACAAGACTCCTCCAAAATCGGATCTCCTCCAAGCTAAGTAGGGTTGTCGTAATAAATGATGATGGGTCCTTTTCGATGACTTCCATCATTCTGCCACTGATCGAGCCTAGATGGTTGGACATATATATGGCCCAATCGGCATACTCATCGATTGAGAACTTCGGCAGATCATGATACATTCCTGAGGTGTTATCCATTTTGAGTGATTTTGGAAAATGAATGAGTTTTTAAAATTGGTTTTTCAAGATCGATTCGATTGACCACAAAGATTCTTCCTCAAGAATCGATGATACCGAGTCGATGATGCAGAGAACCAGCCGATACCATATGTAGGTCCCGAACGGGTTTGTGGCGTCTAGAGGGAGGTGAATAGACTTCAAAAACTTTTGTGCCGTCGGTGTGAGGCGCTTAACTTTGATCGAGTCTTGAATCGATTTGAAGGATAATCAACTTCTTGTCGCGCAGAAAGCGGTCGATTCGATAATATCGATTTAACTGATGTGTCGCGGAAGCTTAAGTTTTACCGTGTGAAAAACAGTTTGATAACCGATTCCAAGTTTAATCTTTTAATCGGTTTGATTTGGTAAATCGCGATCGAAGCTTGGTCTTTCTCAACTTGAATGTGTATATGATTTTAAAGGTTGTGTCGCGATTTGTAGCGATTAATCAAAGCGATAGAGGCACACAAGATTTATAGTGGTTCGGACAAACCCGCCTACGCCCACTCTTCCTATCACAAGGGCACCCTCTTAACCAATGGACTTAGTTTTATGTGTTAGTCCAACACAATTACAATCCACTAGATGTTTAAAGAGTTCACACTCAACCGATCCTCGAATCGAACTAGAAACCCTAGTGGAATTCTTAAACAACTTACCCTAACTTGGGGTTTGGGTAAGATTGTTTTGTTCAAACTATGAAATCTTTTCTTTAGATAATCATCCTGAATGACTAGATGAAAAAGATTTATATGCTAAGAACTTATGGGATGAACACTTAATAAAATTAATCTTCTTGATCGTGTTCTTCGTGCGGAAATTAGCTTTAGCTTCTTGATTGTTCACGTTTTTTTGTTTTTCCATGTATTCACTCTAAAGTGTGATCCCATATTTATAGACCTTGAAATCAAAGAGCCGTTGGAGAAGCAATTTGAATTTCAGCTATATTTGGTAGACTTGCGGGCTTGATGTGATTTAGCTTGAGAACGGCATGGCCAAAAGCGTGAATTTGTACTTTGTAGTCCGTTCTGAGAGAGGTAGCATCGAAATCCCGCATTCTGCCGCTTCCGATCATACGTGTCTTGTTCTTATTGGATAGCGGACTCACTTTTCGTAGTTGTTCTTCCAACTAAGCTTGACATTCTTCTTGTTCGGATCATAGGCGATGATTAGATGAAACATCGATTTCACAGGTGGTGACCGATCGATCTGAATCGATCTACATAAGTCTTCAGTGCGGTTGACTTAGCTTCAACTAGCGGAATTCGACCGATGTAGGTCTTCGTCCGATCTTGAGTATTCTGAATTTGAGCTTCATGACTTCAGCTGAGATATCTGACTAGATCAGATCGATCTGATCTTCTGTTCTTCTCTAGCATTTTGGCCTGTCGGATATCAGCTGTTCTTTGAGTCTTCAGATCTGACCTATACATATTGAGTTCCCCCTCAATATGTGACCTATCTATTACATCGGTTGTTCTATCACGATGAATTATCAATCGTCTCCTATTATTAGTAATATAAACATCGATCGACTAACAGTCCGACCGTCCTATTACATGTGTTTTTGGAACTTTCATCAAAACTATAAATTTCCCAACACCCCTTCATGAATCTCTTTTATGATCTCTTTACCGACCTCGGGGGTTACACATTTTAGCAAAGGGAGGGTGAAACCCCGCTTGTATAGTTGGTTGTCAACGATCGTATATCGGCCTGCCCTCGGTTAAGTCGGAGTCGACCTTGTCGAACTTGCCATCCTTAATGTACTTAATGATCGGACTCATCCAGGTAACTTCCTCGGTTGCCATAGGTGCGACGAGGGGACGGTTTTGCGATGGGGCGTGAGAGCTTGATGATTATTATATCCGGGTCGAGCTAGGGCATCTACTTGGATGTTCTCCTTCCTAGAAATCTGGGATATCTCGACCTTCTCGAGCTTTTTGATCGATTCCGGCTACCTTCAGTAGTAAGCCATCATCCATTATCTGCGCCTCAGTCTTTCACACATCCGAAAGTTACAGTTGAGAATTACCCTTGACGATTGTACCCCATGGCCATGGCCATCTCTGCCATTGATCAAAGGTCGTTGTTCGTTGAAATCGAAATGGATTGGCGGGTGAAGGATCTTATTCCGAAATGATTAGTATTATGCCTTTGCTAAGTCGGTCAATGGTTACCGAACCATCCACATATAACTCCCAAGGTTGTCCCACGACGTTCTCCTGTTTGGTCGGGAAAGTCAGTTCCACGAGGAAATCCGCCAACGTTTGTTCCTTTATTGCCGTCTAGGGTGCGTATGTGATGCCAAACTGCCCGATCTCAATCGACCACTTGAGGCATCTTCTGCGTATCCGGTCGATGGAGTATTCGCCCCAAAAGTAACAAGGTCGTCGACCTCGACATGGTGGTCAAAAAAATATGGTTAGAGCTTTCGGATGCTCATTACGAACCCATAGGTGAATTTCTCTAGAGGGGGTATCTTAGCTCGGCGTCGTTCAAAGTCTGTCTCACGAAATAGATCGGCAGATGGTCTTGCCCCCGGCCGAACCAATCTGGTAGCTTTTTATGCGGTCTCTGAGGCCGCCAAGTAAAGGTAAAGTTTTTCCCCCGGGACGGGCTTCGCGAGAATCCGTGCGTTTGATAGGTAATCATTTATGTTCTCGAATGCGAGCTGGCTTTGAGTTGTCCACTTGAACTTCCCCTTCCTGATTGTATCAAAGAAAGGTTTACATTTGTCCCCCATCCGCGAGATAAAACGATTTAGAGCGGCCAACCGCCCTGTCAACCTCTGAACTTCCTTGATGTTCTGTGGTGCTCTCATGTCGAGCACAACCTAGATCTTGGTCGGGTTCGCCTCAATCCCGCGATGGCTCACCATATGCCCCAAGAACTTTTCGGACTCCAAGCCAAAGTTGCACTTCTTGGGGTTCAATTTCATCTTATATTGCCTTAAGATGTCGAAGGCCTGGGCGAGGTCCCCCAAATGGTCCTCTCTTCTCTTGTTTTTAACCACCAGATCATCGATATACACTTCCATGGTCTTGCTGATTTGTTCTGCGAACATGCGATTGACCAACCTCTAATACGTTGCCCGGCGTTTTTCAAACCAAAAGGCATGCGCTTCCAGCAGTAGATGTTCTTTTCTGTCAGAAAAGAAGTGTGATTTTGGTCATCTCGGTGCATGGCTATTTGATGGTAGCCTGCGAATGCGTCCATGAACGACATCACCTCGTGCCCCGCCGTATTGTCGATTAGGTGACCGATGTGCGGCATGGGGAAATGATCTTTGGGACAAGTGTCGTTTAGATCAGTAAAATCAATGCACAACCTCCATGAGTTGTTCGCCTTTTTTACTAACACCGCATTCGCTACCCATTGAGGCTTATCAGCTTGCTCGATTAACTGGTTATCTAGGAGCTTCTTAACCTCCTCGGCCAGGGCCGCATATTTCTCAGGACCAAACTTTCTTCTCTTCTGCGAGACTGGTTTTTTGGAAGGATCGATGTTGAGCTGATGGCAAGCGATCTCGGGATCTATCCTGACCATATCTCTGTGGGACCAGGAAAAAATGTCCAAGTTAGCTTTCAGGAACTTGATCACCTGACTTCGCATTTCGGGACTAAGGGTGGTCCCGATGATCACCTCCATCTCAGGCCGGGATTCGCTAACTGGGACTCTCTCGAGTTCTTCCATCGGTGTGGCTCGTTGCCCTTTTGCCCATCGCGGATCGTCAATAGGCTCATAACCTATTCTGGGCTCGAGATCGGCTACTTCCTCGGCGTCGGCGACTTTCATTCTTTTGTTGGGTATGTTTGTTGGTGGCGAGGTCGGGTCACCGGGATAGTTTTTCGTCACCACTAAAATTGCCCCCGCCTCAAGGGTCGCCATGGTCGCGCCTGGCTCGGCGTCGACCTGTAACAAACATCCTCTAGACATTGTCTGATTTCCATTGATCTTCCCTACGTGCCCTCCCGGGGTTGAGAATTTGATGCAATAATAGTGGGCGAGGTCGCTGCCCAGAACTCATGTTCGAAAGGTCTTCCCAGAAAACCGTTGTATGTCAAGGAAGATCAACAATGATAAAATCGAGCTGCCTCATCACCCTTACCTCCGGATCATGATCCGAGACCAATTAGACTGCCAACCGGATTGCCCCGTAGGGCTTCACGAAAGAGTTCCCGAACCCCTTGATAGTGAGGTCGTAAGGTTTGATATATTCGGAGAAGTTCCCGATCTGGTCGAGAGATCTTTTGAATAAGATGTTGCAGAAGGAGCCGTTATCGATTAGTAGACGATGAACCATTACCCCCATGATCATGGTCGAGATCACTATGGGGTCATTATTCGGATATTGAACCCCCTGCTTATCTTCGTCTGAGAAAGCGAGCGAATTGGTTTTCTCGGCTGCGTGGTTAACTTGGGAGAAAGTTTGGAGTATATGATTTAGAGCTCGTATTTCGGCTTTACGTCTGTGTCGAGACATAAACATCGAGAAAATGGGGAAGGGGTCACTGGCCGGCTGACCCTGGATTTACCCGAGGCCGCTGTGGTTGTGGCTGATTATTCGGATGTTTCTTCACGTAGTCATCCAGCTTTCCTTCCTCATAAAGCTTCCATAATTGTCGGAGAAGGTCGCAACATTCACTGGTGTTGTGTCCGATGCTCTCATGGTAGTGTCAGTATCTGTTGGGATTCATCTTCCCGTTCTCCTTTGTGATTTTGCGGGTCTGATCCAAAAGTTTCTTGTCCTTGATTTGATCATAGACTTCGTTTGGAGTGGTGCTTAGTACCCCTAACAGCTTGACCTCGATTTCGCTGTTAAAAGGCTTAAAGTTGTTGGTCTTGCGATGGCCGCCACTTTTCTTATGCGAGCTCGGCTCTACTGTCACGGGCTTCTTTACCTCGCCCTCTTGAACTTGCTCCCCCAAGCGCAGGGCCATCATCTCAGCCCGGCTAATGTGATTTCCAGCCTTGTACCGGAACTCCGCATATGAACTCGGGTATTCCTTATGCATGAGTTTCCACAACTTAGTGTTGAATCGTAAGCCTCGAACAACTCCCATCACTTTGACCTCATCTCCCATGGGTTCGCCGCCTAGGAGAAAGTTATCGACTCTTTCGATGTAGTCTCGGTCCAACTCCGTGGGACCTTACTAAATGGTCGCGAAGAGTTGTTTCGTTGGTTGCCTTGGGGCCAAGGTGACTAAATGGTTAAGAAAAAGACCGGCGAGCTGGTGGAAGGACTCGATGGAGTTCGAGTTAGAGATTTGAACCACCTATAGGCCTGGTCGCCCAGAGTGAGAGGGAAAAGCCGATATTGTGTCGCATCCGTGGCCCCCATGGAAGCCATGTGGTTGGAGAACTTCCCTAGATGGATGGTCGGGTCAAAGTCCCCATTATACTGATTGATGTGTTGATTTTGACCTGTGCTGGGGCATAGACAATGGCCGGGACTAAGGGCGAGATCGGGACGAGCGCCGACGTCGCGGGTCCTTCTTGCTGGTCTAATCGATCCTGTAGCTTCTTGAGAGTCTCTTTGATGGTCACGACCTGCTCATTTCCGTGGTTAGGAGGTCGATGAGACGCTCGTGGACCTAAACGAGATAGTATCGAGGCCTTCGGCACCTCGTTCCTTCGACCTCGAAAATCCTCTACCTCGAAAGAGGTTTCCAAGTTACGCCAGATTGTGAAGGAGTCTGCTCTGGATTCGTTCTGGTGACCTCGGGCTTTCGTGGTGCGTGGCTGCCCAATCTCTCAAAGACGGGGACTCGGGCGTGGTTGTGGGAAACTTCCTCTGAGAGGGGAGGGAGTTTTTTCCCGAGGACTCTGGCGCAGCGTGGCCTCACGGACTCCTCGGCCGTGTGGTTGGTCTTATTTGGATCAGGCTGGTCCGGAGTTTTCGGCCATCTTCCTCTTTCCTCGACCCGAAGGCGGACTCGGCTTGCCCGATGTGGGTTCGCTATGTTCACCAAATGAGGTCGCTACCGTCACCACGGAGGATTTTCATAGCCTCCCTGAGGTCCTCCGGAGTTTTGATGTCGGCCAGGTTCTTGAGGGAGCCTTCATTGCTGGAAGTGGCCTCCTCTTGCAGGCTGGAAGCCTGCACCACCGTGGATGCCATGACAAAGCTTCAAATATGATGAGGATATGAAGATTTGAATGGGATTATTGAAGATTTGAAGATTCAAAAGGGTGTATCAATAGAAAATCTGGAAAAATTCTAGTGAAAGACCCTTCTTCTAGCGCCAATTGTTGATACCAAAAATATGATAGGATGATTAAGGCATTAATGTGGCTATGATTGTCATCAAACTATTTATGATTTGGAGTTGGTGAGAATTAATGAAGAACAAAGGGAATGTTCTTCATTAAAGTGATGATGATGTGCTTTAATGCTTAATATTTGGAGTGTTGGAAAGCAATAAATTGCAAGAGTGTTTGGGCCAAAGGCCTCTTTTTTGGCTAATAAAGTCTTTGTATTCAATGTGAATGTTGGAACCCTTAAATGAGCTTTAATTACATGTATTTATACTACAAACCCTTGGGGTATAGCCCCTCTAGGGACTAGGACCTAGACATTTAATGGCATGCAGGGTGCATTAAATGACGCCGGCTCTGGTTACTGGGTAGCGTGCTCGGGCGGAAAAACGGGGCGACCTCTTTCCTAGGGATTGCTCGCTAGAGGTCACTGGTAATGTTCCCGAGGTCGCGAACTCAAAATCTGAGGTCGCTCATCTGATCCGCCCTTATTAGGGTAACCTGTTTAACTGTTTTCTGAAAGCCAGAAAAAAGTTTCCCGTTTGGGGAAAATCTTCTCTGGTCCGACTTTCTTCCCGAGGCTCAGAGTCGCAGGCACCGCCATTGGGGACATGTTCCTCCCTCAGGTCGCGACCCGGGGTCCTGTCAGGTCACGGTCATCCAGCTCGGGTGAGGCTAGATCTTGCCCCGACCTAGATATAGTCCGATCTCTTTCGTATGAGCGACCTGTCTAGGTCGCAGACGGATAGAGCTAGGGCTTCCTCGGGTGTATTATGCAACTTACCCCTAGATGTTGTTGGGATTATACTGGAAAGTATGCTTTTACTTTTTATAATCAGACTAACTGAATTTCAGACTTATTTACTGAAATAAATTGTTTATCACTGATGCTTTAAATATGATTGAATGTTACATATATTTACTGCATAACTGTTCATTAAATAGTATGTGTTACATTGTAGTTAATTTAGTGATACCAAGATCACAGAAGATTAAATTAACAATTCATTGTACACCATTCACGACCTAGATGGAAATGAACAATCCATCGTGAAAGGTTGTAGTGTAAGGCTCAGATTGGTTTGTCTTGACCAAGAGATTACACTAGTGCATGACTGATGCATTGAATAGGACCTACAGGAGGATAAATTCTTCAGAACTGAACTAGGAAGAATTAGACCTCAGTGGTTAGTTATTTCTTAATCTTCGTCCCTTAAATAGGATTGCGTGTGGTTAGTAACTATTGCTTTGACTTAGTATGGGAAGAGAATCAGTGAGATTCAATACCCTATATCTTGGGCAATATTATTGGTCACATGCGATTGCTAAGATTTAATACGGAGAATCGTGTGCACGTAAGCTTGTTCGATTTGCCCCCTCGGGAGGTTCATAAGTTTTATCATACCAAATCTTGCAAGTGGAACTAGTTTCTGGTATGAGTAATAATGTTGAACTGTTCCTTTACCAAGGATAAAAGATATTAATTAATGGAAAGCTATTTCAGTGGCTTGAATTAATTAATGGGCTAGATAATCTTAAACACGGGAAATAATAACCGGGAGCCATATTAACTGTAATATGGGTTAAGATGGATAGTGCAATATTAATTATGTAGTGGGATTAATTAATATTTATGGGCTTGAATAATATTGTGGCTCAATATTGATAATTCAAGGTCCATTGGAAGGTCCAATCTTAATTCTCCTAAAGGCCCCCCAAGTAGCCTAAGATAAAGTCCAATAACCTTGTTTAAAAATAAAATAAATTTGTTGCCTATTTTTCCTTGTATTTTTTAAATTTATGGATAAAAGGACCAAAGATTTTCTTTTAATTTTGTTATGGTATGAAGATATGTATTCTTGGAATACAAGATTATCTCATTAAATTCAAGAAATCTCCCACTTGGTTATTCATATAGGTATTTCGAAATTTTTGAAATATAAAGGGCAAGAAAGATTTTCTTGATTTTCTTGAAAAGATATTATGGAAGATATGTATTTCTTGAAGTACAATTATATTCATAAATTCAAGAAGATCCAAATCTTGGAATCTTGGACCCAATATTTTTGAAAATCACCATAACTTGATGAGGTGGGATTTTTGTGGAATATTCTAATTATGGGAAAAAGAATATAGGAGATATATTCAAGATTTCTTGGAGATCAAGAAAAGATTTTCCCACATTGTTTTTCCCCTTAAAAATTCGACCACCACCCATCTATAATAGGGGATGATTCTTTCATTCCCAAGTACAATTCCATGTGCTGGAAAAATTAGTAAATCCACAAAAGTGGTGCAACAAAGTTTATTTTTCCTTTTGTTAATTGTTCGCAGTATCCTTCCAACCGGATTGTCGAAAGCAAGGACTAGGGAATACTTGGGGAGGACTTTTTGGTGTGTTTTCACATACAAGACCATTGCCATTCCAAGAGGTAAGTTCACGAAAACTCGTAGTATTTCCGCACGTCGTAGGGATTTACGTGAATCGTTTATATGCATGATTTGTTGTTGAATTATTATTTGAATTAATATGGGTTAATTCATGCTAGTAATAATTGTTAGAATTAAATTTGTATTTAAATATTCATCTCGAATAGATCCGGGCAATTCATTCCCCAACAACCTGCATCGAGCCTCGGTTTTTCTCAATTTTAAATTGTAATTTATCATTTGTCATTAAATTTTGAAATTGGATAGTAAATTGCTAGATCTTTTTTGCGGTATCCAATTGTCATGAAATTTAATGTGTTTAATTTATGCATGCATATAAATTGTAGTTTTTTTTTTTAATTAAGTTCGATTTTCGCTTTTTAAAAAATCAAATCTTAGTATTTATTTAATTTGATAAATGTAATAGACTAGTCTAGATCTAGGTTTATTTATTTTGTAAATAAATTGTAAATTCGGAAACGGAGGCGGAGACGAAGAATTAAAAAGACGGATCCAAAACCATCCCTTGGCATCGTTAAACGCGCTAAGGAGGCATGGATTAATTAATTATTAATTAATACGACGGGCGACGGGTGAGCGTGGGCGCGCGGCAGATGGATTAGGGCAAGACGGGCGGGCGATTAAAAGGCGAGGGTGCACTCGGCAATGCGCGGGCGATGCAAGACTAGGCGGGCGATAATCTTAATTAATCGATGGCGAAATAACAAGACAAAGAAGATAAAGCTTTTTTGAGACCCCAAAAGACGATTTCTCAAGATCAAGACATGACAAAATTAACCATGACAATTGGATAGATGTGCCCAATATGTTTAATTTTTGTCTTGATGTTTTTGCATTGTTTATGCTTTTATTTAAATTGTGTTTAAATTTATGGTTAAATGAAAAATGTTTTGAAAAAATCTTTTTCGAAAATTACTAAGTATGTTTAAACAATTAATTGACAATTTTATTCTCGATAATAAAATTGAATTAATTATTGACCTCCATGATTTATTTATTTGTGAATTCTTTTGGAGAAATTCCCCCTTTACGGCCCCAAAAGATAGCTTTCACATGAATAAATTCCTAACTATGATTGATTATTACTAAGTTGACCCTTTAAAAATCGTTCAAAAAATAATAATTTTGTATTTAATCATGGTTATTACTTAGGTATAAAATTGATATGCATATACTTTCCTCAAGTCCCCGTCAATTTTATATTGGTCAAATGGGAGCCAACTATTAATCTTTAAAGGTTTAAATTTTTGTAACTTTTGAATGTGTTTAAATAATGACCCACCCACGTGGCTTATTTAAACTATTTTCTTGATGTTGGGTGATTGTTCATATTTTTTTGGAATTTTAATATGAAACATGTGATCTTCATGATATATTTGTGCTTAAGCATATTATTATTTATTTAGTTCATCATGTCGAAACCTTTTAATCCAATTAAGATATACATTCAAAGAACACCAATTAACCGGAGATAACTATGTTGTTTGAAATGGAATATGAGTTTTGTCCTACCGGCACAAGAACATTATTGGGTTCTTGATGTTTTGAAATCATTGTATAATATTTGGGAAGCAAAGCCAATGAACCCATGAAATGTGTAATCTTGACTTCACCGGTTCGATGATTTGAGACACATTCATGAAGGTGTTGAGTCTTTATACAAAGTCTTGAGGAAATATTTTTAACAAAAGACCGCATGATCAATCGGTTTAAAATCTTGGCCGGGAACACCCGTTTTGAGCATGTTCTCGATTTAAAATGCCATTTTGATAAACTTGCTTATCTCTGGAATACTAAGTATTGTGAAGAGGCTCAAATCGAATTTCTTTTCCTAACTCTACCAAGGTGTTTTATGAGTTTTTCTTTGTAGTTTTGTGATGAGCGGTGCACATGTTTATCGATACTCTACAAAAGCCTTGGAGATAATAGAGAAGCATTTTTCCAAAAACAAAGCATTGGTGACTAAAAGTCTTTTTCTCAAGATCTAGGCCAATGGAAGGCAAGTCTCAAGAAAAGGAAAGTGGTCGAACCAAGGCAAACTCATCACTAAGAAAAGTAAGATAGCTAGTTGGATGGGTGTCAAGAAAGTACCAAAAGGAAAAATGCTTTCATTGGAGGGTCCCAATCCCAAAAGGATTGGAAAGAAAGGTAATTCTCATTGTTGAAACTTGCTTATGCCTCCCATTTATGGATGGTGGATACGGGATCCAATGTTTCACTTTTTTTCAAGCGGACCCGAATGGGGAGTGAGATCCTCATCACCTGGCGATGCCAATCTTAAAGTGGCAACAAAAAGGGGAAGTAAGCAATTATTTTTGAAGACAAAGTTTTAATTTTAAGAGATGTACTTTACGTTCAATTTTAGAAAGAACTTGATTTCATTTCTAAACTTTACCTTGATGGATATTCGGTTACTTTTGATAAAGTTGTTACCATTTCTTTTATGATAAATTTATCTGTCATGGAACGTTGTCAAGTAATCTCTATACAATTAATCAGGGAAATGCATCCTATAACACATCAACTATTTCCGGTTTCATTCATCGGGCGTGAAGAAACACTTCTATGGCATCAAGATTGGGACATTTAATCCAAAGAGGATCCAAAGGTTGGTGAAAGACGGTCCAAGTTTCTCCAAGTTGAACCGATTCCAACCTCGCGAATCATGTTTGGAGGGTAAAATGACCAAGAGGGCATTGAGCCAAGGGAATAAAGCCAAAGAAGTGTTAAAATCGTTCACGCATACGATGTATGTGGTCCAATGTCAACCATGGCAAAGGAGGTTACTAGTATTTAAATCACTTTTATTGATGATTACCGAGGTGTTGTTTATATTTTCCTTATGAAGCATAAATCTGAGACCTTTGAGAAATTCAAAGAATTTAAGGCTCAAGCAGAGAATCATAGGGAAAAACGATCAAGTCTCTACGATCCGATCGTGGAGGCGAAACCTCAATTGAGTTTTTGAACTACTTGTATGAAGGGATTTCCCGTAATAACCCTCAACAAAATTATTAAAATTTTTTGAAATGGTTAGATCAATGATGAGTTATGCGGATCTTCCCAATCATTTTTTATTCAACATGGTGCCATCCAATTTCCCAAAACTCCCAAAGAATTTGGAAAAGTATTTGAGAATTTAGGGGTGTCCGCCCATGTTGGAAATTAATCCTCGATTTAAGGTTTTATAGGATTTTTTTTATGGTCCCAAAGATCAAAAAGGTGGTCATAAGCATTTAGATTTTGGAGGAAGACTATATGAACGTTTTTTTTGATATACCAAACGACACACATTCACAACCGAGCCTCATTAGTTTTTTTTGTGAGACGACCCGAAGATTCATGGAGATAAGAGTCCTCGGACTTGATTTCCCAATCAAGATGAATCGACCCATGGACATAGATGAGGCAATCCAAGATAAGGATGCGTTTAAAAAAGGTAATGAAAAAATGGGGTATATGGATCATAACAGAGTGTAGAGCTAGTCAGTTAATGGGTCAAACCTTTATTTTGTAAAAGAGGGGACCGGACGGGAAGATTGAAACCCTTCAAGGTAAGGCTTGTGGCAAAAGGTTATACTCGGAAAGAAGGGATCGACATGAGGAAAACCAGAAATGCTTAAGTCCATCCCGATTCTCTTGTCGAAATCTCGATTTTGAAATCAAATGGAATGGATGTCAAGACAACTTTCCTTAATCTAAGTCTTGATGAGGAAATCTATATGCAACAACCCCAAGGCTTTATTGAAAAGGGCCAAGAACACGTAGTTTGTAAGCTCATGAAGTCCATTTACGGACTCAAACAGGCATCCAGAGCTTGGAACCAATGTTTTGATCATGTTATAAAGTCTTATGGGTTTGATCAAAACGAGTTCGAGAGTTGTGTGTATAAAAAGTGTGTTTTAAATCGCATTGGTATTCTTAGTACTATCGTAGATGACATTACGCTCATCGGGAACGATGTAAAGGTGTTGTCAGACGTAAGGGCATGGCTTTCAAAACAGTTTGATATGAAAGACTTAGGGGAAGCCGGGCACATCCTTGGGATCAAGATCACTCGAGATCGCAAGAAAAGGATGATAGGCTTATCGCAAGTTTCATACATAGACGCCAAGAACGATTCAAAGATGCATTCCAAGAAAGGCTTAGTACCTTTTCGGCATGGAATCCATCTATCCAAGAAAATGTGCCCTAAGACACAAAAAGGAGATAGATGACATGAGAGGCATTCCTTATGCTTCGTTGTGTCGGAAGCCTTATGTATGCAATGTCAGGTACGAGACCGGATATCTGCTTTATCGTTGGCATGGTGGCAAGATATCGAGTAACCCGGGAAGAACATTGATTTGCGATTAAAAACGATTAAGTATCAAAAAAGAACTCGAGATAGAATGTTGGTTTATCGATCGAATAGTCTAATCCCCATCGGCCACACGACTTATTTCCAATCGGACTTAGATTCCGGAAAATCTACCTCCCATTGTGTGTGTTTTGCATGGGGAGGAGCCATGACGTGGAAAGCGTTAAATTTCTACCATGGAAGCGAATATGTAAATATTTGGCTCAAGAACTTCCTAGTGGACTTGATGTGGTTCAATTTACCCAAAGAATCGTTTTATTGTGACAATCTTAAGCGATAGGGGAACCAAGAGCCCACAAGGCCAAAAACACATTGAAAGGAAATACCATCTTATACGAGACATCGTTAAGAGAGAGATATAGAGGTGGCAAAGATCACAAGACAACCTAGCCGATCCATTCACAAAGTCTCCTCCTCAATACATTCGAGACATGTGAAAGGAATGAGTGTCAAGACCTTTGCCCCTTTTGAGTATAAGTGGGAGACATTATTAGGTTCGTGTAGGTAAATTAGTTGTCACGTATTACACGAGACATCTTGATGTATACTGTTTTGAGTATAAGTTTGTTGGGATTATACTTTAAAAGTATGCTTTTACTTTGTATAATCGAGACTAATCAAATTTCGGACTTATTTTTTAAATAAATTATTTATCACTTATGCTTTAAATATGATTGAATGTTACATATATTTAAATTGATAACTTGTTCATTAAATAGTAAGTGTTACATTATAGTTAATTTAGTGATACCAAGATCACATAAGATTAAATTAACAGAAACTAAAAAGTACACCATTCACTTACCTAGATGGAAATGAACAATCCATCGTGAAAGGTTGTAGTGTAAGGCTTGAATTGGTTTGTCTTGACCAAGAGATTACACTAGTGCATGACCGATGCATTGAAGAGGACCTGAGGAGGATAAATTCTTCGTAATTAGGAAAGAATTAGACCTTAGTGGTTAATTATTTCTTAATCTTAGGCCCCTTAAATAGGATTGTGTGTGGTTAGTAACTATTGCTTTGACTTATTATGGGAAGAGAATCGCTTAGATTCAATACCCTATATCTTGGGCAATATTATTGGTCACATTGCTAAGATTTAATACGGAGAATCGTGTGCAAGCACGCTTTGTTCGACGGTTCCCTTGGAGGTTCATAAGTTTTATCATACCAAATCTTGCAAGTGGAACTAGTTTCCTAAGATGAGTAATAATGTTGAACCGTTCATTTACCAAGGATAAAAGATATTAATCAATGGAAAGCTATTTCAAAGGGCTTGAATTAATTAATGGGCTAGAAATCTTAAACACGGAAATAATAACCGGAGCCATATTAATCTGTAATATTGGTTAAGATGGATAGTGCAATATTAATTATGTAGTGAGATTAATTAATATTTATGGGCTTGAATAATATTGTGGCTCAATATTGATAATTCAAGGTCCATTGGAAGGTCCAATCTCAATTCTCCTAAAGGCCCCCCAAGTAGCCCAAGATAAAGTCCAATAACCTAAAAAAAAAGTGTTTAAAAATAAAATAAATTTGTTGCCTATTTTTTTCCTTGTATTTTTGAAATTTATGGATAAAAGGAGAAATATTTTCTTTGAATTTTGTTAAATGAGATATGTATTCTTGGAATACAAGATTATCTCATTAAATTCAAGAAATCTCCCACTTGGTTATTCATATAGGTATTTCGAAATTTTTGAAATATAAAGGGCAAGAAAGATTTTCTTGATTTTCTTGAAAATATATTATGGAAGATATGTATTTCTTGAAGTACAAGTATATCTCATAAATTCAAGAAGATCCAAATCTTGGAATCTTGGACCCAATATTTTCGAAAATCACCATAACTTGATGAGGTGGGATTTTTGTGGAATATACTAATTATGGGAAAAAGAATATAGGAGATATATTCAAGATTTCTTGGAGATCAAGAAAAGATTTTTCCACATTGTTTTTCCCCTAAAAATTCGACCACCACCCATCTATAAATAGGGGATGATTCTTTCATTCCCAAGTACAATTCCATGTGCTGGAAAAATTAGTAAATCCACAAAAGTGGTGCAACAAAGTTTATTTTTCCTTTTGTTAATTGTTCGCGAGTATCCTTCCACCGGATTGTCGAGCAAGGACTAGGGAATACTTGGGGAGAACTTTTGGTGTGTTTTCACATACAAGACCATTGTCATTCCAAGAGGTAAGTTCACGTAAACTCGTAGTATTTTCGCATGCGTAGGATTTACGTGAATCGTTTATATGCATGATTTGTTGTTAAATTATTATTTGAATTAATATGGGTTAATTCATGCTAGTAATAATTGTTAGAATTAAATTTGTATTTAAATATTCATCCCGAATAAATCCGGGCAATTCATTTCCCAACAGATGTTAGGCCTCCCGCTCAGATAAATTATTCGGTCACAACAAAGCCGATGCCACACTGAAGAAACATTGACAATTCTCCCTTCCCTTTGGCTCTCAAATGCAGTCCTTTTCATGTTATCCAGTAGAAGATTTGTTAAAAGAAAATGACCTGTACATAAATAAAACTTACCAGTTTGATAGTTCAGATTAAGAAATAAGAAAATACACTGTGTTTTGGACATAAGACATAATCTAGATGGTTAGTTGCAAAATGCAATTCTATAGTCTTTTGAAAGCATGAACGAAGGAACCTTAACCCATGCATTATTACTTTCGATTTTTTCAGAAAAAGATATCAGTTTACAAGACATTATTAAAAGCATTCTATGTGTGTGTGTGCTGCAACTTAACTCACATGAGAATGTTTAAGGGAAGACCGGAAGAGTTGTAATCTGATGTAAATTTCCGGATAGATACAAAAGAGGCGAGGTCGAGTTCCCTTACATCAATCTTAGCTTCAGGGTTTTCTTTGATTATCGTTTCTTTAATATTTTCACCAGTTTCCATGTTACGCACTCCCATTATTACATGAACTCCACATAATGCAAGAACTCGGGCAGTCTCTGTTCCGATGCCACTTGATGCTCCTGAACTTAATACAACATCAGATAGTTTACCTACCAGATTTGCACTATGACAAAGTCTTATGTAAATCAGTTTTAACGTGCAACTTGTTTGCATTTTGCGTGAATTTTTAAACAGTATTAATTGTTTCATTGAAAAGTATTAACTTGATAATATTAGTCGTTTCATTAAAAAGTATTAGTTGTTTTACTATAATGTGATAGTTTCGAACAAATTGTACAGTAAAACAGTTTTACATAAGACTAACTCATAAACTAAAGCAAATCAAGAAATTGGTATGTATGCAAAGAATCCTAATTTTTCTTTCTGCGAGTTTTGGGCCTATAGAAATAAGCCCCCCATAAAAACAAAAAAACTCATACATGAGACGGTTTAAACTACACAAATCATGAATTTCAAAACTAGCACAATTAGGTGTTATATCGGTCGTGTTTCGTATGGAACCGCGACATGATAAGGCCAAACACGAACACGTCACGATAAGAATTTGTGCTGACACGACACGAACACGAAAAATTTCATGTCGACACTACAAGATTATGACACGATAAGAAAATTAAATAAATTTTAAAATAGAATTTATATTAAAATTTTGATATTGTACGATACGACACGACACGACACGATATGACACGATAATACACGTTAACACTATATAACACGATAAAAAATAAAAATTTCTAATAAAATTATAAAATGTCAAGTCATATGTATAATAAAATATTTTTAATTCAAACTTATTGGGTTGACACGAATACGACACGAAAATTTCGTGTCCTTATCGTGTTTACACGATAACGACATGAACACGATAAGACTAAACACTAATCCGCAATTTTCGTATCGTTTTCGTGTCGTGCTATCGTGTCGTGTCTGAAATTGTCACCCCTATTTTAAAGTGTTAAAGCGTCATATGTTCCACTTCATTGTAAGATCATTTATGCAAGTTTTGTCCTAAGCATAATGCAAAACTCAGAAATATGAACACAACACTTCCATCAGCATCAGCAATCAAAAATCAAACATCAAACTTACAATAATAAAAGAAAATTCAATCAGGTATAATATTTAGCTCGAACCATGAATTAATGACAAAAATCAAAGTATCCAAGAATAAGAAAGTAATATTAAAGCAGAAACAGAGAGTAGACAAAATAATCTTGACCAGAAAATGAAAGTCTGCACCAAATTGAAACAAGCCCATATTCAGTTCCAATAGAAGTTTAAACAGAGAGACATTTAGGCCCGCTTGGTTCGGGTAATGAATGGAAATCATTTATATTGATGTTGCTCGGTAGTTTTGATAGACAAGTAATGGGAATAGAAATAAGCAATCGATTATCCCACTCACTCAACTCACTTCACGTTATATCAATTGTTGATATTTTAACCAAATTACAATAACAATGCAATCAATAACAATAGTCCTTAGTGATTAACCCCTTAATGATACCCATTATTATACAGAGAAATAGTCTAAACCCAAATGGATGGAGATGTGTATGGTTTGAACGTTGATGGAAATGGGAATAAAGATGATAAATGAGAATCCTAACTCATAAGGAGATGGAATTCATTTGACCTTACGGCATAGGTCATACTCTCAAGTCAAAATTGATTAGAATTGATAATGTTAAAAGTTACCTGATTAAAATTACTTTAAATCGAGAAAATAGTGAGCCAAATTTATAACCTTACGACATAGGTAGTGGTGCTCTAACCGCTTAAACTATTCCAAATCGTCTCATCCCGTACATAATATAACTCTATTTTATACTATACCCTGAGGCTATATATACATAGATACGTAAATGAGAAAACACTAATTAACAAACTACAAATACATCTACAAACTGCAAAGTCTAAACCATGAAGATCAAAGTGAAGGCCTCAACAACGGTGACACCTGATAGAAATGGCATTGATTTAAACCACAATCGTCCCATAACTTTCCACATTTATTGAAATGATCCAATAATTATCAACTTTTTAAATTTAATCACATATATATTCAATTTGATCCAATTTAGTCTCAAATCACCGAAAATCGCTCAAAATCGCCCAAATTAGGGGCGCGTGTAAGACACGCGTGCAAAACGACGTCATTTTGGGCGATTTTGAGCGATCTCCGAAGATTTGAGACTAAATTAGATGAAATTGAATACATATGAGATTAAATTTGAAAAACTGATAGTTATGAGATCATTCAATAAAAGTGGAAAGTTATGAGACGATTTGGTTTATATCCCGAAATGTAGTGATATCAATTTATAAAAATAATGATTCCGTTTGATAAATGTTATGATATTAATTTATAAGTGTAATTGTATAAATTTTATACTATAAACAATTTTCACCATAGACTTAGTACTCTTATAATATATACCTTAATTACTTTTATACTCTTTTGATTTAGGCGTAGTATTAAATTTCAATAGCTGCTTAATTAGTTTTAATTGTTACACAATATACTAATTAAATTTCTTATAAAAAAGTAGATAATACAATAATTAAGGCACTACTAATTACCGTATATGACCAGAATTCGAGCACTCCAACCTCCACTAGAAAATTATTGCACTTCACCTGGATTCTTTCACCGACTTCTCCACCACCGGCCGAGCGCCGTCATGCATCGATGTCGGAGAAAGAGATGCATAGCTTCCAAACGTCATACTTTCTAGTACCTCGAGAACCACTGTCGGATCAGACACATATGCCTGAGTAGAAGGCGGAGCGCTGCCATGGAAGGGTGTTGGTGCCTCGAGAACCACCGCCGGATTGGTGCGGCCAGAAATATCTCTCGATATATTTTCCAAACGAGTCAACATGATTCAATTTTCAAGTCGGATGGGTTATATAAATCGAGGGATATGCCTGAATCAACATAGTTCAATTCATTGGACAAACCTTCACAATATTGTAATGAAAAATTTACTCCAAACAATGTCCAAACCTGCATTGTCGATAGATTTCTCCCGCACGTGTCTTACCCATCGACTTTGTCCTAGATAATATTTTCTCAATCATTGTTAGGCTTGATATTATTATCTAATGTTAGCTTTGAGATATATTGTTTTATGGCAAAAACTTGTGTGCAATATTGCATACAAGTGATATGTACAATTAATATAGAGTAATTGAGTTTTTTCTTATTTATTCGCGGGTCAGGCTTTGTCGGGTCGGGCTAGGGCAGATTGATGGGATTTTCTTCTTTCGCGTTGCACAGCTATTAAGGCTGCCATATTTAATTTCTTATCCAATTTAATTTTCTTTGATTCGCTCCGATCATTGGATGAAATCAGGTTTGTTCAATTGGGATTTTGGTGTGGATTATGCGAGAAGAATAGAGAATATGTGTGTGGTGTTGGATTACCCCTCCACACAAAATATGTCTTTGAAATTCGATCATTCTCGTACTCTTCTTCTCCTTACGCCGATTTTTTTTTTGCTTTGTACTGGTTTTTGTTCATGTAGTAACACTCTTTTGCTCATAGGGTAATACTCTTTTATTCATTTAGTAACACATCAAGTTGTTCTTTAAATCTGCAATTTTGGACTGAGAATTTCTTTTCGCGCTTATACTAATTTTGTTCACTTGGTAAAACACGTTTTTCTTAATAGAGTAACACTTTTTGTTCATATAGTAACACACAAAAATAACTTGAAAAAAAAATTGGACTGAGGATTTTTTTTCGCGGTTGTATTAGTTTTTGTTCATGTAGTAACATTATTTTGCTCATAGGATAACACTCTTTTGTTCATGTAGTAACACATCAAGTTGTTCTTTAAATCTGCAATTTTGGACTGAGAATTTCTTTTCACACTTGTATTGGTTTTGTTCATGTGGTAACACGTTTTTCTTCATAACGTAACATTTTTTGTTCATGTAGTAACACACAAAAATAATTTGAAAAAAAATTAAAAATTATGTGATCAATAACAATTGAACCTACGACCAAATACACTAAAAATAGACCAAAACCATCAGGCTACAACACAATTTGATAAAAATATCCTTGCATAAAATTTTATAGGTAAATAGCCAAGTGGCCTGCCCAATCCGCTTAGCCCGCCCGCCCTGCCCGACCCGCCCAACCGCCACATGACCCGCGAATTTTAGCCTATTTTACTTTAATTGTGATGTATTGCATATAACACTAGTGTGCAATATTTCACACAAGACCTTCTCTTGTTTTATTGTGTTGTAAAATTAAACGAATATAATTTACCCTAATTAGGTTAATTGTGATTTTGGAATTTAGGATTTTGAATTGGGATTTCGGTTTTGATTCTAATTGTCCCAAATTGATGTCCTCCTATTTGTAATTTCACAAACTCTCATGTGAAACTTGTTCATTTCTAGAAAATTAATACAATTACATTTATAAACGGATACAATTACTCTTATAAATTAATATGCAACATTTAATGTTATTATATCAATTTATAAAAATAATTATATCAGCGAATAAATGTTATGATATTAATTTATGACAAAATCTAATATGAAAATTTGCATACATGAAAAAACTCAATTTCCATTTACCCATATCTTGTTGGTATCCCTTTTTTCGGGTTTTTGTTATAGGTCTTTCCCCTCCCTCTCAATCTTATTCCTTTTCTTCTTCCAGATTTTCTCTCCCCTCTTTAATCACCGCTTCTCTTCCTCTCTTTTCTTCTTTCTTCCTTTCTTCCGATACTCTTTTTTTCAACATTCTCAAAAAAAAATTGTCAAATCTCATGAAATTGTTTTAGCTTTCTCATGGTTCCGTCAATTTTTCGCGAAGTTTTTCATATGTGGAGCGATTTTCAAGTTCGTCAATTTTTGTGGGTTTTTTTTTCCAGTAGTGTTCCAAGTTATTTTATAAATATTATCGACGATCTTTATGTTTTTAGGTATTACGTTCATTCATCAGATTGAAAGGTTGCTTTTCGTCGTTCGGGTCTGCTCTCTCAGTTTCACCCAATAGGACACCCAAAATATGAAAATGTTAAAATTATGGTCTCTAAACAAGAATCTTTTGATTTGATCCACTGGACCTGATAGATCAACTGGTTTTACAACCTAAAGATGATTGCAGGAAATAAGAGGATGAATTAAGGTATAATAAAATAAAATTTCAAAAAACGCATATATTCTCTGTTTCTATCGCATTATCTCACATGAGCTAAATATGGTATTGTAATTTTTATTTCATGTATTCATTTTTCGATCGAAGATGAAAAATCCATGATGTTATTGGGTGGAGTTGGAGTTTGGAACGCTGATATGTTTTTTAATTTAACACTGTTATGTTTTATTTGTAATACTATTTTCATTTTGATTCAATCCCTTCACAATTTTATCATTTTTTATTTATTTTTGAATGTAACACTTTTATGTTTTTTTCAATTAATATTGTTATGTTTTGCATGTAATATTAATATATATGTTTTTTTTATTTTTTCTTATATTTTGAATGTAATACTTTTATGTTTTTGCATGTCATACTGTTACTCGTGAGGCACAATATATTTCTTTATAAAAGGTGTAATACTAAACTTAATACTTTTTAGATAAACATATAATATTATTAAGATAAGCCAGTAATATTGAAAATAAAATAAAAATATTATTAAATTTTAGATATATTACTATTAAATTGAAAAAAAAATGGGCAGAAAACTGGGTAGACTCACTAATACACATTTGGGTTTGGACAACTGTGAAAAATGACCTTGGAGAGCGGTTAAAACCGTTCTTCAAGCATCAGCTGTCCAAGCTTGGACAGCTGATAAAAAACCGCTGTCCAAGAGAAGCACTTGGACAAATGGTTTCTAAACCGCTTTGGTAAGTTTAAGCTTGATACGGTTGATAACCGCTGTCCAAGTTTTTGTCTTGGGACAAATATTTATCAACCTCTCGCCTAAGTCAATATATTTTTTTTAATTATTGTTTATTATTTTATATAGACAATGATTTGAAAACCGGCCGTCCAATATATATTTTTTTTTAATTATTAATTTATATTTTAAAATTCACAGAATAAAATTATAAACCAAAACTTATATATACGTCCAATACCATAAACCATAAACCAAAAATCCTATAATAAAACCATAAACCAAAACTTATACCACATATATATACCAAAACATCAAATACATTAATAAATATACACATCATGAAATAAATAAACATACAATCATAAACATATATACGTCCAATACACCAAAAACATGAAATATATATCATCACAAATATATAAAAGAAATTACATGCTACCAAAATTTCAAACAACGTTCAGTTAATATCGTATGAATATAAGAATTGATTGTAAAGGTACCCCGCGCGTCCAATCGTTTTTCCATTTCTCCAGTCTTTTCTTAGAGTAAGAATTGAGCTCACGTTCATAACAAACTGCAAACAACGAATCAATCAATTTAGTATGAATTTTTATTCAATTAATAATAATTTAAATAAATCGATAAATTGACTTACATTGAGAGGAATGTTCGTTAGAGAAGCGTGGATTATGTCTTCAATAGAGCAACACACAAAATGTCCACAATGTTCATTATCTCGTTGTCTCGGAACCTGTTGATTAACAATTCACTTTATTTAATAAATCAAAAGAAACAACATTTAATATAGCGTAAGAAAACAACATTCAATAAAGTCTTACATTTCTTTTTAGCACTTGTTTTTTTTTTTCATTTTTTTTGACCTTTCTCGCTCATGACCATAAATGTTAACAAGATCCGGATTGACATATTCATCATTATCTCTAATTATTCTCCTCGTATGGGCGTGGATTTGCGGGATCATCGAAAGATGGTACGAGAATGAGTGAAGTTTTGAAAAGGATCATCAATTATGTCAACATCTTCATCGGCATGGTCGCTAATCCGAAACTATTGTTAAATTTGTTTGACGTAACCACAATGGACCATTTCTTATTAACTGGTCGGGACATAGAAAACTTGTTGAGCTTGGATCGCCATTATGTAAAGGTCATCTCTCAGATCCCACATTCTTCAAATCAACGCCAGCACGAACCCATAACTTTCAACTTGGACCCCATTAGGATCCTCACCCAACTACACTCGAAGATTGGTTGACGCAGAACAACATAGTCGAGTTCCCAAATGTTGACAATCATCCAAAGTAAGTAGTATTTGATTGATCCATTGCGATTCTGAATGGACACTCCACTATTCTCGCATAGTACTTGTGGCATCATGATCTCTCGGTATAAAATGTGTATCCGCTTGCTAAGATAACACTTGTATGAATATACATGTCTATCGTGCATTCGGATAACCACTTAACTCTTTCATTCAATCGATTTTGTTTCCCCGTGACAACATATTTGCTACATAATCATTGAACCAATAACAAACGTGCGATTGTGCTCAACTTCAATCCATGATCTATCTCAAGGGATTTCTCTCGACATTGATCGCATGTCTTGGTCGATAAAAGGAAGCACGTCGGCCGACCAAGAAGCACGCACAAGTGCATCCGCTTTAGTTCCTCCATGCTAAATTGACCAATTGTAATGCCTTCACCATCCATCCTATCCTACCCCGGAAGTCCAATTGCATATTCAATAAATATCCTTTGAGCACTTTTCTATAAATCTCTCTACACCATCCCTCCTACCGGACATATTCATCACATATCCTTTGAGCACTTTCATATATCTCTACACCATACATCCATCGCATCTCCTTGTCTCATCCTTGTCTCCAAAATGAACTGTTAGGTGAACCATTATATCAAAAAAAATGATGGAGGGAAATACATCTCAAGCTCACAGAGAGTCCCCATTAACCTATATACAAAAACCAAGCAATTTTCTAGGATCTATGACCTTGCTACTCATTGCCTTGAAGAACCAACATAACTTTGTTATGGTTATGCGCGCATTTTCGTGGCAAAATATAACGTATTGCAATGGGCAAGAAAGTCTCCATGATGACATGATAGTCATGCGATTTGATTCATCGGTCTCACGCCATCATCCGATAAAGTCTCTCGATGTTGGAGGAATAACCCTCGGTACTTTCACATCCTTTAGCAAACAAGTAACTCTTTTCTCTCATTCTTGGACAAGGTGTGTGCGGAGAGGAAGAAACGGTTGACCCTTTCTCTAGGCATAGGTTTTAATTATGCTCTTATTCCCTTATCAATCATATCCATTCTTGCATTGTAACCATCCTTGGACTTCTTATCGACTAGGAGAGTGTTGAGCAAAGTTGAACAAACGTTCTTCTCAACGCTCATTAGATCAATGAAGTGTCTAACATACAACTCTTTTCCAATAGGGCAATTGAAAGAAAATTGATTCCTTCTTCCAACCGCTAGTGGGGACACTTTTTTGCGAAGATCTTTCCAGATTAGTGTCGATATTCTTCATCTCATTCAATACATCCGAACCTCGACAATATAGGTGGTGCTTCACTTGCCTCAATTGGGCCATCGAATGCATCGGCCATTGTTCTCAGACTTATGGGTTAGGTCCAACCACCTCCTATGTCCCATATAAAAACGGTCTTCCTACAATGTCTCAAGCGAATGTGATGTGTCTTCTTGGTACAACAAGGACATGCATCGCCCTTTTCACACTATATCCAGATAGATTCCCGTAAAGCGGAAAGTCATTGATAGTTCCAAACAAAGATGGCCTTCAACTTGAAATTCTCCTTTCTACAAGCATCATACACATCGACACCCCTCATCCCACATGAGCTTCAAGTCCTCTATCAAAGGAGCCATATATACATCTATGTCGTTACCAGTGTTGTTTGGGTCCCGATATCAACATAGACAACATCATGTAAGTCGCTTCATGCACAACTCGTGTGAAAGGTTATAAACCAATGTAATCACCGGACATGTATCTTGTGGTTGGTACTTTGGATACCGAACGGATTCATTCCGTCGCTTGAGAGTGCAAGACGCAAAGTGTCGGGGTTCGGTGCCAAATTCTGGATGCCCGACATCGAATGTCTTCCATCGGGTGAATCAAAGGGTGTCTTAGCATTCCATCTTTGATCCTATCATCATGATGCCATCTTAAATTTCTAGCATCCACAAATTTTGCTATACATTCTCCCTGAATCTTGGTATTATTGGAAAGTACCACATCACCTTCGCGGATATTTATTTTTCTTATATCGCTTTAGTCCACACTTGGGACATTCCTCGAGGTCCGCATACTCCTTTTCAAATAAGATACAATCACCCCGGACAAACATGAATTTTTCGATGTGTTAACCAGATGGACTTGAGCATTTGTTTAGCATCATATGCTCTCTTAGGGGCAAGACATTTCCATCGTGCAATAGACCACTAATTTTCCAGCATACTTGTGAAGCACTCATCGGACAACTGGTGAGCTGCTTTTAGGTTGAACAATATCAACACAGCTAACAGTTTTGTTGCCTTCTTACACCCGGGCCACAGTGGTAATCCAGCAGAATCCCTTAACTTCTCTGACATATAAGGGTGATCTCGTAGATCATCGTCATCCCCACTTGATGTATCAACAGTCGGTACATCATCGAAAATATCCACATCCACTGTATCTTCAAAACCTAAAGTCAGTTTCTAGGTTGCTTGAGCTACATCCATCTCCTCTCTCACCATGATATATCCAAACGGTATATGTTTTATCAATACCGTGAATTATCAAGTGGTCAAACGGACTTTCTAATTACCACTAACGGTTTTTCCATTCATACATTTCCAATACGGACATGGAATGTACCGAGGGTCGGTGCAGTGTCTAATTGCATGATTACAAAATTCTTTCACCCCATTACTATACTCATCTGATAATCGATCTGCTCGAACCCACTTTCGATCCATATAGAACTAGAGATGCCTATAAAAAAGACAATATGAAGTGTTTCTCAAGATAATGCATGTATCCTAATGTATTAAACCTAAAAGTATTACAATCCTAATGTATAAAACTTGCATATAGAATGTGGTAGTACCTAAGGTTTGTATATTGCATATGTATCTAAGGATTTGTTGCATCTCAAAACAATGTATATAACCTAATGTACCATCATTAATCATCTAAAGCAACACACTACTATCCATTCACCAAATCATCAAATTAATATAACCAAAATATATCCTAATGTATTAATCCTAATTTATGCTTAAATCCTCACACAAGCATATTATCAAACACCTTGAGTGCATCAATTGTTCATATCTAAGTTAGCATAAAAAATCAAGTCAAGCCACATAATATATATATATTCATCTCTAACAAGTTGTTCATCTCTAACACTAACAACATTAATCCTAATAAATTAACACTAATTTATGCTTAAATCCTCACACAAGCATACTATCAAACACCTTGAGTGCATCAAACACCAATACTATCAAACACCAAGTTATGCTATCAACTTCTACGTTAATACTATCAAACACCAAGTTATGCTATCAACTTCTACGTTAATACTATGCTAGTGGTTTGGTTTGAAATAAATTAGGGCTCTTACCTGATGATGCAGCGGGAGAAGGAGAAAGACGACGATTTGAAGACGACGGCTAGGGCTTCTGGTTCGATTTGGGGAAGAGGGAGGAGGAGGCTAGGGTATGGTTCGCGATTTGGGGAAATATAAGAGGTAATGGGAAGACGACGGCGGCGGCAGAATGGGAGGACGAGCGACGGAGTTCGATTAGGGTAGAGGAAGGAGACGCTAGCTTGATTTAATTTGGGGAAAAATTGAAGTCTGGTTCGCGATTTGGCCTTGAATTAAAATTTTCCGAACACTTGGACAGCGGTTTGGAACCGCTGTCCAAACTATTACCTTGGACAGCGGTTCCAAACCGCTGTCTAACCCCTTGCACAGCTGTTGTCAACCGCTGTCTAAGTGTTAAACTTGGACAGCGGTTGAAAACCGCTGTCTATTCTTTTTTTTTTTTTTAAAACCGCTCTCCAAGCTATAGCTTGGAGAGCTGTTTGAAAAAAGGGCCGTCCAAGTGCAGCGTGCAAGCTCAAATGTGTAGTAGTGACTGTTGTGTTCTTTTTATTATAAAGTCAATTGTTAATTAAAAAAAAAACATCGAAGGAGATATATATGTTCTTTTGTATTGCAAAATTAAAATCTATAAAATGAAAAGAAATTGCAAAAAAAAAAACAAAAATTAGCATTGAAGGGAAAAATTGTGCTACATAAAATTTGAACCCACAACCTCTTCCAATAAAATAAGACCTTTAGTGCCTTACCAATAGAGTAGCTACAACTAGGGGTGAAAATGGATCGGATACAGACGGATAGTGCTTATACCGTATTCTAAATCATATTTTTTTCTCGAATTCGGAGTCGGATACGGAAAAGCCGGATTCAGATACAAATTTTGGAATATTCGGTATACGGATACGGGACGGATATCGGACGAATCCGGGCCGAATTCGAATAACTATAATCGGATAATATATTTCAAACGGAAATCATCAAAATGTGATTGAAACACATAAAAAAAAAGACTACCTATGCAATATTTCATAGAAGTTTTAATGCAAATTATAAAAATTATATCTACTGCTAATAATATGAAACTAAAAGTTATATCCTTCGTAACCATCACCACTACAGCACAACATAATGCCTACATAAGTATTAAGTACAAATAATATATTATTATATATATATATATATATATAATAAAAATATAAACCAGGGGCTTAGCCCATCTGACCACTGGGCTCCTCATTTGAATGGAAGACCGGGTTCGATTCCCTTTGGGAACGAATTTGGAGTTATAGGAGTTATAATGTGGATTGGTGATTTCATGGAGTATTTGGGTGCTTGGTGTCTAACTACTAACTACTAATAACTAACTTTGCCCGATCAAACAAAAAAAAAATTAAAAAATTAAAAAAATAATAATAAATTTTTTAAAATAACTATCCGGATAATATCCGATAAAATATGGGAAAGCTCGAATACGGTTGGATATTATGTATTCCAAATCCGAATCCAAAGTCAACTATCCGTATCCGAATCCGCATCCGCCCGGATACTAGTTTTTTATACCGAATTCGATACCGATCGAATACGGCTCCGGATCGGTCGGGAAATTTTCGATCCATTTTCACCCCTAGCTACAACTACATATATTAATTAAACCACTAGTTTATATATTTAAACGTTGGTCCAATTCTTTCCACAAATCTAAGGTCTTATGGCCCGGCCTCCGTACTTGCGAGATAGAGCGTGACCCGCTAATTTAATAATGACCCGCTATTATTTTCGGCCCATACGCGCCTGCGAGATTTGGAGTGACCCGCGAGTTTTGACCGGGTCTTGCAGGATTCGCGAAATTCAATTGCTTGTCTTATTTTGGTGATTTTTATGAGTGAAAAATTTTACACTAGACATACTCTTAATTTATAAGTGTAATTGTATAAATTGTATACTATAAATAAGTTTCATCATGACCTACTCTCATAATATATATATACCTTAATTACTTTTAAACTCTCTTGATTTAGCCGTAGTATTAAATTTCAATAGTTTTAAGGTTATTAACACCCCCATAATTATTAAGTACACACACAACTCACATTTTCTACCAAATATACCCTTCTCTATGTTTCTCTTCTTCCCAACATTGAACAGTGCCTTATTTCTGCACTGCCACATTGCCGGAAATGTTCGTCCACCGTCGCCTACCGCCCACCACCGCCATCCGTCTACCATTTTCTCGCTCTTAATTGTTTATTTTGTTTCCACGACTATTATTATTTCATAGTACGAATAAAAATGATAAAAAAAAATTACCACCATTTTCAGTCTATCAAACAAAAAATCACCCCAAACACAATGATACTCCGCAAAAATTCTCTCTCTAAATTTTTAGGGTTAGGGTTTGTGTGTGAGGCCCAATGGCGCGGCTCCTTGCGTGCGACTCTTCACTGGCCTTGTTTCCCTATATCAGTAAGGAATCTGTGCCAACTTCTTACCTTTTTCCCAGTAATCTATTCCCCATACATCGTGTCTTGAGTTCTTTATTCAATGGCGGACGCTTTGGTTGACCTCTGGCAAAAACTTTCACTTTGTGAATCGGAAAGCTCCGTCATCAACATCAAGAGCAGCGACACCATCAACCCGGTGAATGCCCTGGTTGGAAAACTCGCCATCCGGAAAAATGTTGGACCGGTCGAGTTGGAAAGTTTCTTGCAGAAAATATGGAATCTAGTCATCCCTCTCAAGTTCATCACCATTGGTAAGGGGCTCTACCTTGTCGAGTTCACTGATAAGAGTGAATGCAATCGTGTCCTCGCGAAGTAACCATGGAACTACAAGGGCTCAACTCCCATCCTTGAAAGAATAAATGGGGTTCATATTTGGGTTCAAGCCCATGGTCTCCCAATCTGTGAAGTGTCGGCGAAGCGGTGGGCGAAGCCCTCGGCAATGTGATGGATGTGGTCAGCGATGGAGAAGGAAATGCTCAAGGCCGCTGTGTTCGCATTAGGGCCCTTATCAGTGTGACTAAACCAATCTGCAGATGACCTCCATTTGTCTTGATGGGACCAATCATCTTATCTTATTCAGGTATGAAAAACTGGGTGATTACTGTTATATTTGTGGATGTCTTGACCACTTGCACAGGGACTGCAAAAAAGAAAAAGGGCCAGGTGACAGAAAATACGAGTTTGGGCCGTGGCTGTGGCGCAGGATAGTATCACCATCGAAGCAATCATGGAGGAACTTGAAACCCTAAGAGTAAAAGGGGCAACATCACTCCAATCCCCTTCAATGATGAAGACAAGAATGAACACTTTGAAGGCTCCTTCAAGACCTATACTAATGCTTCTGGAGGCCTCACTGTCATCGTCCCTGATTTTGTGGGATTGGGCATTGAACCCCTCTCTACAAAAACCGAAACCCCTCCCCTCAAAGCCCCCTCCACCTACCCCAGTTATTCAAACCAACATCATTGAAAACACTTCTGTCAAAGCTTCTCAAGTATCACAATGCCTCTTCTCCCCAAAGGATACCAACTTTGCCATTGGCCATAATGACAACATCTCTGAACCCAGTTCGACAAAGAAATCAGTGCTCCAGAAGCACCCCAATCCGAACATGAGCAAAAGCACTACTCCCACAGAGAAAGTCCCAAAAGATGGCAAGAAAAGGGGTTCCCAGTACCCGGCGCTCAAAGATGAAGACCCAAAGAAGCTGAAATTGGCCCCAGAAGTCCCTGGAAAAGCAGATCTCAATCTCAACAACTCAGCGGCGGCGGTTGGCGAGGCCCAACCCTGCCGAGACCCATGATTTGTATGGCTTGGAATGCTCACGGGCTTGGGGACAAACAAGCGTTCCAGAATCTTCAACGTCTGATCTCAGACCATCACCCCGATCTTATTTTCATTTATGAGTCAAAGGTGTCGTATCTTGTAGCCTCTAAATGATGTGTTTCTTTGAATTTTGATGGTTGTTTCGGTGTGGATGCTAAAGGCAAAAGTGGTGGCTTATTGTTGTTTTGGTCCAGTAATTTGAATGTGTCTGTTTTGTCTTACTCTAAAGGTCATATCGATTGTTCTATTGTCGCCAAAAAGCAAGAAATTGTTCTTCACCAGTTTCTACGGGAATCCTAATCACAATCTTTGACATCTCTCATGGAACCTTCTCAGAAAAATTGCTGAAAGCCATGGCGATCCCAATGCGGATTGGCTCTTGGGAGGGGACTTCAATGAGATTCTCTACGAGTGCGAAAAAAAATGTGGTGCCCTGCGACCCCACCCCAAGATGAATGCTTTCCGCCAGACCTTAGCTGATCTCGGTTTGCACGATCTTGAGGCGTCGGGACCAAAGTTCACATGGAATAACAAACGAAAAGGAGAGGATCGGGTATTAGCCAGGCTGGATCGATTCCTCTCTAACCAAAACTGGAGCTTTAATCACAATCAGAGGATTAAAACTTGGACTAACTTCCGCCTCATCTAAAAGGAGAGGATGAGACGGTATTCTAGCCAGGCTGGAAAATTCGATTCCTCCACCCATTTAAATTGTCCTCCAAAACTGGAGCTTTAATCACAAATAAATAGGATTCCCCCACCCTCTTAAAAACTTTTTAGACTAATTCTCTCAGGCTCGGACCACAGACCCATCCTCCTATCTTTAGCTGGAAATAAGCCCAACCAATCCAAGCGGGGCTCTTACAGGTTTACCTTTGAAAATAAATGGCTGCTCGAGGAGAACTACAATCAGATTATTGGTGAAAATTGGCAGATGAGTAAGACCCTCCCCAAGCTCCATGATAAACTATCTTACATGAGCACTAATATCCACAACTGGGCAAAAACTCGAACAGCAGCAAGCTCAAGAAAAATATTGATTCTACAAGGAAAGAGCTCAATGCCCGCCTTAAGATGGAAGACGACAATACTAATACCCACAAAATCCATGAGCTGGAGAAATCTCTTGAAAAACTCTTGTACCAAGAAGAGCTCCATTGGCAACAACGCTCTAGAAACAACTGGCTCGCCCATGGCGACCGCAACACTTCCTACTTCCATAACTCAGCTTCAGAGCGTAGAACAAAAAACAGAATCACTAAGTTGATGGACTCCAATGGTCATGTTTACACCGACCCAGAAGATTTCGAACAGATCATATCAGATTTCTTTTCAAACCTGTTCATCTCCAGTAACCCCAATCCAGGGGATATCAGTAAGATCATTAATCACATTACCCCTACTTTAACGGAAGACGTGAACAACCTTCTCTGTTTCCTGTTCAGCAGGGAGGAGGTCCGGAAAGACTCTTCGATATGAGCCCTTCAAAGGCCTCGGGTCCCAACGGCTTCACTGCTCTTTTCTACCAAAACGCGTGGGATACCATAAGAGAAGATATGACTAAGTCTATCCTTAGCTTCTTATATGACGGAGACGATTCGGCCTTCCAAAACTCCACAATCATCACTCTCATCCCAAAAAGTAAAGAGCTAACCTCCATGAAAGACTATAGGCCTATTAGCCTGTGCAATGTGTGCTACAAGATTGCTGCCAGAACCATCACAAACAGATTTAGGCACATTCTTGGAAAAATTATTGACCCCAATCAGAGCGAGTTCGTCCCGGGCCGGCTTATTTCTGATAACGTCTTGATCGGCTTCAAATGCATGCACTGGCTCCGTCACTCAAAAAACAAAACGGGATATGCGGCCCTCAAACTGACACATGAGCAAAGCCTACGACCACGTTGAATGGGCATACCTTAAGGCCACCATGATTCAGCTAGGGTTGGATATCTCGTGGGTCAATCTTGTCATGAGATGTGTTACTTCAGTCTCCTACTCTTTCAAGGTGAACAACAATATTGTTGGCAACGTCATCCCTTCCAGAGGACTCAGACAAGGGGACCCTCTTTCCCCGTACCTCTTTGTACTATGCACGCAAGGACTCTCCTCTATTTTGAATGCCTACTCTCTCGACAATAGAATTAATGGAGTTCAAGTGGCGAGGGGTGCCCTTTCCATCACTCATCTCTTCTTTGCGGATGACAGTCTCATCTTCTTTAAGAACACGAAAGAGAATTGTGAAAACGTCAAGGATTGTCTCCACTTCTACGAGAAAGCTTCCGGCCAGCTCATCAATTTTGACAAATCCTCAATCACTTTTAGCGAAACCCCCCATCCCCCCCTTCCCGATAGCATTCAGGTCACCAAAAATATCCTCCAGCTTCGAGTTTGCCAAGGACATGACATTTATCTCAGGCTTCCTACTTTCACAACTAAGAGCAAAAAGATCCAGTTCGGTTATATTAGAGATAAAGTGGCAAAAAGACTGGACGGATGGAAGAATAAATTTTTTTCGGAAAGGGGGAGGGAAATGTTCATCAAATCGGTTATCCAAGCCGTTCCCACATATGCGATGTCGTGCTTCAGGATCCCTCCTTCTATTTGTGGCGAAATAGAGAGTATGTGCGCCAAATTCTGGTGGGGAGCCAAGCCGAATGAGCGAAAAATTCACTGGCAAGAGTGGAAAACCCTTACTTTATCGAAAGAGGAAGGCGGAATGGGTTTTAGAGACATGGTAAACTTCAACAAAGCTCTTCTTGCTAAACAAGTCTGGAGGATCATCACAAACCCGGACTAACTCATGGCTAAAATCTTCAAGGCAAGATATTTCAAGCATACCGACATTATGGATGTCTCGATTGGCTCTAACCCTTCTTACATTTGGAGATCCCTTATTTGGAGCAAAAGTACCCTCAACGCTGGTCTCTTGTGAAGAATTAGAACGGGCAAGTATATTAAAGCCCGTAAGGAAGCTTGGATCCCAGGTCTCCCGTCTGGCAGAATTTCCTCCAACGTCTCATATGACAGCAATAAGTAAATTGCCAGCTTCATTCTCCCAAACAAAAGATGGGACGTCCAAAAACTCAATGAAGTCTTTCTCCCTGAAGTGGATGCGATCAAGCGAATTCACATCCCTCATGGCAACTCAAAGGATTCTAGGTACTGGAGATTCGACAAAAAGAGCCAATACTCGGTTAAATCTGGGTATAAGAACGGGAACCTGGCGAATAAACCCATCAGTAATCATCTTGGCTGCTCGGCTTCCTATCTAGACTCCCATTGGTGGAAGAAAATCTGGAAGCTCAACATCCCCCAAAAGTCAAGATTTTCATGTGGAAAGCCACCCACGACATTATCTCTACGGAAGCTAACCTCCACGTCCACCACGTCCCTTGCTTTCCCAGGTGCGTTCTCTGTGGTTTCAACTGGGCAAATTCTAAACATGCTCTATTTTTTTGTCAGGTCACGAAAACTGCTTGGAAGGGCTCGAATTGGTGGGCAACACTCAAGAAAGCTTGACACATTTCTATTTGCGACCTCTTCAAAGTATCGAAGCCGAGAAATCTATTACGGATCTGGAGGAATTTTGCATGAAAGCTTGGGGAATTTGGAAGGAACGCTGCAACAACATTCACAAAAAATGCAAAAATTCCTCTTCCCATTAGGCCATCAATAACATCAATCCTCGGTGGACTAACGCTTTTGTTTACAGCTACAAAGATGCTAGACATTTCCTTGCAACTAATAGTCCTCCCAACACTTCAACCGATCTGAAAGCCACCAATGATGTTACCTTTCAAGAATTTAAAGTGATGGTTGATGCTGCTTTCAAGGATGAAACTCTTGAATTCGGTTTGGGTGCGGCTATGTTCGACGCCTCTGGGAAACTGGTGGCGGCTTGTGTTGGGGTTATACTGAAAAGTATGCTTTTACTTTATATAACCAAACTGAATTTCTTATTTATTTTACTGAAATAAATTATTTATCACATGTTGCATTAAATATGAATGAATGTTATATATATTTACTGCATACCCTTTCGATAAAGTCAGTACGTGTTACGTTGTAGTTAATTTGGTGATACCAGATCACAAAAGATCAAATTAACAGTTCCTCGTGACTAAGTACAAATTCACAGCCCAGATGGAAATGAACAACCCATCATGAAAGGTTGAAGTGTAAGGCTCAGATTGACTTGTCTTGACCAAGAGATTACACTAGTGCATTATGATGCGCTGAAAAGGACCTACTGGAGGATAAATTCTTCGGTACTGAATATACGAGAATTAGACCTCAGTGGTTTGTTATTTTTTAATCTTCGTCCCTAAATAGGATCGTGTGAAATTAATAACTATTGCTTTGACTTATGATAGGAAGAGAATCAATGTGATTCGATACCTTGTATCTTGGGCAACATTATTAATTACATGACGATTGCTAAGATTTAATACGGAGAATCGCGTGCAAGTACGACTTGCTTGATTTGTCCCCTTGGTGGGCTCAGAATCTTTATCATACCAAATCTTACAAGTGGAAATTTATTTCCGTTATGAATAATAATGTTGAGCTTGTCTTTACTCCAAGGATAAAAATATTAATTAATATAAAGTATGTTCAGTGGCTTAATTAATTAATGGACTAAGATAATCTTAAACGCGGGAAATAATGACCGGGAGCCATATTATTGTGAAGTCGTAATGTGGGTTAAGATGGATAGTTCAATATTAATTTTATAGTGGAGTAAATTAATATTAATGGGCTTGAATAATATTTTGGCTAAATATTAAAGCTTCATAGCCCATTGGAGGTCCAATCTTAATTCTCCTAAAGGCCCCTCAAATAGCCCAAATTAAAGTCCAATTAATGAAAAGGAGAAGAAAATATTTTGCCTATTTTTCCTAATTATTTTCGACAAATATGAGTAGGAGAGAGAACAATTTTTTTTCTTGATTTTCTTGGAAAGATCTTATGGAATAAGTATTCTTGAGATACAAGTTTATCACATAAAATCAAGAAAGGAAAAAGATCTCATTTCTTCCTATTTGATATGATATTTTCGAAAATAATGGACAAGAAAGAAGGAGGAAATTTTGTTGGGAGATATTTTGGGAAATAGAATATATTGGATATATTCTAGATTGTGTCTTGATGAAGAAGCAAGGAAATTTTCCAATGACCAACAAATCCCTAATTTTTGTCCCCCCTAGTCCTATAAATAGGGGATGAATTTTTCATCCCCAATGCAATTACATGTGTTGGAAATATTAGAAATCCACAAAGGTGGTGGCAAAATATTTTATTTTTCTCTCTTGTTAAAATCGTTCGTGTGAATCCTCCCACCGGATTACGTTCGTGGACGTGGGACATATTTGAGAAGGCACTTTGGGTTGATCCATCGTCTCAACGGTTGTCTCTACAAGAGGTATGTAATCTCGTAACTCCTAGATTCCGCATGCTTAGGATTTACGTGGATTATGTGTACGCATGTTGTTTATTTGCTTATTAATTATTATGTTGAATTGACTTAGGATTAATTCATGTTAGTAATTAATTAATTAATTTAAATATGTATTTAAATTCACCTCGAATAGATCTGGGCACCCCTAAGGCGTGCACCCCTACCGGCGAGCTGATCGGTGCACAAGACGTGACTTTTCGAGACGTTCGAGTGGGAGAAATTCAAGATGGCGTTTCTTCAAAATCAAGCCAAGAAAAATCAAACCATGACAATTGGATAATGTGTGCCCAATATGTTTTTTTTTCTGCTATGTTTGATTTATTGTTGTATTTTCTTATGCTTTATTTAATTTGTTTAAATGTGTTTGCATGAGAATTGCTCAAAGAAAAAACTCAAAATTCAAAAATTACTAAGTATTTCAAACAATTAATTTGGTTTTGAATCGAATTAATTATTGACCTCCATGATTTATTTATTTGTGAAATTTTTTGGAGAAATTCCCCTAAGGGACGGCCAAGAGAAAGCTTTCACAAGAATAAATTCTCAAAAGGATGATTGTGAATTATTATTAGTGGCGATGATGACCCTCCCAAGAGGCTCGATCAAAACGAAGTAGTAATTCTGTATTTAATCATGGTTATTACTTAGGTACAAAATTGATATGCATATACTTCGCCGAAGTCCCTGTCAATTTTTGTATTGGTCAAGTGGGAGCCAACTATTAATTAATTCTTTAATTAAAGGTCCGTAACTGATCTTGTTTGGAACCTGCTTGAATATGATTTAAATGATGACCCTCCCAAGAGGCTCATTTAAAACTGTTTTAAGATGTTGGCTGATGTATGTTCACATTTTTTTGAGATTTCAATATGAACCATGTGATTGAATTATGTGATAATTTTGTGTAGATCCGGATATTGGCACAAGATGTGTGTTTATTTCAGTTCAGCATGTCGCAACCTTTTAATCCACTATTTATATACTTAAAGTCAATAAAATTGTATAGGATACTATGTTGATTGGAAACAAAATCTAATTCCTTTTATTATAGTATGATCCAAGATCTAAATGATAATTCTAAATTTGTTAAAACTATAAATTAAGAAGCACACTTGTATGAGACAGATTTACGATGAGACGAAGCATAATTTGGACATGACGCTTAACACTTTGGAAGAATTGAGTGTTAATTTGTACTAGTTTGCCACCAGTCTCATGTATGAGATCCTCTCATACGAGTTTTGTTCATAAATTTATATTATTTGATTATTGTAACTTATTAATAAAAAAAATGTATGAATTAAGTAGTTTTTTATTTATTTATTAATTATTTTAAAAAGGAGGAATCAATTGGTTGTATGAATGTTTAATTTCTATGCAATAATGCAATGACAAAAATTAATATGGGGCGGTCTCATGCATGAGACGGGTTACAACTTATCACAAATTAACACTTATTATTTTCAAAATGTTAAAGCGTTAATGTTTAAATTATTTTCCGTCTCACCATGAGACCGTCTCGCACAAATGTGCCTCCCATCACGATTAGTAGTAGGAGTATAAAGTTATACTCCCACCCCTTTATATTGTTTGTCACTTGTAAAGTTTTGTATAAAATAAAGAAATATTTTTTTATAGATTTGCCCTCCAATAAAAAGGAAAGGGAGGAGAGAGAATGTGTAAGAGAAAATATACTACATCTGTCCTAATTTTAATTGTCCACTTTTCGTAAATAGTCGTCCTAATTTTGTTTGGTCATTTCCTAAAAAGGAAATTGTTGCGAGTTGTTTTATATGGAGAATATTATGTGGCTAATTTGATAACAACTCACAAACAAAATAAGTACGTGTACTATATATGATAAATAACAGGAAATTGTTGACTCAGTTCGTCAGTGAATGACTACTCTGGGGGCATGCCAAGCCAGGGATGTTGTATTGCGAGATTTACATACACATTACAACATACTTTTCATGAGATGAACTTCTATGGAAGAAGATGATTTGGAGAGTAAGTGTGTGAGTGCTAGGGATTTTTTCGAGTATGGATGATTTGTGAACTTTTTTCTGAACCACTCTGGGAAATTTTTTGTGAATTCTGGAATTTTTCTGAACCCTTCTCTTGTTCTTTTTTCTTCTATTTATAGTACTTTGACAAGCATGAGCTGGAGACTTTGTATCTTGTAAGAACTCATGTGATGCTGCCACGTTTTCAATTCCGTCTTCCTGGTTGACCTTTACATTTGCTTGTTCATAAGGCACTCTTTTGGTCGTCCAAATCATTTTTTGCTCGATTGATTCCCTGTTCGCCCCTTCGGACATATCAATTTTATATAGGAACATTGTCCTCATCGAGCATATCTGAGCTCTCAAGTTATCTCGAGCCTTGAGTTTATCGAGCCTTGAGTTGTCCGAGCCTTGATTATGCGAGCCCCGGGTTTATTTGAGCCTTCAGGTTGTCTGAGCCCTCAGGTTATCTGAGCCTTCAGGTTGTCTGAGCCTTCAGGTTGTCTGAGCCTTCTGATTGTCTGAGCCCTCAGGTTATCTGAGCCTTCAGGTTGTCTGAGCCCTCAGGTTATCTGATTTCTTCTTTCCTGATCTGATCAGCTTGACTGATCAGATCAACATCTCTTCAGGATCATCTCGAGATAGCATCAGGTCATTATGCCAGATTTGGTAAGCTGCGAGCATACTCGCTTGTTCGGCGAGTAGTGAGCCGATGAGCAAACTTGCTCGTTCGGCGAGCGGCGAGCAGCCGAACAGATGATGCTTGTTCGGGGAGTGGCGAACCGATGAACAAACTTGCTTAGTCGGCGAGTGGGGAGCTGGTGAGCAAATATATTTGGTTGGCAAGCAACGAGCACACTTGTCCATCGAACATGATTATTTTAATAGTTGATTAATACATGTGTCCCTCCGCTTCGAAATTGAGTTATTATATCGAACACAACAATACCCCCGTCGGTCGCTTTGTATTCATCATGGTGGCCCGGATGTTATAATTTGATTGGGCCGTCGTGAGCGTCGTTTTGTCTTCTGTGCCGGATTTTCAAAATTTAACCCGGTATCTATAAATACCTTATCTTGCCGCCACAATTCCTTTCCTTTCTTTTCATCTTCTCTTTGTTTTCATTCTCCTTCTCGTCTGAAACTTCCGGCAAGGGCTTTCTCATTTCGGCGTAGGATTTTATTCAGGTAACTATTTCATACCCTTTTTAATTCCGATTATGGCTTCTCGTTCTAGTTCTTCTGCTTCAATAGAATCGAACCACCATAGTTCCTCTTCCCCTCTTTCTGTTCAATTCCCCGTAGCGACGCTAATGCGTCAAAGATGAATGTCTCGGGTTCTAGGTCTCGTAGGCAAGTTCGGCAGCCATTTGTCGTTCTTTCATCGGATTCCGATGATGCCCTAAATGAATTAGATAGGGATTTAGCCCGTACCGATTTTTTGGACGATTCGAGTGAGGATTTTTTGCCCCAACCCCAAATTAGGTCTAGGATTGTAAATAGTTCTGATGTAAATAGGGATGATGATAATGTGAGGGAGGAAATCCTGATGGCTGAGAATATTGATGAATCGAATAGAGGATTCGACGGCGAGCAGAACACGGAGCTCGACATCCCTGTTGGTCTTCCTTATAGCCCAACATATAGCGAGTATAATGCTCGTTATAATTTTGATTGGCCCGAACAACCCCATAGGACTAGGGTTGAAAATGAATATCCGGCGAGCAAAATTGCGAGTGTAATTGATGTAGATATGCTCGCCCAATTGTATAGGAATTATGAAACTCCGAAAGATGTATTTTTCTGGGCACCTGGTCCCGATGAGCGAGCAGACCAGCCTCCTGAGCATTGTGTTGCTGTGAATTTGGACACAATGGAAGCGGGTCTTCGATTCCCACTTCATCCGGTTATCACTCGTTTGCTCGTAAAATGGAACATCACCATTACGCAGCTGAAGCCGAATGGGGGGCACATAATTATGAGTTTCTTAACTCTGTTCGGTAAAACGAAGCCCGTATATTATCCAACAGCAGCAGAACTCTCACGATTGGTACATTTGACTCGACCCAAGGGCGAACATGGATGGTTGTTCATGCAAGCAAACGCCAAGTGTAAGGTCATTGAGGATGTGCCGAACAAGATTACTGATTGGAAGGAGAAATTCTGGTTCGTTGGGGGCGATTGGAAGAGCCCGACTTCTGGATGTAAACCAGATGCTCGCTTAGATATCCCCACAGATTTTGGGATTTGCCGAAGTAAGTATTTTTGTATTTTTTGTTCTTCAGCTTGAACTGATTTTAACTTATTCTCAATTTCAGGAATTCCAGCTGCGACGGACAAAGAGACCAACGACGGCTACTTCAGCAGCATCTGGCAAATTGATCTCGAGCCTTACTCGGAGCGATCTGTGAAGACTCTGAATACTGTCGATCAAAGGAAGAAAGGAGGCTTGTATGTGCCCCCTCATCATTTAGTTGTTGTCAATCCGGCTGGTAAGGATTATTTTTTGTATTTGCAAATGTGTTGTACCCTTTGTTCGCAGTTTCTCTTTCTTTTATAATGAATTGTTTGGCTTTCAGCTTTCGCTGCTGTCACTGTTGCTGTGAGTACCTCCAAGCATACTGAAATGGCTCGAACAAAAAGACCCCAAGAGCTTGCACGAGTCCAAGCAGAGAGAGATGCCCAGCGAGCAAGTAGGGGGGAGGTGAGCAGAGTGAGAAAAGCTAGCCGACCAGCCGCAACTGAACCGGGAGAGTCGAGTCGGCCGAAGAGGACGACTCGCTCGGTCGAGCAGGTGGTGAGCGACCAAGCTCCCTCGCCAAAAAGATCAAGGAGGGCTCCTGATTAGCAGAGGGCGAGCGACCAAGCTCAGACAAGCATCGATGCCATTGGGGAGATCCCCACTACTGAAGTGATCAGAGTGGTCCGGTCGTGCAAATCATCGAAATGGATGTCGGTACATCTTCTCCACCTCCTGCAGGACCCCGAACTTGGAACCCTTTGAACCCTCAGCTCCGGTCCCCTGATGATAAATCATTTTTAGGATGGGACCCTGCTCGGGCGAACATGTACTTTTGCTCGCCTTATCGGAATATTTCTTTTTTCATCGATTTTGGTCGCTTTGTCACATTTGTTTGCTCGGGTGTACATGCAGGTTGAGCAGATTGACGCCTTTGATGCCAGAATTGAAAGATTACTACTGCTCTCCAAGTGTTCGCAAAGTTCCTGGCATTCCCGAGCATGTTCAGAAGGCATGCGAGACCCCTATACGAGCATGGACTACCGATCTTGAAGAGGCCACCAAGGGTCCAGCACCTTTGGAAACCATGCGACTTGGTCTAGTACACCATGACCAATCTCTGGTTCTTCTTGAGAAAGCATATGCCGAGTCCGCCAATCTTCATGCCAACTACTTGTCTCTTATCAGAAACTTTGAAGAGAATGTGAACGAGCTGAGCAAAACTCAAGATGAAGTGAAGTTGGCTCAGGGACAAGTATCCTCGGCCGAAGCAGAGGTTCGCAAAGCTCAAGAGGATGCTCGTCGAGCTCGGGAAGATGCTCGCCTGGCAAGGGAGGAGCTAGGCCTTGCTCAGGAGGAGGTAGTCGGCATTAGGAGAGTTCAAGATGAAATGAATGTCGAGCTTCGTAAACTCAGATCTGGCATCGAGGCCGTGGAAAGCGAGAAGAATTTGCTCGGCCAACAACTCCTTATTGCTGAAGAGACCAACACTTGTTTGGGTCTCGAAAATTCAAAAATGCACACTGAGGAGTATGTTGATTCCATGTCGAATTTCTCTTATGTATGTGTCTTTCCCGATGCCCTTAGTTCTGCTAGACACACGCTCGCTGCCGAACAGATTACCCCACTCGTAGCCCATTTTGAAAAGTACCTGATCGACAACCCCCCAGATCGCAACCTTCCGATATCTGATTTGAGCGATCTGTGTGATTTCTCTAATCTTCCTGATGGGATCGAGATTGATGATCCTATTTTGGATGAGGAAGATGGTTTGGATGTGGACATTGTTGATACTGTCGACCAGACTCACCGAGCTGAGCACGAGTTCGATCAGGTGCAGAACGAACAAAGGGGGCCTCCCGAAGTCGAGCAGAACGTGTTGTCTGGCAAGCAAACTAGGCCCGATAATGTTGGAGGAGCTGTTCCTGAAGGGGCCGAGCAGATGGGGCAGGATTTGTTCGATACATCGCTTTCGCCGACCCCCAATAATGAATTTGTTCCTTAGTGTTATTTTTGCTTTGCTGAACAGTTTCTTCCGAACTCGTTGTGTAATTTTTTGTATTCTTCTTTCTTGTTCGAATAATTTCGATGTTGAATGATTAAATTTGCTTATTGAACAATTTCCTCTAACCTGATAGGTCGAGGATGAATTTTGTTGCTGATGAATGGTTGATGTTTGTCTTGTTTCCTAGTTTTTGCCTCTTTTCTTCTGAATGAATTCGAACATGATCTTTGTCTATGCTCCACCCTGACTTCTTTGGTTTTTGATTGTCTTATTGAGGTGCAATCAGGTTGATCGTCTTATTTAGCTGAGACCAGATGAGTTAACTTATATGCAACCCCCCCTTTCTTGGTTCGTGATCATCTTATTTAGGCGCGATCACTTCGTACTCGGGTCATCTTATTTAGGTGCGACCAGACTCATCATCACTCGCTTTTCTTTGTGGGTATCTCAGTCGTCGAAATCGCTTTTTTTGTCGGGAATCGCTTAAAACCGTATCCATCACTAAACTTTTTTTTGTTCGGCCGTATCCGAGTCTTTAATCGTTCTCAATCAACATAAACTTTAGGTCGTTTTCTTTTGTTCGGTCGTCCATTTAGGTGCGACCTCTGATAGGCTTCAACTAGAAAATCTTAATCAAACGAAAATGTTTTTGCAACATGTATTCTATTACAACCTTTACATTTGAAGAAGACTGTCTATTACACATAGCTATAGACATCAGACTATGGTTTTAAATTTAAACCTTGTCTCGAAATAGACATGAGCTGGCCTCGTCTCGTCCGTGGAATTGATGTTGACAAGCATGAGGCGGATCACCGCCTTTACCTTTTTAAGTAACATGCTCAAGCAAAGAAGAAGATAAGCGCTTGTCCCTCCCCGACAAAGTTGTGATTATGCGGGCTGCCGCATACATGAGCATGTGGCGAGCACGCCTGCTCGCCTATATCAGGCGCGAGCAAGAGTCTCTGCTCGCACCTTTTTGCCCCCTTCTGTAGATGCCTTAGCATCACCATCCGCACGTTGTTTCGTGCGGATACCACGACATCCCACCCCCTCAGAGAAGATTTTAGAGATGCGTAGGAGACTAATGATTTACCACTGCATAAGCAGTGAGCAACGTGGAGTGACAACCACGACTTTGTCGAGCATCTTGAGTCCGTAATGAGCACCAACCTTTGCTCGGAGTGTCGTATGAGGTATAAAGCTCGTACTAGAGTAAGTGCTAGGACAGATGATCGATTCAGCAAAATAATAGCTAAATCGAGTGCTGGATACTTCGTCTGGAGGCATACCAAACCAACTTTCACTTGATAACTGAATTTTCTTCTACTATCTTTGCAAATTTTTTTTTCTTTTTCTCTGTTTTTCTTGAAATGCCTATTTATAGTACTATCCCAAACATGTGCTGGCATAGCTAGTTGGTGTTAGCCTTCTTGCTTTATATCCTCGTTTTGACATATGTCCTTGTTTTTGCCAGTTCTTATTCAAGGATTGACACATACCTCCTTTGGTTGCCACCACTTCTCAACTTGTTTCAACACGTATCTTCTATCTTTTGATAGAGCTGGCTAGAATTTCTTCTAGAAGATCCAGAAATTTGTAGAAGATTCAGAAATTTGTGTCGAACACGGTGTGTTCTTCCTTCATGATTGTCCTGCTCGTCTTAGTTAAATAGGTAATTATGCTCGGCCAGTTATGTTCGCCGAAATGAATAAAAACATTGTGCTCGGGATCGATTGTGCTTAATTCTTGATAATATTTTTTTAGAGATTTGACGCATTCCACGAGTAGGACAATGGGACTCCATTCAGGTCTTCCAAATCATAAGCCCCGTTTTAACAAACATTCTCAGAACTCGAATGGACCTTCCTGTGCTCGACCGAACACACCACTTGACACCCCCGCTGTTCGTCTTAGAACCAAATACCACGCTGAACTCCGCGTGTTTGGACTTTGGAGTTATAGAACTTTTTTCGATCTTTTTTTATATACATGGCGTTCTTGAAATCAAATTCCATCATTCTTTCTTCTAACAGGTCTGCACTTAGGGCGAGCGCCTGGTCGTTGATGTGCTCTCCAAAAGTCATTGTCCGATGGCTCAAAATCTTGACTTCTGCGGGTATAACTGCTTCCGCACCAAATGCCAGGGCAAAAGGGGTTTCCGCAGCTTGATGTTCAAAGTAGTTCGATAAGCCCATAATATTTCGGCAACTCTTCTTTTCATCCTCCCTTGAATTATCAAGTCCGGCCTTAAGAGTATGCTTGATAATTTTATTGACGATTCTACTTGTCCGCTTGATTGGGGTAATCTTGAGTAGATAATGCTTTTTATGACCCAAATGAAAGCACAATTTTGTTTTAACTCACTTCCATCGAACCGCTTTGCCGTTATATGTTACCAATGATTGGGGAAGCTCAAAACGACGGATGATATTTTTCCAAACAAAGTTCCACATTCTTTGTTCGGTAGCTTTAACAATGGCCTCGCTTCCCGCCCATTTAGTGTAGAATAATCAACGGCAACCACAACATATTTTACTCCCCGATGTGCCCAAGGGGAAATGGGCCGATCAAATCGATTCCCCATTTAGCAAATGGCCACGGGTTGTAAACCGACACTAGTTCTTCAAAGGCTATGGATAAGTGGGGCATGTACTACATTTGTGACACGCTTTCATTGTTGGGGAATGAGTTGCATTTTCTCTATTCTATGAATATTTAAATACAAATTTAATTCATTAATTATTACTAGCATGAATTAATCCTATATTAATTCAAATAATAATTGCAACAACATATCATGCATATAAAAAGCCACGTAAAACCTACGATGCGGAATCTACGGGTTTACATGAACGCATCCTCTCGGGATGACAAAGGCTTTTGGTCGGACGGACTAACCAAAAGGACTTCCCAAGTATTCTCTTAGCCCTTGCTTCGACAATCCGGTTGGAAGGATACTGCCAACAATTAACAAAAGGAAAAAATAAACTTTGTTGCACCACTTATGTGGATTTGCTAATATTTCCAAAGACATGGAATTGTACTTGGGAATGAACTAATCATCCCTTATTTATAGGAGGGAGGTGGACATTTTTTATGTGATATTTCAATGTGGGGAAAAGACTTTTCTTGGTCACCAAGAAATCTTGAATATATCCCTTATATTCTTTTTCCCATAATTAAAATATTCCACAAAAAATCCCACCTCCCCAATTATGGACAAATTTCAAAAATATTAAGCAAGATTCCAAGATTTGGATCTTCTTGAATTTATGAGATATTCTTGTATTTCAAGAAATACATATCTTCCATAATATCTTTTCAAGAAAATCAAGAAAATCTTTCTTGCCCACTATATTTTCAAAAAATTCGAAATTTACTATATAGATAACCAAGTGGGAGATTTCTTGAATTTAATGAGATAAACTTGTATTCCAAGAATACATATCTTCATTCCATAACAAAATTCAAAGAAAATCTTTCTCCCTCTTTTATCCATAATTTTTGAAAATTTTAGAGGAAATATAAGCAACAATATTTATTTTATTTTAATCACTTTTTCAGTTATTGGACTATATGTTGGGCTACTCAGGGGGCCTTTAGGAGAATTAAGATTGGACCTTCTAATGGATCTTGAATATCTAATATTGAGCCAAAATATAATTCAAGCCCATAAATATTAATTAATCCCACTACATAATTAATATTGACTATCCATCTTAACCCATATTACAATATGGCTCCGGTCATTATTTCCCGTGTTTAAGATTATCTAGCCCATTAATTAATTCAAGCCATCAAATAGCTTTCCGTTAATTAATATCTTATGTCCATGGTCGAGAAACGGTTCAACATTATTATCCATACCTAAACTAATTCCACTTGCAAGATTTGGTATGATAAAACTTGTGAACCTCCCAAAGGGCAAATCAAACAAGCGTGCTTTTGCACACGATTATTCAGATTAAATCTTAGCAATCACATGTGACCAATAATATTTCCCAAGATAAAAAGTATTGAATCTCTCCGATTCGCTACCCATGATAAGTCAAAGCAATAGTTACCAATCCCATGTGATCCTATTTAAGGGATTTAAGAAACAACGAACCAATCGAGGTCTAATTCTTCCTTGTTCGGTTCAAGAATTTATCCTCCTCATAGGTCCTATTCAACTTCCGGTCATGCACTAAGTGTAATCTCTTGGTCAAGACAAACCAATCCAAGCCTTACACCTCAACCTTTCACGATGGTTGTCCATTTCCATCTTCGAATGGCGTACTTTTTAGTTACAAGGGACCGTTAATTTAATCTTCGTGATCCGGTATCACTAAATTAACTACTGATGTAACACGTATGAATTATTGAACAGATTTAAAATATATGTAACATTCAATCATATTTAAAGCATCGATGATAAACAATTTATTTCAAAGAAATAAGTTCGAAAATTAGGTTTCGATTATACAAAGTAAAAGCATACTTTTCAAAGATAATCCCAACAAGCATACGCTGTGCTTAATCTTTTTTGAGGGTCGATTAGTAACCTTGTTCGATAATTTTATGTGCGGAGACAAGCCCACCAATGGTTTCCACATACTCCATCATGAATCTTCAAGAATTATATGACCCTCTTCCCTATAAGTGAGAAACTTTTTTTATATAAATGTTAAATCCTAAGATAGTATAACGACTTTTGTAATCTGATAGCTTGGGCTTTATTTTTAGGGAGAAGTCCTTTTTTGTAAGTAACTTAAAATTGAGTCATCCAGGTTTTTGTTACTTTTCACGTGGGACCATAACTCGAATTGATGGCGAACAAGTTGTGACGACCACAATGTCCGTCGTGCTTTCGCTACTCCTTCTGCGTGCCAAAGCATCAGCGAACGAATTATCCAATCGTGGTAATTGTTCTATGTAAACTTGTTCGAATTGTTCAAGCAACTCCTTTGCTAGTTGCTGATATTGTGCCATTTGTTCTCGGCCTCGTGCTGATATACGATTATTTGAGAATCAATGATTGTCATAACCATGTGTAGTCCAAATGACCAAAGCTTCATACTGATTATTTTGGTCAAAATCAAAACGGATGGCAAAGTTCGAGTTAAATTTGATGAGAACCACCGCTCCCGGCTCTTGAACTTGTTGATGAGTCGTTACATACATGTGCCATGGTTGGTCGACACTCATTTGTGGATATGTCAACTCGACCATGAAATCGCCCATTTTCATTGTTGTTAATCAACGTAATGCCAAATTAACTCCACCGCCCATTTGAGTAATCTCCATTGTCCGTCGGGTGGAGAACTTGTCGAATGGAAACGTGGTTAACACCCTCGATCGAAAGATCGAAAAAAAGTATGGTCGCAATTTTCCACTTTAACGAGAGCATATGCAAGTTTTTCGAGTGGAGGTACCAGAGCTCTAGCACTTGACTTACATAATAAATAGGCAAGTGTGTCGTGTGCCTCTGCCCGAGCGAGCACCTGGGGCTAATTGTATGCTCGGATGCAAAGAAGATAAAGATAAAGTTATTACCCGAACAAAGCTTAGACAATGTTTGAGTATCTGCAAGGTATTACTTTAATGACTTCGAATGTGTTTTGGCAATACTGTTCTTTGAATTTTCCCTTTCTTTAATGCATCAAAGAAAGGTTTGTAATTGTTGGGAAATTTATAGTTTTGATAAAAAGTTCCAAAAACACATGTAATAGGACCATTTTAATTCATTGTTTATATTACTGGTTTATAGAATACCGGTTGATAATTATTATATTGTAATAGATTCAATTGAGGGGAACCTCAATATGTATAAGTCGAATCTGAAGATCCAAAGAATGTCAAATCCGATTTAATCAGAAGAATATTTAAGATCGAATCCGATTTAATTCATCATAAAGCTCAAACTTACTACTTGAAGATATGATCGCACTATACATCACCCGAGTCCGCTAGTTCAAAACCGAATAATCGCAATCGACTCTATTTCACCTATATCCGAACAAGAAGAATGTCAACCTTAGTTGGAAGAAAAACAACCGAAAAATCTCGTTAACCAATAAAACCTCGGAGCCGCGATTATAGGATTTGATGAATCTATAAAATATAAGATTCACGTTTTCCATGCCGCCATCAATCCTGCTACCAAATATAGCCAAAATTCAAATTGCGGTTTCAAGGTCTATAAATATGGATCACACTTCAGAAGTGAAGACACGGAAAACACCGAACAATTAACAAAAGCAATTAAAATAAACACGATTGATTATTTTATTAAGTGTTCATCCATAAGTTCTTAGCATAGAAATCTTTTCATCTAAATAATAGAATTACCTTAAACACTAGAAAAGATTTCATAGTTGGAACCAAAACAATCTTATCCAAAACCCAAAGTTAGGTTAAGTTGTTTAGCAACTAATCATCCCTTCTATTTATTTACAGGATCGGTTGGAGTGAGAACTCCTTAAATATCCGAAATTTATGTTGACTAACACATTCAAAACTAAGTCCATTGGTTAAGACTTTTCTTGAACCACTATAAATCTTGTGTGACTTTACCGCTTTGATTAATCTGCTCACAATCGCAAAAAGCGCATATATATTCTTTGAGATATATCAAACTTCAACACTCGGTCAACTAGTTTAAAAGACTAACTTTGGAATCCCATAAAAAATGGTTTTTCACACGGGTAAAACTTAGCTTCCGCAATATTAAACAAAAAAAATCCCACCGCCTTTCAGCGATAAGTTTGGACAAAAAGTTAATTAATCACACCGAAGATTCCAAAAGTTTTCGGTTTATTCACCCCCCCCTCTAGACTGAATCACAAAACCGTTCGGACCTAAGTGGTATCGAGGCGGTTGGTTCTCTTATTAACTTTGTGTATCATCGATTCTTGAGGAAGAATCTTTGTGGTCGACATATCTTGAAAAACCTTCTTAAAACTCATTCATTTTCCAAAAAATCAAAGATGGATAACACCTCTTGTATCTTCTCGCCCTCAATCGATATATTTTATATATGTCCAACCATCTAATTAATTCGGAAATGGAAGTTTCATCATATATTAGATAACCCCGCAAGTTGGAGGAGATCCGAACTTTCTTGAAGTTTGTAAAAAAAAGCCGACCTTTGTGGATGCATTCTAGAATACTATCTTCAGGCATATTATCATGAAAACAATGGATAAGGTCACCAAGGAAAAGGTTAAATATCTCAAAATTTCAAAAAATATCCGGAAATGACCAGATAAAAGATCTTCATTCGCAAGCGAACCGGTGAAGTTCAAAAAAGCAAGATGCTTGCCAACGAAACCATCAACGAACTCGGCGGAAGGATTACAATGTCAATAAACAAAAGAACTTGGTAGAGATGTCCATAAAGATATCAACTACAAAATTTTAAGGTCTTATTTTAATCATGGTAATCAAGGATTGCCAAGACATTTCAAAAATGGACTATATTGTTCTTGAGCTTAAAGCTCACGAGTTCGATTTAATTGAGAGAGGACAACCAGATGAAGATGAGGTGCCCGTAAGCCTCAACTTCCAAATTTTTAAGGCAACCAAAGGAGAAGACCAATGAACCCATTGGAAACATCGTAAGTCGATCTTGAATATCAGATCATTACCAGAAACTAGAAAAAATCAAATACTCAATATAAATATCAAGATTCTATAAAGATTATCAACATAGCCGAGGAAGAGATAGGAGATCGGATAATTCTCCAGAAGAACCAAATCATATCGGAGATCATTAATTTGATGAGAAGAGATAACCAATCGGTTTAAGTTTAAGATTGGCCCATCCAATGATTCACCGAAGAAAAGGTTCCGTGGATCAACCCATATGAAATAGCTTTCCGAGCAATTATTATGGTTGATCTTATGTCCGCCTAATTAAGATTGGTTCAAATTAATTATTCCATGATGAAATAATTCCCTTGCAAGAAATTGGTATGACCTCGGTCGGAAACTTCAACAAATTATCCATGCAAAAACTTTATCTCCAAAATGACAAGTTAGGACCGTAAATAATCACTTGCTAAAGAGAATGATCTTAAAACTTAAATCTGAACCGCTTAAACCGAGGAATTTAAAATTATTTCCCCGAGAGAAGCAGATCAAATATCACCGCAATTAACAAACAACAAAGTGATGACTTCAAAATCCTTCAAAGCAAAATTCGATGAGCTATTCCGAAAAGCATGAAAGTCTAAAATCATCCGAGGATAATCTGCGTAAAAATAGAGGTTTTCACAAAATCATCTAAAAACAAACACCTATTTTTGAACAACGATTAAAAAGGACTTGGGTATGAGAACCCTTCCACATCCTCAAAAAGCCCGGGCCGATTCATCTCAAAAAGTGTAATCAGACAGTTTTTCACAAAGATACACCAAAAGCCAAACATGTATCTAATAAGGAAAAAAGACCGATTGAGCGGGTAAAGGCGGTGCCTTTCAACCGAATGGGAAACAAAATGGACCCCAATCGTAAAAAACATCGGCCGAATCAATGAAGAACCCATTCTTCCGAAGAGACCTCAACTCGATCAACATATCGAGAATCGAAAAAGACAACTTTTGTAAAGGGAAGTCTAATCGAGACCCAATCAAGGTCACCATTTAATAAGCATGCTTCGTAAACCTAAAAAACAACCTATATTTCAGATATGAATCTTTTGATGGTAGCGATCGTCCTACCCCTATAATCAAAATCTAGGTCAACATTGCACCGTAACCACCTGGATGAAAAAGAAGACAAATGGGAAAAGATAAATCCCAAGTCTTCTAAGTCACCTAAGGTTCACACTAATAATCATACTAATCAAAAAGCATATAAAGAGACATATGATTATGTTGATAGGTATGGGAGACAAATGTTCCTTCCGATCTAACCGATCTCAATAGAAGTGTTATGTTTGTATGGATCCCCAAAACTGGGACCCAATCCAAAAAGGGTACTAAAAAGCCCGATTTGGTCAACAGGATCGCGTGGGTCCGCCAACAAAGGAGGTGTGCAAGCAACTATCCGGTACATCGATAATGGATGCTCAAGGCACATGATTGAAGCAAACATCTCCTCGGCTCTTACATAGAAACAAAAAGGCCCGTCACTCTTCGGTGATGATAACTTTGGTTATACCAAAGGATTCGTAACCTTAGAGAATGATGATGTACAAAATCGAGTCTCGCATGTTTAAGGTCCAATAAACAATTTATTTTCACAATTAAATTCAAGTGTTGAGTTCTCGAACCAATTATCAAGAATCGAGTCACTCAATAGATTTTGCTAATACGATCTAAACCGATTGGAACAAATTGCCCAAGAAATGCATGCCCGATTGTCAAGAGTTCCAAAAGTAATCTCGCACAAAAATGAGTCATCCGAACTTTAAAACTCTTAATAAGATAAAGAAATGTCACTTGGAAGGACTTTGAAGTATTTTCAAAGGATCGGACATGTGTTGCATGTTGTCGGAAAAAAAAGTCAAAGCTTTTCAAGAGAATTCGGACCGGACCAAGCTCCATTCATATGGATCTATTTGGACCCGATTTCCACCTCAATGGACGAATATACTACCGAGCGTGGATGACTACTCCAAGTTTACCGGGTTATATTCTTACATAAGAAGAATGAGACGACAAACGAAGATACCCGATTTACAAAATGAGAAGGGTGTCTAGTAAAAATCGGATCGATAAAGGTACATAATTTCTAAACTCTTTTATTATGATTTTTTGCTCTAAGTTTGGTATACAACATGAAACATCACCGCAAGGACGCCATAAAAATGGAGTAGCGAATGAGGAACAGAATCTTAAAGAAGTTTTGTTAGTCCTGCAATACCAAGCCGTTTACGCGTATAAATCAACACCGCATGCCATACTCGAAATGTCTTCCGACTAAGGCTTACAAAACACCCTATGAACTGTGGAAGGCGTAAAACCTCGTTTTCTTACTTCCATGTTTTTGGGTGTAAGTGTTTCATACACAACAATGGGAAGAGTCGATTGAAGACTTTTGAGGCCAAGTCGATGAGGGTATATTCTTAGGATATTCCTCATCTAGCAAGGCTTTCATTCATTTAACCCTAGTTATGGAAGAAACACCCCATGTAGTCTTTTGATGAAGCATCATCCCAAGAGAAATCACAAGACGCACGATCAACCAATGATGCTCGAGATCGCCTAACGTTCAAGGAAAAAGAATCGTAAACCGTAATGTTACATTCCAGATCTAGCACCGATCATTCAGATCTTATGAAAAACCGTAAATGAAGAAGTTCGCATACCGATAAGATTTAATCCGAATCCATCCGGTTAGAACACTGGTTCCCACGAAACGACATCGCATCCAACATCACCGAGACATGTTCTTATCAAGTGGATCATAATTACGCACCACTCCCACCGCTAATAATGAACCTTTATCGAAAATGGATGATGTTCTCCAAACCGACGCCAAAATCGAATTCGCGAAGGACTGGATAACCGCCATCCAACCGATCCGATCATCGGAGACCCATCGATAAAGTTAAAACTAGACATCGACAGTGAAAGTGTCATGTATTCTTTGTTATTTGTCTATGAAGGAACCAACAACAATAGAGAAGCTCTACAAGACGCCTTGTCGGATTCTAGCCATTTGAGGATGAAATCAAGAAAATCAAGTTTGGGAACCGGTGGATGGACCAAATCATCAAGACGTAATTGGCACGAAGTGGGTTTTCAAGAACAAGAGAGATGAGAAAAATGTCATCACCGTAAATAAGGCAAGACTTGTTGCTAAGGGGGTATTCACAATCGTGGAATTGATTATGATGAGACATTTGCACCGGTCCGCTCGCCTAGAAGCCATTCGGTTGTTTAAATATGCTTCCCACAGAGAGTTCACTTTGTTTGGACGTAAAGAGTGCATTTTTAAACGGGTACTAGCAGAGGAAGTTTATGTCAACAACCTCCAAAGCTTCAAAAGAGCAACCAAGTGTACCGCTTTAAGAAAAGCTCTTTATGGCACAAACAAGCTCCTCGAGCTTGGTATGATACACTTTCTCGGTTCTTGATAGACAAAGGGTTCACTAAAGGAACAAAGGATGTAACCTTATTGAGAATAGAAGATGGAGAAGATATTCGATGGTTCAGATCTATGTGGACGACATCATCGTCTCCCAACAAGAGTCTATGTGAAAGATTCAAAGAACCGATGCAAGGGAAGTTCGAGATGTCCATGATGGGACGTATGAATTACTGGTCTCCGGGTGAAGCAAAGTGCGTAGGGATATTCATCCTGTCAAGCAAAGTACACTAGGAATTTATTGGCTAAGTTTGGAGTTCAAAATTGCAAGGAAGCCAAAATTCCTATGATGATTGGATTCAAGATGGATCCGCATTTGAGGATGGTCGCAAATCAAAAGAATATAGGGCTCTCATTGGATCTCTACTATACCTAATCGCCAAAGACCAGGATATCACCTTTTTAGGTGTATGTGCGATTTCGCAAATCCAATGCAAAGCCACCTAGAAGCAGTTTAAGCGGATTCTTAAGTATCTGAAGGACAAGAAATCTTGGTTTATTTTACCCATCGATGATAATCTAGAGCTTAGTGGGTATTCTCGATTAATTATGGAGGTTGCAAGATTGACAGAAGTCAACCTCGTGAACATGTCGATTTTAGGAAGTAAAAAAAAAGCCATCTCGTGGTTTTCAAAAAGCGATATCGATTCGTATCTACTATTGAAGGTATATATGGTCCGCAGGAAGTCGGCAAAGTCGGCGGTGAGGATTATAACATTGTAGCTAAGAATGTACCTATATTCCGTGACAGGAATAGTGCTATTGCAATCACTTTCAATCTCGTTCTACATACAAGATGCAAGCATGTGGATGTCGACACCATTTTATAAGATATCATGTTGAAAAAGAAGAATATCGAAATGGAAAAGATTCACACCGATTCTGAAAGTCGATATTCTAACCAAGCCACTAGCCGAGATCATTCAAAGGAATTGTGCAATGAGCTAGGGCTTCTGGATCTTGGAGAAAAAGCACCTAAAATGCTTGATGGATTGTTCTCCAGAACCAGCTGGTTAAGAGACTAACCAAAGTTGAAAGGAATCATTGAGTTTGGTATCTCAATCGATCGTAAGATCACCAAGGAACTGATATGAGAAATCGATCAGATTTACAAGTTATCAGATTAAAGGAACTGATCAGATTTAAGGTTTAACAGATTAAAGGAAACGCTCAATTTAAAAGGATTATCTGATTTAATCAGTTTGGTTATTTTACATCTTTGTAAGTCGATTAAGCTGATATTCAACAAGCAAGATTCACAGATTAAAGCCAACAATCGCATAAGAAAGCGTAAAATTTACACAACAATGGAATAATAGAAATTTTCATTGATAAAGACCAAGGTCGTTACATTACAAGTTACAAGTACAAAGGACCCGGAGGTCGTTTTAAGTCATAACCGAAAACCCTAAACCTATAACCCTAAACCCTCATCCTAACCCAAGAAGAGCGGGAGAGAGAGAGATTTTAAATCTGATGCTCTCATTTTCCCCCACTTAACAAGGGTGAGAGAGGCTTTGAAATAATCCTAAAGCCGCTAATGCTAAAACCAAAGGAGCGAGAGCGCATTGATAGGATTTTAAGCCGAAGCCCTCAGACTGTCAATGGACTCTCCAACAGAAATGGAGCACATGTGCCAAGAAATTGGTTCAAAGACCTTATGGGCACATGTGCTACATGAAAAAAAATAGAGTTGATATGTGTTGTCTCAAGACCGTGATATCAAACTCTCATGTTTTATATCATCGAATTTGATGCTAGTTCCGTCATCGCGATAGACACACAAATGTTACGGTTAGGAGAAGTGTCTTCTCGGGAATTTCTTGGCAACAATTGTATGTGAAATTTTGATGACGACAAAAAAAGTAAGGGACACACATCTTGATTTGAGAAAATTTGAAATCATTGAAAAAGAGGTAAAGGTGTTTCAAGTTTCACGGAAATAAGGGTTCACCGTAATGCATGATTTTACAAAAGAAGATAAGTATGGTGAATGGGTTATGTTGTGTAAAAATGCTTTCCAATTTATAGAGGCCAAGCAAGGGTACAAATGCAAATTTGATTTCAAAAAGCCTATTAGAGAAATTTGCATCACAAGGATATTTGATAATGGATAAATTTACGGCGGATTGACATATCGAGATATACGCATTTATAATTACGATGTCAAATCGCTACCAACTTAGGGAATAGAGACTACTATTCTAGACTAAGTTTTTTGGTAAACACTTATCCCAAGAATTGGCTTGATTCGAGAAGAATCGATTAGGTCAACCAAAATCGATTACATCTGGCGATCAAATAAGGAAGATCAAATGAACTTGAAACCTCAACAAATCGATATATCGGTCTATGAGAAAGCGAAATATCGGTTGAAGGGGAACTTCAACCGATCGGGTTGGATCGGAAGGAAATCGATCGAAATGAAAACAGTCGTTGAAAAGAACAGTTGGGAAATTATAAGGTTTAGGCAGAAAACTAAGATCAACAAGTGGAATCAACTTCAAGTGGTATTAACTAATTACTATATCAGTCAAACAGATACGCTTTTCTTTTCCCTTGTTATTTGCTTATTTATCGGATCTTATATGTTTTTATTTGCCTTCTTTAGACGTTTACGTGTGGACGTATTCCCCTGCGCAAATCATTTAATGCGGACGTGGGGTACCAGATTAATTCTACAAAATGCGCTTTTAAATCCAAAAGGTTTTCGTGACGTGCTTTTCCCCGACCATACGATCAAAACCGCTTAATCTGGATCGTTTAATCTTTTCAAACGGCTGATCTTCCAAATCTTGTCTTTTTCCCTCCTCATCTTTATAAGGTTCATCAAAAACCCTACCAGAGTTTTCCCATTCACAAACTTGTGTTCTTTTTCTGAAAACTCTCCAGATTACTTCTCTGCGATTCAAAGTGTTTTTCTTAAGTTTCAAAATTATCTTCCCGAAAAAATGAATCTGTAATTTCGATTATTTGATGAATCTTTTTTCTTTAAAATCCATTGATCTTAAAGATTTTGTCAATCGATGGTATCCTCGTGTTTATGCTTTATTGTTTCTTGGTTTCGCGTGTGTTTATCGATTACTAGGCACGTGTATAGGTCTGATAATCAATATATCATATCTCTATGTTTATGCACAATCTTAATCGAGTATATCTTATTTGTAGATGGCCACTCACGGTATGGGTAAAATAATGTGCAATTATGCGGAATCGGCATTAAAGATTGTCGACGACAAGTTCGTGCGATTTTTGACATTACTCGGGATCCTAATCAATGGAAGTGGAGCAAATTTCAAGAAATGAGGTCTTGAGAAATATTATGCGCTCACGCAATCCAAGATTTGAAGAAGCACCGAATTCCTAAGGAATTTAAGAGTGGATCACTTACGGGAGAAGAATACTTCCGGTCAAACGGAGAAGAGATCGACCGAATCGAACGCGACATAACTCGTTGCTTCATTTGAATCTCGCCGCTCACCACAGGAGAATGAAGATGAGCTGATCGAAACGAACTCGAGAGGTCGACAAACATCGGATCAAAGTGTTTTGTCGCACTAATGCTCAAGAGGAAATACCGATCTTGTTCGACATATTGTCAAAAACAATCATGGGTATCAGATTCAATGCTCTTACATCCGGCTAAATCAGATAAAGATCAATAATTGATGAAGCTAAGAACATCAATTGACATGGGTTCTAAAGGCCATTCTACTCCAAGAACATGAGAAATTTGGAGTTGATGAATGGATTCAATGAAGAGGATCATCTCAACAAGGTTGCGCTTATCTTAAAGGACAAAATGCCAAATGTCAAATGGGACCGAATGGACTTCCTTTTCCTCTCCACCACTTCAGCCATATTTGGACCACCGCGATTTATTACCGCGCCACCCCCCTGGCTGAAGTAAAACCCGTGAAGTTGAGAAGAGGTCAAGGCGCGACCTCCATGAAAAATTCTCGTCGGGTGACCTAGGTTATAAAGCGTTCATCGGCAATTTCAAATTTGTTGGCTTTTTCCCGATTTCCATGTTTGCTCCATCATGTTAATGGTATTTTCCTTTTATCATTTGGCTCTAATGAATTGTAAAACAATCTTGAGCTTTTTTCGGTGGCCTTTTTGATTCGTTTTATAAATTGGTCCACCCTTCTTCCATAAGTTGAGTTAATCGATTTAAAGATCCCAATAAGCAAGTAGATGCTACAATGAAGGATCAAGTCGCCGATGATAGTGAATCGGTGTCTTTGTTCATGACCAACCACCGGAGGCGCAAAATAACCGAAAGAGATCCGGTGTGACGCAAAAACATTCCAACATCTCACATCATCACGATCAATTCGGAATCGATCTTGTCTCAAAGATCTCCCGAAAAGAAGAAGTTGAGGGAGTGATAGTGATCGAGAGGCATCCTCAAAGAAATAATTCAAAGTTGATTTCCCGATTGAGGCAATCAAAGATCGTTCTCCCAAAATCGACCACCGTGGTTCCGCCGAACTTATAAAATCGATTGACGACAATATTCAGGTGGATCAACAACAAGTTTTTTTTCGATGCTCACTAAAAAGCTAGAATTGGAAAGAGAAACTTGACAAACCGATTATTACACTCTCACGCCATGGAATCCCAAAACCGATGGTGTTCAAAAATCTAACCGCTCAAGCTCAAGGTTTATCTCATTGCATGATCTCAACAGAAACGATATCGGTCGACTTTTGGATCTCGACTTCCCACCTCACTACTCTTTTTGATCAAACCAAAAAGGGGGAGGACGAGCGAGAAACAAACCGAGATGATCGTAACAATGTAAGACATGATTCGAAGACTGACCATCTGGATCTCTTTGCTAATGAAATCTCGAAAAGATGGAAAAGTCAAAGGCAAGAAAGTTAATGGGGGGTGTCTTTGGACATCATTTGTGCATACCCAAATTAGCGGATATCGTCAAAGAGCAGATTGTCAAGAGGCCATGATTTGGTGCAGCAGTAAGATCCAAGAGGAAATTCGTTAAGGCGAAGAAAGGAAAGGCTGGAAAATCATATGTAACCTCACCGCCAAAGAAGAGTTTATGATCATTCCAAAAATGGCACACGCTTAAGAGGTTTGAGGAATGGAATAAGATCGGTGAATGGCCACGGATGCCTTTTGTTCTTAATCTTGTTCCACGATTCCGGATGATGAATTTCAATCCGTTTGGAAAATAAATATTCAGATTTCAAGTATCTCGAAATGAGGCCAAGATAATCAACATAAAAATATCTCTCCAAGAGTATGATCTGGGATTACTCGAAGAAGGCGATGGCTCATTTTCATTTTTCTATTTTGACATCCCGAGCAAAATGCATATAATCGATCCTCGGCATGATGTCAAATGGAAACTATATCGATTTTCAATGTACCTCAAGATCAAAGAGAGATGCCGTATGATACAAGCTAAAGAGGAAGAATCGTCTTCTGGATCACCGCTTTTAAATTTCAAACTTTTCGATGTAACATGTAATCAACTTATCTAATGAGAAAAGTTTATTTTCTCGATCCTAAGACAAAAAATCTCATTGTCTTCCGATTATGTGCTCTTTCTTTTTCTATATTTATCAACTGTGTTTGGTTTCTCGTGTTTTGGTTTTATCAAAAAGGGGAAATTGTTGGGAAATTTATAGTTTTGATAAAAGTTCCAAAAACACATGTAATGGACCATCTCTATTGATGTTTATATTACCGCTTTATAGAATACCGGTTGATTTAATATAGAACAACCGATGTAATAGATAGGTCACATATTGAGGGGGTTTCTTCATATGTATAAGTCGATCCAAAGATCCAAAGAACAAATTATCCGATTTTTCAAAAGATCGATCGACAATCTCAAATTAAGTCATAAAGCTCAAACTCTAATACTTGAAGATCGATGATTTTAAGATCGGACCGCGTGATCGAGTTCTTAGTTGAAGCTAAGTCAACCCCTTTCCATCGTAGACCGATCGGATTCGATCGACGTCACCACCACAGTGAAAATTTTTCACCTACCATTTCAATTGTCAACCTTAGTTGGAAGAACAACACCGAAAAGTGCGTCCATTTAACCAATAAGAACGAGACACGTATGATCGAGCCGGCAATTCGGATTTGATTCGCTTCTCTAATGTTATAAAATACAAGATTCACACTTTCACCATGCCGCTCCACGCCACATCAATCCTCAAGAACCTACCAAATATAGCCCTCAAATTCAAATTGCTCTCCAACGGCTCTTTTGATTTCAAGGTCTATAAATATGGGATCACACTTCAGAGTGAAGACACGGAAAACACCGAACAATCAAGAAGCTCAAGCAATTATCATTTCCGCAAAGAACACAATCAAGAAGATTATTTTATTAAGTGTTCATCCCATAAGTTCTTAGCATAGAAATCTTTTCATCTAGTGATAGGCTACCTTAAACACTAGAAAAAGATTTCATAGTTGGAACCAAAACAATCTTATCCAAAACCCAAAGTTAGGTTAAGTTGTTTAGCAAAGATTTCGCATAGGGTTTCTAGTTCCGATTTACGGGATCGGTTGAGTGAGAACTCCTTAAATATCTGTTTTGTCTTGTGTTGGACTAACACATAAAACTAAGTCCATTGGTTAAGTTGGTGCCCCTTGTGATAGGGAAGATGGACGTGGGGTTTTGTCGAAACCACTATAAATCTTGTGTGCCTTTACTGCTTTGATTAAATGCCTTACACAATCGCGAACCTTTAAAAATGTTGAGGATCTTGGCATCCTCTAACTTTGGAATCGATTTATAAAAACTGGTTTTCACACGGCTCCATCATAATTAAACATTTAAGTTGGTTATCGGCTAACCCGATTCACTTCGATGTATGCCATCACACCCGATCGGACGAAGTCTATTCACCCTCCTTAGACTTCGCCCTCACAAAACCCGTTAAGGACCCTAGGGTGTCCCGAATATGAACAAACACTACGAAGCCGGGACCTTTTTTTGAACTTCTTTTCACACTTCCGGGGCTGCGTATGTCGAGCATTGCTTGAATCTTTGATGGGTTCGCTTCAATCCCCCGTTTACTGACCATATGTCCGAGGAATTTTCCTGAGTGAATCCCAAAGCTGCATTTCTTCGGATTTAACTTCATGTTGTACTCCCTGAGAATATCAAACGTTTGTGCGAGGTGGGTGATGTGGTCTTCCTTGTTTCGCTTTTTACCACAATGTCATCAATGTACACCTCAACCTGCCGACCTATGTGCTCGTCAAACATTTTGTTCACCAAATGTTGATATGTTGCTCCGACATTCTCTAATCCGAATGGCATGCGTCGCCAACAATACATATTCTTTTCACTGCAGAAAGTTGTACTCTTTTGATCGTCCGGATGCATGGGTATTTGGTGATAGCCAACAAATGCATCCATGAAAGTCATGAGCTCATGTCTCCGTGTTATCGACCAAATAATCGATATGTGGCATCGGGAAATTATCTTTCGGGCATGCCTTGTTTAAATCAGTGAAATCTATGCATAATCTCCAAGTTCCGTTAGACTTGCGGACGAGCACAAGGTTCGCGAGCCATCTTGGGCATTTTACTTCTCGATCGACATTATCGAGCAATTTCTTGATTTCACTATCCATAGTATTCTCCGGACCGAACTTTCGCGTATACGGATTCTTTGGAGTTTGTGTTAGATCAAGGTTAAGAGAGTGAAATGCATGTTTAGGATCAATGCCAACCATGTCCTCGCAGACCAGCGAACACATCCAAGTTTGCTGAAGATATTCGATCATTTCGCTTGGAATGGTTCCGATTACGAACCAACGAATACTTCTAATTCCGGTCTGTTCGGGTCGATATTGACAAACTCCAGTTGTTCGACAGGTGTTGCTCACTTTCTTTTTTGCTTCCACCGAGGATCTTCGATCGACCCCCGGTGTTCGTCAACTACCTCCATAGGATCAAAACCTATACGAGGTTCTAGATCCGGCAACTCATTTGGTGGATCAATGTTCATTAGATCTGGGAGATCTGGGACATGAGTTACCATCCCGGATTCTCATATTCGGCGTGGAGGTGTGCTCCGTCGTCGAAGAGGTGTAAGCGTTCTCGGCAATTTGTTCGCCTGTTGGCTTGATTCCCCGATTTCCCATGTTTGCTCCATCATGTTAATGGTATTTTCCTTTTCTTGCGCGCATGACAGCAAATAATCTCGAGCTTTTTTCTGGTCGCCTTTTACGCTACCCGTTCCCTCTTGAGTTGGAAATTTAACACAATAGTAATAAGTTGAACAGGCTCTTTAAATTCTTAAATCCAGTGACCTAGAAACCCGTTATAAGTGAGACCGAACATCGATGATTACAAAGTCTAGCATTCCATTAAATCGGATCTCCTGATTTAAAGTTGACTCTAGCTCGACTCATAACCGATCATACCATAGGGTCGGATTCTGATTTCCCAAACCCATGATGGTGTGATCACATGGTTCTATATAACTACTCAGTCCCCAACTTGCTTCTCCATTTGGTCTTGCAGTGTTGTTTGTTCGCATATGCTCCCAGATCGACCGAGGCGATGCACCTTCAAACCGAAAGACGAAACAATCGATGGTTAGAGAGTCATTGTGGGGGTGATTATACTCGTCTTCCGAGAACATGATTTGGTGAGAGGGTGGCGTGCTAGGCGATGTGCTCGCCACCTTCACATGGATGCTTTGCATGGCACGATCTCCATTTTTTTTCAGATGTTCGATAATGATTGATAGCATCCACCCACTTTTAATCGGGATTTAATCATGTTGATTTCTTGACTTTCTCGACCTCTACCCATAGTAGGAGCCCTCTTTTAGTAATTTCGACCTCTTACGGGATTCCTGGGATCACTATCGGGTTGTTTCTTGTACCTTTATTCCCCTACGATCTCCTATTTTTTCGTTACGAATCTCTATTTTTTTTAGAACTGCCGAGACGGTTCTCTTCATATAACTTCCAAAGTTGACAAAGTAAATCGCGACAATCTTGATATTATGTCCGATGTACTGATAATTACAATACTTGGAAGCATTAAGCGATTTTTATCCATTATGATTCTTCGTGGCTTATCCAACATGTCCCGATCTTTGATTTGATTAAAATTATTTATTTTGAAACGCCTAAAGACTTAACGTTTATCTTTTTCTTCGAATGGCTTGAAAGACCCTGGGGGTTTATACCCCCCCTCATTCATTACTTTTTTACCAAAAACTTTTTTGTTGTTGTTTCTGACCCATCGTGGATCGGGCGAAAGGATCTGCATGGCTATAATCTTGGCTGCTCGCTCTTGGAATTTGGAATATGTGTTCGGCCAATCTTGATGCATTGCCTTCCACATATCCGTATTCAGGGTCAGGCCTCCGACCACCGTGAGGATCTTGGCATCCTCTTCAACTGGGGCTCCATAATACAAACATTTGTTAAATCTTTCGATGTATGCTCGATCTGACTCACCCTTTAGCTGGGAGAAATGTGCCAACCTTTGTTTAGGTGCTGGGCGAGCACACATGGATGAGAAATGGGACAGAATTTTGGATTTTTTGGGCGAAAAGGATGGATTTGTGAAAAAACCATCTTTTTGACACCAACGTCATGGGGAATGATTTTTGTGATGGCGATCATAAAATTTATTTCTTTGAGGTGAACATGTGGGTCCTTCAAACATCTCTTTGTTTCTTTTTTTCTTCCGCCATGATTTATAGTACCTTTCGTTGCGGCCATCGGCCTGTAAGCCTGATGGCTTTTGCGCATTTCTGCAAATTTTTGTGGAACAAGACTTGGATCGGGCCGTGTCCCATCATGAGGACCTTCATGCTCGTGATTTTTCCAAGTTCGCGTCTTGACTACCCAATCGATGATGGATAGACAATTTAGTTCGGCCGATTTTTGTTCGGGATTTATTATCTGAGAGAGCTGGCATGTTTATCGGTTGTTCCCTTCCGGATCATGTTTATAATTGCCTATTTTTGAGTCTCAAACGCCCAAACGCCGATGGCCTAGACCTTTTTTGTCATCCGACGTATCATTAGCCTTTTTTTTTTTTTTCATTTAACTTGCTCGCTATCGGTGTATTGAGTCGATCTTCATCATCTTGAACTTTCAATTTGGCATTTTTTTTCGCCCTCTCTTTTCGTGCTCGCAATAAGAAAGTGATGGCCTTTGTTGTCAACCCCATGATCGCCGGGCAATATCTTCAAGATTGATGGTTTCCATGTATCGATCTTTGTGAGGTCGATGTTGAGCCTCTTTTCGGATCGTGGAGGTCGGCTTTGTCCCTCCTCTCTGTCTGAAAGTATTCCTAGATTGAGGCATTATATTTTTTTTTTTCCTCGGTATCTACTTTGGATTGTGTATGGGTTGGTTTTTTGTACCCTTCTTCTAGCGCCAGTTGTTGCGAGTTGTTTTATATGGAGAATATTATGTGGCTAATTTGATAACAACTCACAAACAAAATAAGTACGTGTACTATATATGGTAAATAACAGGAAATTGTTGACCCACCCAATTGGTGAATGAATGACTACTGGGGGCATGCCAAGCCGTGGATGTTGTATTGCGAGATTTACATACACAAGATCTGAGATACTTTTCATGAGATGAACTTCTATGGAAGAAGATGATTTGGAGAGTAAGTGTGTTAGTGCTAGGGAGTTTTCCGAGTATGGATGATTTGTGAACTTTTTTCTGAACCACTCTGGGAATTTTTTTGTGAATTCTGGAATTTTTCTGAACCATTCTCTTGTTCTTTTTTCTTCTATTTATAGTACTTTCACAAGCATGAGCTGGTTTGGCAAGCATGAGCTGGAGACTTTGTATCTTGTAAGAACTCATGTGATGCTGCCACGTTTTCAATTCCGTCTTCCTGGTTGACCTTTACATTTGCTTGTTCATAAGGCACTCTTTTGGTCGTCCAAATCAATTTTTGCTCGATTGATTCCTGTTATTTCTTCGGACATATCAATTTTATCTGGAACATTGTCCTCATCGAGCATATCCGATTTCAAGTTATCCGAGCCTTGCCGAGAGCCTTCAAGTTGTCTCGAGCCTTCGGTTGTCCGAGCCCTCGGTTATCGAGCCTTCGTTGTTGTTCGAGCCCCTCGGGTTATCGATTTCTTTCTTTCTCGATCCGATTCTTCGGCGGACCGATCGGATCAACATCTCTTCAGGATCATCTCGAGATAGCATCAGGTCATTGTGCCAGATTTGGTAAGCTGCGAGCGTACTCGCTTGTTCGGCGAGTAGTGAGCCGACGAGCAAACTTGCTCGTTCGGCGAGCGGCGAGCAGCCGAACAGATGATGCTTGTTCGGCGAGTGGCGAACCGGCGAACAAACTTGCTTAGTCGGCGAGTGGCGAGCTGACGAGCAAATATGTTTGGTCGGCAAGCAGCGAGCACACTTGTCCATCGAGCATGATTATTTTAATAGTTGATTAATACACTTGTCCCTCCGTCGTGTTCGATTAAATTGAGTAATTATATCGAACACAACAGAAATAAAGCAGCTTTCAATACTATTTAATATTATTATTTCTCTCCACCAAACACACTTTATACCATTTAATACTATTATTTCCCTCAACCAAACCCATTTTACCCACTTTACACCATTTAATACTATTATCTTCAACTTTTTTCTTAATCTTCGTATCTACAGTAACAGGATAATTAAAAATAGGACGGAGGGAGTATTTTTTATAAGAAATGATATTTTAAGGTAAATCAGAGAGAAGTATAAAAAAATTGCAAAATCGATAATCACTTTAAAATAAAATTTGAATAATGAAGCGACAAACAATATGAACTGAGGGAATACAATATTTCTTTATGACAACATAACTTTACTACTAAAAGACTTGGGAGTTCTATGATGGAAAGACTTAGGAGTTCTTTGATGGACGCAAATATGTGTAAAATCATTATCTTAATATTATATATTGTTAAACCTATTTTAGCCTATGTGACGAAACTATATCAGTCTGAACAAAGCCCAATTCAACCAGATTATTTCGTTTTAAAATCGTGCACTCACATTAAAAGTTATTTAAATTAGATTTTTAATATATCTAATTAAATTAAGTTTTCAATTTTTATCAAGATATATTTATATATATTCACGATATTATTAGATATTATATTCACCGTTCACGCCTCATATCTTATTATAAGCTTCTCATGTCCACATTATAAATAAGAGTAACACTCATGTGAACCATGTTCATACATGAACTTTATCACTGTTATGCACAAAAACTTTTTCTGTTTAAAAATATAAAGCATTTTTTAAACAGTGATTGTTTTTTACATAACAGTGATAGTTTTTATACATAGCAGTGAGAGTTTTTGTATATAACAGTGATACTTAAATAACCGAGTTCATAGCATGAACCAGGTCTATATAAGTTTTTGTCTATAAATAAACTTCATATTGTTAATATAGTTTTATTTTGTACATTGCTTATTAATGAATTTTTTTTTTTTTTTTCATAGCAATTCTCCTAATTTGATGAATTTATTAATTTTTTTATATTGCAGGAAGTATTGAAGTAATAATTTGAGTTCTGAATTGATTATGAATGTTTACTATAATTGTGCAATTAAATTAATTATTTTATTTTGTATATTGCAGAGAGTATTGAGGTAAATAATTTGAGTTTTGAATTGATTATGAATGTTTATTTATTGCAATTGTGTAATTAAATTAATAAATATTGTAGGAAATATTGAGGTAAGTAATTAATCTTCTAATTTAATGAATTTGTTAATATAATTTTTTTTATACTGTTCGGGGAGTATTGAGGTAAGTAATTTAAGTTCTAAATTAATTATAAATGAGTTTTTTATTTTCTGTTCATTGTGATTCCTCTAATTTGATGAATTAATTAATTTTTTTTTATATTGCAGAGAGTATGAAATATTGGTTATAAATGTTTGTTGCAATGATTGTGTAATTAAATTAACGATTTTGTTTTGTATATTGTACGAAATATTGAGGTATAATATTTTTTTACTTTCAGACCTAATTCAGCTTATGTGGCGAAACCACGTCAGTCTGTGCAAAACTCAATTCAACCAAATTATTTCGTCTCAAAATTAATTCTTATAAATTCGTGATGTTTAATTTGTTGTTAAGTAGTTTTTTATTTGTTTGGGTTTTGGTTTGTAGCGGAGGATGAGAGGTTTTTGAAGGATCGGTAAAGAAATGAACAAAGCTTTGATAAAAGGAGGGAGCGTACAAAGTTAACTAATCTATGTTACTTTGGTTGATGTTTTCACCGTAGAACTCAATTATTGTTCAAGTAATCTGAATTTTGTAGTTGCTTAATCATTTACATTACCAGATTCATGTCTAAAGATGATTATGATTAGAATTTGAGATTCTTGATTATTAGACAGATAATAATGTTTTTTTCTCTTTAACTTGATTGCATTCATTCTGTTTATTTCTCAAGTTATGAATTAATTTGTGAATTTTGATTTTTGAATCTTTATTATACAGTTAATATGCAATATATATATATATATATATTTATGGTATTCGATATTCATGGATCATGCTAAGTCTAATTGAGCTTTCATTGGTTTATGGCAAAAAGCTATAATCTTGACTGTTGTTTTCATTTGTTTATAATTCATGTAATTACTTATTAGTTCCTACAAGTAAAATTTTTAATGGTAGGCTTCTTTACATCTCCATCACAGTCGGGGTAAGGGTCCTTAGAGAGACATTTTGTTTCTAACAGTAGGAATTGTTAAGTATTTATGTATTTAAACCATATATGTATAACTATTGATGCTATGTTTTCGCACACTGATTGTGGATTATCTGTTCCTGATTAATTCTCCTCCTTCGATCTGGGAACCCCTTTTCTCTCTCTCTCTCCAGACGAAATCAACTTTCAGCTTATTTTCGGATTTAAATTTTTTATTGTCCTGTAACTTTAGTTCATTTTGAAATTGGTCCCGATTGTTTTGAATTTTTTTTATTTTAGTCCTATAAGTTACCAAAAATTTTGAAATTAGTCTTTTAACCTGTTGTAGCAGATCACCAAACAGGTAACTGTCACCTATGTAATTATTTTATTTTTTCCTTTAATATTGAAATGCCACATATACTTTTTGAATCCAAATAATTGTTTTATGTGTAAATCGATTTGATTCACTTTGTCTTTTGACATACAAATTGTTTTAAACCCAACCTAAAACATGACCAAAATTATTAGGATTAAAAAAGTTCAAGTGGCGCTTCGAAATTAAAGAGAAAAATAAAATAATTACATATGTGATGTTTACCTACTTGGTAACCTGCTGCAGCAAGTGAAAAAGACCAATTTCAAAATTTTAGGAAATTTATAAGACCAAAATCAAAAAGTCAAAATAATCGGGACTAATTTCAAAATGATAAAAATTTATAGGATCACAAAAAATTTAATCCCCTTATTTTCTTCATTTTACAAACTTTATATTGCACGAATTATTAAGGTGTAAAAATAAAGATAACTTTATATCGATACTTCATATTCCTATAAAACGACTCTTGAAAGGTATATATCATATATAAATTTTTAAAGGTATATATATATTCATTTATAGGTAAAGTTAAATATGTTATATTAACTTATCTTTTGCCTATCATAATAATTTCTACTTATGATATTGATATAATTTTACAATTTCCCCCATAATAAGTAAATCACATATAAATTTCAAATCTCAAGTACATTATTTTTACATGAGGAAATGATTTTTATGGTTATATACCAATTAATTAGTATAATAATAAGATTTTTCAAAGATAAAATTATATATCAATCTTGCATAGATGTAATTAGTTATAACTCTTTAAAATTAGATTTTCTAGAAATTTTGTAAAATATACAAACAATTAAATTTTATTTTCAAAGATTTTGTATAATAAATATTTATCTGAAAAAAAAAAATGTATCAAATCGTGCATAGATGTGATTAGCTATAACTCTTTAAAATTTTTCAAACAACTAGATTTTTAAAATTAAATTTTTTTAATAATAAATATTTGTCATTTACAATAGAAAAAAAATTAATTCATCTTTTCAAATTGCGAAATCTTTCATAATAAATAAATAAAAATATTAAAATTTATTTTATAACATCATAATTATTTAATTTCAACCCGCGTAATACGCGGGTATACGAACTAGTATATGCATATGAACAAGAGCTGACAATGGGGCAGGTCAATGACAATTTTTGGAACTTTGGACCGAGCCCAAGTCACGTTAACTATAAATAGTAATTTTTTTGTATGATGTATGAATTGAATATTATAAATTTTAATGTAAGATGATATAACGTGAGACACAAATTATAATAAAATATTAAATTTAAATTGTTTTTACCTATCAATTGATTTTTTCTAAAAAAAAATTTGCTTACTTTTCGTAATATATGAAAAATATATTGTATATGCGTGAATGACTCAAAATTTATTTAATTAAATATAATTTTTAATTATGTACTAAGTTCAAGGGTGCATAAGTCGAAAGTCGCTAGGTGGGTGGATTTTGGCCGCTTAGCGCCTAGACCGCCTAATCGCCGCCTAGGCGGTTTTTTTATTATTGAGTGTTGATCTTTAAAAAAAATTTAAAAATTTCCGCCTAGGCGGCCTCTCGGGAGCGATTTTTTTTTCCACTAATTTTACCGAAATCGGGTTGCCATTAGTGATTTTACATCCCTGACTAAATTCGTCATGATTAATTAGGTTTATAAAATGATACTAAAATCAACAAAACTTATAAAAATAAAATAAAAATATTTAAATTCAACTCACATAAAATATCAAAAACTATAAAATAGATATTGTTGGGATATTTTAGTTTTGATTAATTATGCCAAAATATTATCAACTTGATTTAAGATAATCCGCCTTGAGGGAACGAGAGAACAAATTGAGGGGGAACTCACGAAATCGGAAGATTCGAGATTTCCAGACGATTTTAGATGAGTTCGGGTTTGGGAGCTAAACAAGGTGCCTAAAATGCTTGATCTAAAGGTGCCGATTTTTACATCCCTGACTAAATTCGTCATGATTAATTAGGTTTATAAAATGATACTAAAATCAACAAAACTTATAAAAATAAAATAAAAATATTTAAATTCAACTCATGGATGTGAAAATCAAAAACTATAAAATAGATATGTTTTGTATGGATTTGAATATTTTATTTTTCAAATCCACACTATAAATACATTGCACTATCTTAATATAGATGTTAAATTAAAAAAATATTCAAAAAAAAAATTACATATCCAATTTGTTCTATTGTATCTAAGCAAAAATATGTCCTGAAAAAATGAATTTAGATAGGTTAAGTTTGTAGGTGAGTGGGAACTCGAAAACATCTAAAAATCCCGCGAGGGTGATAAGTCCCGCTTTGAGTGAGAACTCATTAAACATCTATAGATCCCGCAAAATAAGTCCCGCTTTGAGTGTGAACTTTTCTGTTGGGTGTTGGACTAACACGGTAAACTAACTCCAAATAGTTAAGTTTTTTTGAAGGGAAAGAGTGGATGTAGGGGACGAGTTGTCCAACCACTATAAAATTGTGTGTTCTTTTTGCTTTATGTTATTACTTGCCTTATGCATTCTTATAAGCAAAAATTGTCGTTCTTAAAAGCAAAAAAAAATTGGAATCACTCTGCCCTCACCCCTATTTTATATGCATTACATGGTATTTTCCGCGTTCTTGGGTTTTCAAATCGGGACCATCGGATATGTTTTGTTTGAATTTTATTTTTATACGTGTAATATAAATGTTAAATAAAAAATCTCAAAAAAAAAAACACTAATTTGATATATAATATGTTGAAAAATGAATTTAGAAATTGATTGTGAAAAGTAAGAAAGAAAATGAAAAGTAATATTGACTGTTAAAGCAAAATCACTCTTTTTTTTTAGTGTGAAAGTCACCTCACAAAGCAAATGGAGTTGCACTTGCTCTTACAAATATTGCATTCTCTCAGTCTCTCTCCCCATTTCAACTTTTATATATTTATAGATTCTAAATTAATGTTTTATTTCTTGTTTAAATATGATAAAAACTTGTGTGAACCCGAGTTCACTGTGAACTCGATTTTTTTAGTACCATTGTTATGTATAAAAACTATCACTGTTATTCATAAAAAATTTGACGGTTATGCACAAAAATTATTACTATTAAAAGATGTTTTATATTTTTAAACATTGAAATTTTTTATACATAGTAGTGATGATTTTACATATAACATTGATATATTTCATGTATAGACATGGATCACGGGAGTGTTACTCTTTAAATATACATAATTCATGTAAATTTTCTGTTTATCCCATTAGCAAACATACAAACTATGAGGTGATAGGTGAGTCACAATATTTCAACCAGTAGAAAGGTGGGTGAGTCACAATTCTCTAACAGAACCCTCCCAATTCTTGGCGTATAAAATCACCAAGCACTTTATTTTTCTTCCATGAAGATTCTTGAACATTTATAACTATTTATTTCATTTGAGCTATGAATTGATTCTTTTCAGGAAAAAAGAGAGATGTATTAATTTCTTGGAAACATTGCAACACTTTGTTAATGTTGCAATGGATTTGCAAGGAGATATGAGTGATCCGAATTATTCTTGCAATCAATTGACCGATTCAACGAAACAAATCTAAATCGAGACCTTAAAGGATTCTCGACGTTGATTTGATGTGTTAGCTTAGTTTCATAGTTTAGTTGAATCACTTAATGTGTTTCAAGCTAATCATAATATAAAAAAATACAAGTTTTTTCTCTATAAATACATCCCTTCAACAGTGAGTCATATCATTTATTTTTGTATGACGACAATTTGTATCCCTTTTGATATTTGTGTCACTAGTTTTTCTATTGCAACTTGGGTTAGCACTAAAACGATCATGGTGGTGCAGCTCAAGAAACACCTTGATACATGTTGCATCTCGAGTTCCTTACAAACTTGTTGATTCTGTACCAAGCGGAGGTCGCCACCGCCAGAGTGCCTTCAATAGTTATGGCACATCCAATACCACCACAGCCAGTCGCATACCATCCAAGCAGCGAACAAGCGCATTTCCTTATGCTTCCGCCTCCATGGATCGTATATTGCGGTGGAGATAGGCAATGCTATTGTCTTCTTCTAATAGCATCAAATGATATGAGTATTAGTTTATAAGAGTAATAGTATTAGTTTGTAAGTGTAATGGTATTAATTTCATACCATGGACAAGTTTCGCAGGAAAGTTTATGATAGCGTAAAATTAAACCTCTCAGGGAGGTATATATGTTACCCACAAATCTTCTTACGCGCCTTGATTGTCTCTTGAATTTGTGGAACAAGATTCCGACAGTGGTTTTTTTGTTCATAAGGAAAATGAGAAAAATGACTGACTTTATATTGACTTCTTTTCCTTTCTCTTGATTTCAAGTCTAAGGATATGTTTGTAAACAATAGTGTTTCTTCAACATGCAGTGATAAAAAATTATTTTAGTAGTAAAATTGAAAGTGAATAGTGTTTTAAAACAAAGTAATTTTAATAATTTTTAAATAGTTAGAGTGTTTGAAAAATAAATCACTTTTTGACAACTTTACCGAAGTACCCTTACTAATGGTAGGGATAAATAATGATAAAAAGTTGTAGTATTATTAAAAGTATGAGGACAAAATGGTAATAGTATTTGTTATAATAATGGGAAGTAGTTTTAAGCCAATAGAAGCATGTGGAGGGGTGCTTTAAAAAAAATGTTTTAAGTGCTTAAGTTAATTAGTTTGTTGAATTTGCAAACACTCCAAAAATACTTATGGTATAAAAATAAGTGCACAACACCGTGTTATACAATAGGGAATCCGTTTCCTATACCTTTTTCATTCACCAAATTTATTCTCATATTCTTTTCGAAAACAAACATTTTATTTTATCTTTCAATATCACTTAATTATTCAAATTATCATTGAATTTTGCTCATAAGCAAATCACTTTATGTAATTATAAATGAACCCCATGATATCTCACAATATATTTACTTTATCTAATTTATTTATTTTTTCTTAAAATATATGCCCATTACAATGGAAAATAATTTCATGGATGGAGGTAGTATTTATTAGACAAAGTAATTTAGGGTATGTTTATTTCGGGACTCACCTGATTTGATTTAGGACTTTGCGAATCACATTTTGTTACAGTTTGAGATTTAAAATCAAACTTCAATATTTACTCTTATATAACATATCTACACACTCATTTTTCACAAAATTCAATACACACATCACTATTAATTTTTTTCACTCTCAATAAAATATAATAATACAACATCAATCATTATTAAATATTAATTTAACATAAAGAAAAATCTCACTCCATCAAAATTTCAAAACAAACACATATCTTTTACTATTTTTTAAGACTTTCAAATCCATAGGATTCGAAGTCATGACTTCCCCCGCTCACTTAAATCCCAAAACAAACATACTCTTACTTAGTAGTAGTTGATATTAAGGAGTGTTTGCAAAAAAATATAAGTGATTACAGTCATCTTGAATTGTGTGCGAAAGTTATTTAGAGTGTTTTATTTTTCTTTTATTAGATTAAATAAGTTGTCAAAAGCTATAAGCTAAAATTTCAAAGGGGGTGTTTTTAGTAATTTACCAGTCTATTTTAAATACTTTTAACTTTTTTTGCAAACACTATCAATTTTTCTTTAATTTTTTTTCCAAACACTATCCACTTCTAACTCATCATTTTTTTCATAATCACTAATTTTAATCAATTCTTTAAAGCTATAATTTTTTTCAAACACCCCCTAGTTGTAGGTATGCCAGACAAAATTATTTTAAATCAGCCCAAATTCCTAAATTTTAGTTGGGCCCAAATTTTCGACTGCATAGTTGGGCCACTCCATAGACATACTTACCTGATGGCCCAGGTTATTTGCACCCTTTTTTTTAGGAAATACACCCCCATCCAATCATATTATTTTAATAAACATATAAAATATCGAAATTACCCTTTTCCCCCTCACCTCTCTTGAGATCTAATAAATCCCCTATCCAAATTTGGAATTCGAACCGTTCCATAAAAAATGTCCAGAACGTGAAAAAAAATTCTGGCAAGAAGTTGGGTAAAGGCTAGGTCAAACTCGCATTTTATACAGTTTTAAAAAAATAATTTTTTTTAATTGAAAAAAAACGAATTTTCATTTATTATGAAAAAAAGTGAATTTCGAAGTTATTTTCGAAAAAATGTACACAATTTCGAAATGTCACAAACATTTTGGAAAAACCTTTCGAAATTTCACATACATTGTCGGAAAACCAGACCCGAAATTGAACATTTGCGAACCAATTTTGATTTCTCAAAATCATAGTCATTTTCGTGTTATATAACATACATTGGTTCATAAATAATGTATTATACAAGTATTAAACAACAAAAACACAAAAAAGCACATGTTTTCAACACTAACACTAAAAATACATGGTTGTGGCGATGACAGTGGTGGACGGACGGAGGCGGTATTGGACAAGCCTCATGTGGCGGCACAATACCATTTCGAAATTGGTTTAGTTCAATGTTTTGTGGGAGGTGTATGTTTCGTTCAAGACCGACGAGAGAGAGGAAAAAAGTTCATAGGAAAAAGGGTATTATGGGGAGTTAATTGGGTGTTGAACTCAAACGGTTCTTGAAAAGGGGGGTGTGAATAACCTGGCCTTACATGATACATAAGATGTGAAATGAACTTTTATAAACATCGATCCAAAAATGACAAATGGAATCTCTAACGAAGATGTTGGATACTCATACTAGTACATGCATTGTAAGAACAAAAATACATGTAATATAATTTTGGTTTACTATCTTTTTTAACAACATAACACACCAACTTCACTGGAAAACCACATTTCCATTAACAAAAATAATTTTATTCTATTTAACTAGTAACTCATGAAATCATTAACACTACGATTTAATTAATTATGATTAACAATACTATTGGGCATATATATACACATATATTTCAATTCATATATACCTTCCAAAAAAAAATTGCTTGAAAATGATGTTTAACAGCTCCCCAAAAGCATGTACTACCTCCGTCGAAGCCTTTGCACTGTTGACTTTGACACACGTTTTTACGAGCGAATTTTGTATTATTAATTGAAATGATAAAGTGACTTTTAAGGAGGGGAATGATATATAAGTCCCTCATCTATCATACCCCTCCCTGCTCGACCGCACATAATGTCTGGATGAAGTGCTTTAATTGGCTTGGGATATCTATTGTTCTTCACTCTAACCCTCTTCAAAATCTGCTTGCTCATAGCCGAATCCTAAGGGGGAAGGAGGGGAAATCAGCAGTAGTGGCTCTTTGGCTTTGCGTGGTATGGCGTATGGGTATTATGAAAAGGTCGCAACTCGGTAATCTTTAATAGTTTAATTTTTTATGTGAACAAAATTGTAGACGAAATAAAAGTTAGATTTTGGAGTTGGTTTGATGTCCATGGTTTAGGTTGTTCTAGATTTCCTTATTCAGGTTGGCTTGCTAAACCAAGATTGATCTTGGAATGCTGATTGTAATATTTTTATAACTTACGCGGGTACCCTTTTTTTACTGTGAATAATATATACATTTTCCTGATAAAAAAAAAATCAATTATATATTTCCTTAAAAGTCACTTTATCATTTCAATTATTAATACAAAATTCGTTCACAAAAATGATTAGAAAAGTCAACTGTGCAAAGTCTTCTGGGAATGAGGGATTACTTGTTATAGAGATTATGTAATGCATTACTCTCCTCATCCCACAAAAATATTCACATTTCAAGTTTGTTTGACACAGGCTAATAACGTACACATTATAAATTGTGCTTGAATATCTTGATATAACATATAAATATTCTGATACTGTATGTATGCCCTTATATATTGAATCTAAAACAATTCATGCAAAATAAAAAAAGTTGTAGTCTCAAAAACTTTAACAAAATAACCTTTAATTTATACTCCATGCACATCTCTTCACTGTGAAAAGGTTTTTCCTCAATCATTAGGATAATGACTTCATGTAAAATAATAAATATGATTAATCCCAACAGACATTAAATGAGGATATATTTATAAAAAAGAAAATACTCTTAATAAAGAAATGACTATAATTTGGGATAAACAAAAAGGAAAAATGTGAATATCTTTGTGGAACGAGATCAATGCTCACAAATCAACTATCAAAGCAATTTATCAAATAAAAAAATATCATTTTTTACAGCCTTAATTTGAATATGTAAATTGAATCAATATTAATTAGCATAGTTATTTTCTTTTTCCTTATTTCTTTTATGGCCTATAAAAACCGCGCAATTCTACAATATTTTCTACTCCAACTCTATCTTTCTCTCTCTATCTCTCTCTCACTCATGGGACGAAAGAAGCTTGTGATACAGAAAATTGAAAATCATACTTCTCGTCAAGTTACTTACACAAAGCGCAAGAATAACATCATCAAGAAGGCGAATGAGCTCTCAATTTTGTGCGATGCACACGTCGCCCTTATCATGTTTTCACCGTGCGGCCGTCTCACAACTTTTGGAAGCAATGGAAGGTTTGTTTTGTGTGTTCTCATGTTTGAAGAATTTTTAATTCTATTTTATTAAGTTCCAATGAGGTGGGAAGATTCATATTTTAAATTTTATTTAGAGAAAATTTATGTTGTTGGGTAGGGTTGAGGGGTGGTGTTTTCTTCTGTATCTTAATTTTAGGATTAGAGAACAAGCTAGATTAATTGTGTTCATTTCAATTATATGAAAATATGTAGATCCAATATTTTTAAGGTTTAACACACACCTATGTGCTAGCAAAGGAAGGAAATCTCAATTTTGTACGTCACGGTGTTGTTTAGTATGAGAACCGTTGGATCACATAAGAAACACACATAATACACAATATCATGCTATACAAGAGGGTGTGTGTGTGATCCAACGATTCTCATGCTGCACATCACCGTGTTGTATAGTAGGGGATCTTTTCCCTCCGTGAATGCATACATTAATTTTTAGAAGATGTAGACATTTTGTCTTTTAGTAAGTAGAATAGGGTGTCCTTTTAGTAAGTAGAATTGGGTGTCCTTTTAGTTACTGCAATCTAATTTATTTATTTATTTTTGTTAATTATTATTCTTTATACAAATATTGAAATATCTTTTTGTTGTGTTTGGACAGAGTTGATGATCTCCTTCTTCATTTTGTTGATAAATATTATGAGCTAAAAGGAGGGTATGTGTTTAACATATATAATGTGATTTAATAAGTTGTTTACATGCGGTTGGAATCGTCAAATCACTTCATTTTTAAAAAAAAAACATGTTAAATTCCTGATCGTTAAATATTTTCATAAATTGAAATATGAAAATGTAATGAGGAATTCCAACCGTGAAATTTAATTCATTATATTTATTTAATTTCACTTTTTTTTTATATATACAGGCCTTTAAATAATAAAGAGGTACGTAGTTATTCAATTCTTCTCTATTTTATGACATTAATATTCTTTAAATTGTGTTTTCAATAAATGATTAAGTTATTATTATTAAAAAAGAATTATTATAATAAAAACATGTCCTCTATTATGTATATTTATTATTTACTTGTGCAGATTCTATCCGAAAAACTAAAGCAGATAAAGCGTGAAAGAGAAATGCTGGAAAAGATATCAACGTAAGCACTCGATTCATATATACGTCACTTAGGATTATATATTCTAATTTGGTATATCATTTTAAATTATATTATTTGAAAAGTAGGTCTCATATGCATTTAGGTGTATCGTGCACTCATAGTGCATTTTCAAATCGTGCAATCTGCTATAGTGAAAGATGCAACTTATTTACAATAAATTATGCAACTATTTTTTCATATTAATAGTTGTACGGTTCAGTATAAACATGTTGCATATTTCAATATAATAAGTAATATAATTCTAAAATACATTATGAGTGTACGGTGTATCTTAATGCATACATGAATATACGCTCAAGTGTTAATTGGTGATGATTGATAATCATTATCATAAATGCATATGATGTGTATTAAATATAATAAAATTTAAAATGAATCACCAAATTAAAATAAATTATTTGGTTTTTTTAGTTTATCTAAAATTTAAAATCCAATATCATTAATTTTTAGTATCATTTTTTTCTTGTTTGACATGGGCAATCAATCCTCTGTTGACCATTTTGCTGGGTGATAATATCTCAGTATTCAGGTAACATTACTTTGAATCTTTGTCATAAAACATTATATCTTAAAAATATAATATTCACCTTTACATGCGTAATTAATACCAAAGGTATACAAAAATAAGTAAATATTAAGTTCTTGACAAATATTTTGCATAATCAAGTTTATTTGGTGTTTTACAAACTCTCATTTTGTTTGAAGGTTGGTATGTAATTTATAGTAGGAGAGATCTCTAAGTCATTCGAAAATTGTTATTCAAGAGAGGGCATTCCTCCTACACTACAATTACTAGTATTATTTATGAGGGTTAACACTTTTCTTATAACATATTAATTTTTACAAATAATACTAATAGTGATGTATGGTGCATAAAGTTTACATAATATTTTGTCGTTATCTAATACAAATTCGACAAATTGAATCTACTTTATTAGTATTAAGAATTAAAAAAAGTTATTGTAATTATAAATTTCAGGAACTTGAAGAAAAGTTGGATGCACTCAATGGCTGTTTACGCGAAGCACGGGAGAAAATGAGGTTAGAAGTTTAACAAAGTCTTGTATATATATACCAACTAGTGTAGAACCCGTGTTTTACACGGGGATTTTAAATAAATTAATTTTTTTTAAGTTATATTATATTTTTCTATGGACTTAGTTAATATAAATTTTAACATTTGTCATTTTGTATGACAAGTTATTACAATAATATTTTAATATAATTTAGTATTATAAGATAAAATATAAATTAATATAGATGTAATTAGTTTGTACAATAATTAATCATTAAATCAAAACACGTATAAGGAAAATATTATTATTTTTAATTCACTTAAGATTCTGAAAAACTTCTTTAAAAACTACATTAATCGTAGAGCTAGAGGGCTTTCTATCATCATCAAGACAAAGTATTTTCAATCCCTTTTAACTCTTCACCGTAGAAATCTTAATATATAGTTGGTAGTGTGTAAATACAGGTCTATCAACTGTCTCGAGATTAAAAATTCAAACCACGTATCTAATTATATCTACAAATACAAAAGTATGAATTTAAATTGTGGCTTATCAATTTTATTTGTGCATTACATAATTATGAAATATGTGAATGCATAATATTTGTTACGAAATGTTTACCTCTGAAGATAACATCTTCTTATCTATATTGTCTTTGTATTTTATCAATAGAAGTGAAATCATATTCAGACTTTTGAATCATGAATCCCGAGCATCATTGCATGTTGATGTGATTATGGAATATCACAATATGCATGGATGTTTTGTTGTCAACACAGTCCCTCCATTTTGAGCTACACTAACATTGGATACAATGTAGAACAATCCTAGTCGAATGATGGCACCACAATAAGAAGAAACTTATAATTTCAATTTCTACCTATGAAACCATAGTATAATATGCATATTTTGAAGGTCCTTTCATCTACGGAATAAGACAAACCACAAATACTTATAAAACAAAATTTGTATATTATATTTTTTTAACAAATACTATAAATCAAAAATCAACTTACAATATATGTCGCAAACAAAATCAATGTATAAAAGCTTAGAGCATAAAATTGAATCAATATGTCATGCTATAAATGTGTATATATCAAAAGAACGATAATAATGACTAAACTTAACGAAACTGAATTCACCTTTTAAGCTAGTGGATAGACGAACGTCAACACATAAATTCGAAAAAGAACATGAAACGCCTACATCCCTAAGCAAGGCAGAGATACGATGCTAGCAATGTCTTAGAATCTAAGAATAAAAAAAGATGCAAATATTAATACCGGATACATTTTACGAAATAAAATTTACGAAAACATAGAAGAAAAATAAGAATGGGATGTCAAGCAATGGTAATTCAATGATTAAGTTCTTTGAGTTCAGTAATTATAACAGTATATACATTTATGTAATGCAGTTTTTTAGCCAATTGCTATTGTATACGGTAGATGACACCCAAAAAAATTATGGATCATTAGATCAAATACTAACACTAAATCCTTTGAAGAGTGATCGACCAATAATTACTTAAAGGCGAAGTGAATGAATCTCAACGTAAAAAAGACTAAAACAGATCAAAGTTTAAATCAAGCAAATCAATTGAGAATTTGAGACGGCGAACAGCTGCGAGAAAACTAAGAGGCGAGTGGCAGAAGGCGGCAGGAGGAGGGAGGTGGAAAACCAATTGAGGAATTGTGACGGCGAACACCTGCGAGAGAAGAGAGAAGCGAGCGGCGGAAGGCGACGGGAGGAGCGAGGCGGGAGGAACGGCATGGGGCGGCATATACAAAAAATTTAGATTTTTTATTCTTATTCGATATTGAAATAGAAATTAAAATGCCTAACAATGAAATGATACATAGGACAACACATAGAATTTTTTAATGACATAGGATGACACATATGATTTTTTTTTTAATAACGTGTATACTAAACTTCTCACATATTGACACATGGGTTAAATTATTATGGTGTTGACACATCATCCAAAAACAACTCCCTATTAGTAAATAAGGGGATTATACAATATAACTTTTTTTTTTTTATCGGGCAAAGTTAGTTGTTAGTAGTTAGTACACCAAGTACTCAAATACTCCACGAAATCACTAATCCACCTTATAACTCCTATAACTCCAAATTCGTTCCCAAAGGGAATCGAACCTGGGTCTCCCACTCAAATGAGGAGGCTAGTGGTCAGGTGGGCTATGCCACCAAGTTAATTGTACAATATAACTAGTGTTTATTTTATTACAATATTAACATTTCACCATAAACTATTTTTATTAGTTTTAACTGTTTCACTAAAAAGTGTTTTATTTTGCCTTTCAAAAAAAAAATTGTTTTATTTTTGTCACTAAGAAATGTTAGTTTCACACAATTAGTGCATAAGAGACAAAGCCAAATATCTTTCCATTATCTAACTTTCGGTTTCTTTGTTTCTTTGACAGGTGTTATGAACCTAATGTTGAGAAAATCAACTCGGTTTTTGAAGCTAATGAGTATCAACAATTACTCACAAGTGATATTCAATTTATACATTTGTCAAAGGTATGTGTTCGACTTGATTAAAACTCGTTAGTCTCGATTATCTTCTCTAGATCATTTTAAACTTGTAACATAAATGCAGAAGGGTGTATAAAATCAAATTGACGTGAAACACATTTTTCATGTAAATTTGTTTGAGCCTATTGTCAACTAAATATTTTAATAGTTTAATCATTTTTCATTTATTACTAGATCTTAAAATATAAATTATTGATTAATATATTATTTATTATATGTATTGAATCAGAGAACAAATGATATTCTTAAATTAATCTTTTTTCAAATCATGATAATGAGTTAGTTTATAAGGTATGTATAATTATGTAAGAATTAATTCATTCTAATATTTATAACATCAAACATAATTTCGTTAATATTTTCAGGCCAAACTACTAGGCAACCAGATTAATTCCAGATCAGTTGACAATGTTGAGGTAATATAATATATACTTCATCTTCATAAAAGTAATATTAATTATATTGTTCTACTATGAGATAGTTTGGTGCATCATTTGCATGGGCGCACAATATTACTTTTTTTAGTAAATTAAACAACTAGAAAACTCAAAATGACACACTAACTACACAGTATACAACATGTATATATAAGGCATTGTCGAATATTATATATACAATGAAGAAAATAATAGTCTTAATATAAAAAAAAAGTAACGATTTGAAACCAAACGCCTTTTCATTTCATATAAATATGACAAAAACTTGTGTGAACCCTCGAGTTTAATGCAGTTCGTGAACTCTATTTTATCATAATCATTGCTAAGTATATGTACTACTATTACTATATATTATACGCAATCTCAATCACTGTTATTCATAAACATTGTCACTGAATTCACAATTTATATATAGACTTGCTTTTATTTTTTAAACAAAGACAATATTTATGTATAATAGTAATATAATTTATATATAGACTTGATTGGTTACTCTATAATGATTGTTCGATATTTATATTAGATACAACATATATGTTTATGCATAAATGCATGTTTCCATTTGTAGGGGTCTAGAAACAACAGTCTAGATCAAGGATGCAGCTCGGCAACCAACCACTCCAAATCCAATATGAGTAATTTATCTCAACTTCATTTCCTAATGATAGTTTATTTAATTTTTAAAAACAAAATTAAATAAATTAAGAAGAAAAACATAGATAATTGAATAAAGTTTTATGTGCTTAAGAACAATTTTTAAGAGTTGTTTGTGTGCTCCAATTGCAGGGTAAATTGATGCACAATTATCACTTTTTAATAAGATAACTAGTGAAAAAAATCTATTATATTTTATTAAAAATCAAACCTCTATCCCTCCAGGACAAAATATATGATGTTTTGGAAGTATTGTTATCAACTATTTCTATTTTTTTGAAAAATATAAGTCATTAGATTTGTAAAATTTCTTTCTCAATTAATGAACCATTTTCCCATATAAATTAAACAAGAAATTGATAAGTTATCTTAATATAAATGGATATTTTATTTTGAAATAATACTTTTTTATTAAAAAAAAAAAAGCACCCCAATTGCTTCGGTGCAAATAGTGTGTATAAATAATGTTTTCCTTATTTTTGACAGAAATAATAATTTTCTCCAAATTTGAATAAGATACATGGCTACCAAATAAATTGATTTGATTTTCAGTTCGTTATAAGCTTTTTAAAAAAACCACCTCCTCATTGGTTTTAAAAAATTGAAGATGAAATCAAAGAAAGACGAAGCAAACACGTCCAAAGAAATACTTTCTCAAAAAAAATTTTTAAATTTTTTTTTTTTTTTTTTTTTTTTGCATTTAATTTTTTTTCTTTATTTTCAAATTTTTGACTCATACATTTATTTAATTTTAGGATTAACCCAATGATGGATGAAGAGAGTGGTTCAAGCATTCGAGTGGGAAATCAATTCAGCCTCGGCAATTCGAGAATAATTGAATTGTTAAAATTATGTCAATAAAAGAACCTTTCATAATATGAAAGGATTATTATATCATGTGTAATCTTTTGGAAACAATTACACAAATTATTCGCTTGATTTATTTTAGATTTCGTAATGTCCATTTCGTTTTATATTTACTAGACTTACCTTAATTCAGTTGGTATGTTGTGAAGTTTGTTTACAATGAAATTGATTTTTTTTAAAGAGTCATGACCCTTCAGTTGTCACGATTAATATCCTTTTATAATATAAGTCACATATTCTTCAATTATTACTACTAATACCCCCTGCTGTAATATAAGTGACACATTTCAATGTTATGAGTAATATCATTTATAGTAAAAAGGCACACCCTTCATTTATCACAATTAATACCATTTTGTAATATAAGTCACTTTTCTTAACCAGTTTCACAAATTATTGCGTGAAACTTGTTCACTCTATACTTTGTCTTTATAATCTCATCGGAAAAGACCATCTTATATGACGTTGATGCCCAACTCAGATGACCTTGTACTTGAAATGTGCTAAGTACCAAGATTTGAGTCTCATTCAGGCATGCTTAGAAAATAGCTGATTGATTCTCAAGATGATCTTTCGAGATAAAATAACAAATGGTCATATAAATTTGTTTGTGTTCATAAAAAGTCCTGCAATTTTTTTGTTTATCAATATTGGTCAATTTTGTTTCAATTTTAGCCCTCACCGTTGAAAATTTTGAATTTTGAACGGTAAAATTATCTAAAAATAGTAGAAAATATGTTGTAGCTACAAAATGGCACGAAAAACATTACCAAAATGAAGGGCACATCGAAAGGAAGAGATAGTGAAAGTCTCGATCCTTACCTCATCGTAAATCACTCGGAACCAATCACAGGAATGAATAAAACTCGCAATATTGAAATCCAGATTCATGGGCCAGGTGTAATCAAAATATAAAATTAATTGACGATTTTTCTTCTTGGATAAGAGACGGTTCAAATGAGAGGTGGTGACTGTCCTCATGACCATAATAATAATAAAATATTATTGGATCTTTTAATCAAAATTTGAATTTTGCAGCAAAAATGACCAGAATTGATTAATCAAAATTAATAAAGTAAAAATTTAGATTAATATTTGTGATTTTATCTTAAATTTTCTAGATCTTTGAGTTTTAGTTGATCTTCCTACTCCAGACTCGACTTATTGCAATTAGAAATAAAACTATAAGTCTAAAACAAATTAAACAATTAGGTTATCTATTTAATCCAGCGAAAGCTATTATAAAGTGTTTTTTACATAAATCATTAAAACTAATACAAATTTTCCATCACTAAATGTTATACTCATCAAAATGTATCTGATAACACGATACATATATGTGTTTTTTGTGTCCGTGTGTATATATATATTGAGTAGGTCTCCAAATTTGAATAAGAAGCAAGAGTACTATCGAAAAAATTGATTTGATTTTAATTTGATTTGTGTTTTATTGAAAATTTACTTAATAATTTGTTAAAATTGAAGATGAAAACCCAAAGAAAGATTGCTTTAAATTTTTTCTTCTTTTTGTCAGAAAAAATGATTAACCAATTTATCTTTTTGGATCAATCTAGTGATGGGAGAAGATCAGAGTGGAAATGAAATTCATATGTTGCGGCAAATGGTTTATAGATAATTTTAGAAATAAAAATGCCTATATGATTATAAAATTTTATAGGTAAATTGTAGCCAATCATCATTATTTAAGATGGAACTATTTTTATTAAAAGTTTTGTAAAAAAATTCATAGTTTATTCTATATTTTTTTTGTAATGTGGGGGAAGGTGAGATTCAAATTTGAAGATGTGAGGTGAAGGTCAACTGCATCCTACTTTAGAGTACAATTGAAAAAAGAAAAAAAAAAGTGTTGGTTTCCAAGAGATATCGTAGAGTGATATCTCTCCTACTTTTTAATTATGAAAAATACAAAGGTATATACATGTACAAATTTTATCATATGCCCGCAGGTGGGCACAAACTCATATGTTCACCGCTTATGTGGCGCAACGCGGTTTCCCAGTTTCACAAGCCTGTTTCATCTGGTGTTTCATGTCTTGGATTTGCGTCACATGTTTATGGGCCGGGTGAACCATCTACACCCTAAACACTAAATAATAAACCTTAAATCATGACCTATTCGGGCCGGGTGAACCATGAATCACTCGGACCGGGTGACGGAACGGAGTGGACCAGAATGGACACGTGGCGCAAATCCGAGGCATGAAACACCAGATGAAACACGCATGTGAAATAGGCAATCCGAGCCGTATGTGACGCGTCACATATGCAAGGTCTCCACTATCATTTAATTAGTTTCTTTAATTAATTCAATTTTCTCATTTATATATATATTTCATACTTTACCCAATTTCATTAATTATATTAAAAAAAATTTACTCGACCTGGACTCAACCCGACCCGAACCCAAACTCGGCCCGAGTGGTTCATGGTTCACCCGGCCCAAATGGTTCATGGTTTAGGGTTCATAGTTTAGGGTTTAGGTTTATATAATTATTATTTTTTTACGCGACCCGGACCCAACCAGACCCGAACCCAGCCCGAGTGGTTCATGGTTCACCCGGCCCGAATGGTTCATGATTTAGGGTTCATAGTTTAGGGTTTAAGTTTATATAATTAATGAGAAGATTGAATTAATTAAAGAAATTAATTAAATGATGGTGGAACATTGCATATGTGGCGCGCCACATAAGCGGTGGGCATATAAATTTGTGCCCACTTGTGGGCATATGATCAAATCCGTATACATATGCAACTATTTTATACTACCTCCGTCCCAAAGAAACGTGCACGTTTACTGTTTTTACGTGTTTTTGCGAGCGAGTTTTTTATTAGTATTTGTAATGATAAAATAATTTTTAAAGATGCATGCAATAGATGAGAGGTAGATCTATAATACCCCTCTTTAAAAATCACTTTATCATTTGAAATACTAATAAACAACTCGCTCATAAAAACTCGATAATAAAGTAGGTGTGCACGCTTTTATGGGACGGAGGGAGTACATATTACAGTAAAACCTCTATAAATTAATAACTTTGGGACCGGAGGATTTTATTAATTTATAGAGTTATTATTATATCGATAAATTAATAATTTATTAATTTAAAGAGATTTTAACGTATATGCACAGTTGACTTTCAAAGTTCCAAATTCTTTGAATAACTTTAAGTATACATGCATAGTTATTGATGAAAATTAAGTTAAAATACAAATGTACTAGTTGAATTCCATGAATACAAACTCACGTGGAAGTTTGAATGACTTGTTTAAATTAATTGGTTTTGAAAATACAAAAATATGGTTCATTGGACTAAAATTTGTGCATTGAATCATGGATATAAATCAGCACTATATATTTATCCATTGGAATCTTGGTAAATCACACACAAAAATGGTCACTCATCTAAAAGGAATTCATAAATCAACAATGACCAACCAACAACGAAAGATGTTATGTGAGTATAAGAGAGATCAACCTGGATGCACTCAGAATGATTTGGTGAAATGGGTTGAAAATCTTTCAATTTGAAAGTTAGTCAAGCAACAATTTCGAACACTCTTAAGAGATCTGCAAAATTCATATCATCTGACTTTGAGAAAGGTGGGTCGTCTAAGCGTCAGAAATCAGCCAAGTATCCAGACCTTGAGAAGGTTGTTTATGAGTGGTTTCTTCAACATCAAGAGCGTGTGAATATAACCGGGGAGCTAATCTTAGAGAAGGCGAATGAGGCGCTTAAGCTTTTACATCCAGAGGATCCCGCAGATCATCGTCTTTCACAAGGTTGGTTTGAGAAATTCAAATCAAGGCATGGTTTCAAATCATATCGCCGTTTCAGAGAGAGTGGATCAGTCGACATGCATGATATGGAGAATAAATTAGAGTCCATTAGGGAAAAAATTGATCAATTTCCAAGGAAACATGTTTTTAATATGGATGAAACTGGTTTGTTTTACAGGTTACAGGCTGATCATTCACTTGCAACAAAGCAACTTGAAGGTAGAAAACAAGATAAGGAGAGGTTGACAATTGTTATTTGTTGCAATGAAGATGGCTCTGAAAAAATTCCCTTATGGATTATTGGTAAGTATGCAAAGCCCCGTTGTTTTAAGAATGTCAATATGAATAGCTTGAACTGTCAATACCGTGCCAACAAGAGAGCTTGGATGACTGGAGTGCTTTTCGAAGAATATGTTCGTTGGCTGGATGAACAAATGCATGGAAGCAAAATTCTTTTGGTAGTCGATAATTGTCCAGCTCATTCAAACAATATTCAAGGTTTACGAAACATCGAGTTATTTTTCCTACCCCCAAACATGACCTCAAAAATTCAACCATGTGATGTCGGCATAATAAGAGCCTTCAAAATGTATTACCTCAAAAGATTTTACCGTAAGATTTTGGAAGGCTATGAGTTAGACATACCATCTCCAGAAAAGATCAATGTTTTAGATGCTATCAATATGGCAATGTCAACTTGGACCAAAAATGTTCATCAAGAAGCAATAACAAATTGCTTTCGACACTGCAAAATTCGCTCAAAAAATCAAAGCGACTCAAGTGCAAATGATGCAACTCCTCGTGAGCTTGAGAATTTGATCACCGGTATGCAATATCACCACAAAATGGATGTGAATCAATTGCTCGACTTTCCGGGTGAAAATAATCAATGTCACGAAGTTCAGAGTCTAGAAGAGATAATGGCCTATGTCATTCATAATCCGGAAGATGATGAAGCAGAGGATGATTCAATAGCTTTGGAACCGGTCACTCTAAAAGAAGCATTGCAAGCATCAACAACTCTTCATAACTTTTTGTTGTAGTACGAGAAGACAACGCCACAATTATTGGGTGCAATAAGGAGATTTAAAGATGAGATCAACATAGATTTGAAGTTCAAGAAAAGACAAGTTACAGTAGATTCTTATTTTACTAAGTTGTCTTAAGAATATTCAAGTGCATCATATATATGTATATGAATTATTTTTAATAATTATTAATTTATAGTTTCGTCGGGACCAATATATATACACTGGGATCTCAAAAAAATTATTATCTTATAATTTTATTGATTGGGTCCCAAATTTGTACTGGTCCCAACTTGGGACCGGACAAATTATTAATTTTAGCGAGGTTATTAATTTATCGAGTATTAATTTAATGAGGTTTTACTGTAGTAAGTTGCAATCATAAAATGTGTTTATTAGTAAGTCTCCATTTTAATTAAACATAAATTTGCATCACTTCTTATATTACCTATTCTTTATTTTTATCCTATCTCAAAAATATTATATCTCAATCCTAATTTATGTTTAAATGTTACACACATGCATTTGATCAAACACTTGGAGTGCATCATGAAATTCATCTCTAAATTAGCATAAAAAATCACCAACCAACTCAAAAATATATCTCAGCCCTAATTTATACTTAAATCCTACACACATGCATTTGATCAAAAACTTGGAATGCGTCATGAAATTCATTTTTAAATTAGCATAAAAAATCACCAACCAACTCAAAAATATTACTCAATCCTAATTTATGCTTAAATCCTACACACATTCATTTGATCAAACTTGAAGTGCATCATGAAATTCATCAAAATTAACATAAAAAATCACCAACCAATTCAAAAATATATCTCAATCCTAATTTATGCTTAAATCCTACACACATGCATTTGATCAAACACTTGAAGTGCATCATGAAATTCATCTCTAAATTAGCATAAAAAATCACCAACAAATTCAAAAATACATCACAATCCTAATTTATGTTTAAATGTTACACACATGCATTTGATCAAACACTTGGAGTGCATATGAAATTCATCTCTAAATTAGCATAAAAAATCACAAATTAGCTAAACCAAGTCAATTAATCCTAACATATAACAACAATTAAAACCAAGTCAAGCCAATTACTCTAACACTAATTAACATACATATATATACATACATATATATATTGCTAAGTAAATATATTTTCCCATAAATAAAATGAAGAGGTCTACACATGTATTTATAGACCTATGGAGAGTGTGGCCTCTCTATACTAGCGCTATCTCAATGTTCATTAGCTATTACAATTGTATTGCATAAATGCAAAGAAGTACTGCTAAGTATACTGAACTAATACCTAACAGAGAACTAACTAATACTGTAAAGCATAGAAACTAATACTGTGATCTGTTTGAAGCACACATCGAATACTCTAACATATATATATATATATATATATATATATATATTAAAAAGCAAGAAAATTACCTATAAAGCGGAGGACGGCGGCGGCAGCGGTAGGGGAGGAGGAGGGCGACGAGCGGCTGCGGCGGTAGGGGAGGAGGAAGAGGAGGGCGACAACGGCGGCGAAGGCAACGGCAACGGCAACGTACGGCGCGAGAGGAGAAGGAGAAAATATATCGCGTGCGTCGAAATGCAGAATGGAGGCTGCTGGACGCATATTATACATATAGGGTTTCGGGGCTTGGAGAGCGGTTTTGAACCGCTGTCCAATCTCTACCTTGGACAGCGGTTCTAAACCGCTCTGTAAGGTATTTCAATGCGGTTCTTAACCGCTCTCCAAGAATTGTTCTTGGAGAGCAGTTTAGAACCGCTATCTAATGTTTTTTTAATTTTTTATAAAACCGCTCTCCAAGCTATATCTTGGAGAGCTGTTTGAAAAAGGGGCTGTCCAAGTGCAGCTGTGCAAGCCTAAATGTGTAGTAGTGATTTTTATGTAGTTAACCCAAAAATAACTACGTTTTCACATATTTTCAATTCTATCATGAATCTATAAGTTTACATTTAGATAATAGCCATGCCTTTTTTAATTTAATCACAATTTTTTGTGTCAATTTTATTCATTGACACGCTAATAGAAGTAGCCAGAAATTCCAATAATTAAAAAGATCATGCATCGAATTGCAAAATTAAGAAACTCTGTGATAAAATTGAGAAAACCCAAAAAAAAAAAAAAATAGTGTTTTTTTTGCAACTAACCCTGATGGTGATGGGTTTTTTTTTTTTCTATTGATCAGTAATAAATCATAAAATCTTAGAATTTTACCACCAATTTTAGCCTAGATAAATTGTGGTAAAAAAATCTTATATACATTTTCATGCCAGGAGGGCACATTAATCGAGCAGTGACCTTTGGCCTTTTCCTGGCAAGAAAGCTTTCCTTAACCAGGGGTGTATTCTACATAGTGATGCAATGCCTTGGTGCCATTTGTGGAGCTGGTGTGGTCAAGAGGAATGCACGCGATTCACATGTCCCGGTATGTGTTGTCGTCTCTTTGTATGAATCGATGTTTTGTTGGTTCTTGATTTAGTGTATGAATTAATGTGCTTTTATGATCTTTTTATGTTTTTTTGAATCATGTTAATTGGTTTTGGATTTAACCTAAGGTAGCTTGGATTAGAAATGAGCTAGGATGATGGTTCATGCATGTACTTTAAGTTGGTGTGTTGGGTGTAATAGAGTTGACAAACTTTTGTGCACCAAGTTGTTTGTGGTTCACTTGGCATCAACCCTGCTCGAAGCCTTGGAGCTGCAATCATCTACAACAGGGATATCACGCCTGGGATCACCAAGTAAGACTCCTTTTATTCGTACGTAGAATTTGACCGCCGTATCTTTCAATACATTTTTCGATTGAAACTGCTATGGATTCTCAGTGGATCTTTTGGGTGGGGCCTTTCATCGGAGCTGCTCTTGCTGCTATGTACCACCAGATTGTAATTAGAGCCATTCCATTAAAAGCAGGCCTTAATTTGCTTGCACCATATTATCATATTCTAATATATAAGAAAAAAAGTTTTTTGGTCCCATAACTTTTCTGTAATCCATTTTTGGTCCCAAAAAATTAACTATCCAATTTTGGTCCCATAACTTTTGCGTTTGTCCAATTTTGGTCCTATTTTCGCCGGAAAAACGAAAATAGGACCAAAATTGGACAAACACAAAAGTTATGGGACCAAAATTGGTCCTTTTTGGTCACACGGCCGATCGGAGATCCACAATTTTCGATAAAAAAACAACGTCGTTTTCATTTTTTCGGCGAAAATAGGACCAAAATTGGATAGTTAAATTTTTTGGGACAAAAAACGGATTACAGGAAAGTTATGGGACCAAAAAACTCTTTTTCTCCTAATATATATGCTTAATACATGTTTCATGTTTGTGTTATTTGTGTGTATATTACTATATTATGAGAAAATTTTATGGTATTTCAATAAAATCTATATATATGTTTTTAGAATGTGATCTCAAGTTGCATGGACGTACCATTTTATGTTATTATATAAGTAAGAACGTAGGTTTCATTAGCAACAAATTATGTTAGGTTTTTATACATTAGGATATGCATAAATTTATTTATCTTGGGGTGAACTCATCTCTTTAAAAATCATAGTCTTTTCTAGTTCTATATGGATCGAAAGTGGGTTCGAGCAGATCGATTATCAGATGAGTATAGGAATGGGGTGGAAGAATTTTGTAATCATGCAATTAGACACTGCACCGACCCTCGGTACATTCCATGTCCGTGTTTGAAATGTATGAATGGAAAAACCGTTAGTGGTCGAGAAAGTCTGTTCCACCACTTGATGATTCACGGGATTGATAAAACATATATCGTTTGTACATATCATGGTGAGAGAAGAGATGGATGTAGCTCAAGCAACATAGAAATTGACTTTAGGTTTGAAGATACAGTGGATGCGGATATTTTCGATGATGTACCGACTGTTGATACATCGAGTGAGGATGACGATGATCTGCGAGATCACCCTTATATGTCAGAGAAGTTAAGGGATTCTGTTGAATTACCAATGTGGCCCGGGTGTAAGAAGGCAACAAAACTGTCAGCTGTGTTGATATTGTTCAACCTTAAAGCAGCTCACCAGTTGTCCGATGAGTGCTTCACAAGTATGCTGGAAACAGTTAGTGGTCTATTGCATGATGGAAATGTACTGCCTAAGAGAGCATATGATGCTAAACAAATGCTCAAGTCCATCGGGTTAACACATCAGAAAAATCATGCTTGTCCAGGTGATTGCATCTTATTTCGGAAGGAGTATGCAGACCTCGATGAATGTCCCAAGTGTGGGGAGAAGCGATATAAGAAAAATAAATCTCCCGTGAAGGTGTTGTGGTACTTTCCAATAATACCAAGATTCAGGAGAATGTATAGTAGCGATGTGGATGCTAGAAATTTATCTTGGCATCATGATGATAAGATCAAAGATGGAATGCTAAGACACCCTGATGATTCACCCCAGTGGAAGACATTCGATGTCAGGCATCCAGAATTTGGCAACGAGCCGCGACACTTGAGTCTTGCACTCTCAACTGACGGATGAATCCGTTCGGTATGCAAAGTACCAACCACAGTACATGGCCAGTGATTCTGTTAGTTTATAACCTTTCACCCGAGTTGTGCATGAAGTGCACTTACATGATGTTGTCTATGTTGATATCAGGACCCAAACAACCTGGTAACGACATAGATGTATATATGGCTCGTTTGATAGAGGACTTGAAGCTCCTGTGGGATGAGGGTGTCAATGTGTATGATGCTTGTAGAAAGGAGAATTTCAAGTTGAAGGCCATGTTGTTTGGAACAATCAATGACTTTCCCGCTTACGGGAATCTATCTAGATATAGTGAGAAGGGGGCCGATGCATCTCCTTGTTGTACCAAGAAGACACATCACATTCGCTTGAGTCATTGTAGGAAGACCGTTTATATGGGACATAGGAGATGGTTGGACCCAACGCATAAGTACAGAACAATGGCCGATGCATTAGATGGCACAATCGAGACAGGTGAAGCACCACGTTTATTGTCAGGTTCGGATGTATTGAATGAGATGAAGAATATCGACACACAGTATGGAAAGAGCTTCGCAAAGAGTGTCCCCACTAGCGGTTGGAAGAAGGAATCAATTTTCTTTCAATTGCCCTATTGGAAAGAGTTGTATGTTAGACACTTCATTGATCTAATGCACGTTGAGAAGAACGTTTGTGCCAGCTTGCTCAATACTCTCTAGCTGATAAGAAGTCCAAGGATGGTTACAATGCAAGAATGGATATGATTGATATGGGAATAATGTTGGGGTTATACTGAAAAGTATGCTTTTACTTTGTATAACCAAACTGAATTTCTTATTTATTTTACTGAAATAAATTATTTATCACATGCTTCATTAAATATGAATGAATGTTATATATATTTATTACATACCCGTTCGATAAAGTCAGTACGTGTTACGTTGTAGTTAATTTGGTGATACCAGATCACAGAAGATCAAATTAACAGTTCCTCGTGACTAAGGACAAATTCACAACCCAGATGGAAATGAACAACCCATCATGAAAGGTTGAGGTGTAAGGCTCGGATTGACTTGTCTTGACCAAGGGATGACACTAGTGCATTATGATGCGCTGAAAAGGACCTACAGGAGGATAAATTCTTCGGTAATAAATATACAAGAATTAGACCTCAGTGGTTCGTTATTTCTTAATCTCCGTTCCTTAAATAGGATCGTGTGAAATTAATAACTATTGCTTTGACTTATGATGGGAAGAGAATCAATGTGATTTGATACCTTGTATCTTGGGCAATATTATTAGTTACATGACGATTGCTAAGATTTAATACGGAGAATCGCGTGCAAGTACGGCTTGCTTGATTTGTCCCCTTGGTGGGCTCAGAATCTTTATCATACCAAATCTTGCAAGTGGAAATTTATTTCCGGTATGGATAATAATGTTGAGTTGTCTTTACCCCAAGGACAAAGATATTAATGAATATAAAATCTGTTCAGTGACTTAATTAATTAATGGACTAAGATAATCTTAAACGCGGAAAATAATGACTGAGAGCCATATTATTGTGAAGTCGTAATGTGAGTTAAGATGGATAGTTCAATATTAATTTTATAGTGGAGTAAATTAATATTAATGGGCTTGAATAATATTTTGGCTAAATATTAAAGCTTCATAGCCCATTGGAGGTCCAATCTTAATTCTCCTAAAGGCCCCTCAAATAGCCCAAACTAAATTCCAATTAATGAAAAGGAGAAGAAAATATTTGGCCTATTTTCCTCTATTATTTTCGAAAAAATTGGGAAGGAAGAGAGAAAATATTTTCTTGATTTTCTTGGAAATATTTTATGGAATATGTATTCTTGGAATACAAGTTTATCCCATAAATTCAAGAAAAGTCAAATATCTTATTTCTTTCCTAACTAGTTGATATTTTTGAAAATATCTATAATATAAGGAGGTGGGATTTTTGTGGAATATTTTATTATGGAGAAAAGAATATATTGGATATATTCAAGATTTCTTGGAGATCGAGAAAAAGATTTTCCCATCTTATTCCTAGGGCAAATTTCGACCACCTCATGTATTATAAATAGGGGATGAGTTTTTCATCCCCAAGTGCAATTCCATGTGTTGGAAAAATTAAAAATCCACAAAGGTGGTGGCCAAATATTTTATTTTCTCCTTTTAGATTAAAATCGTTCGTTGATAATCCTCCCACCGGATTACGTTCGTGGACGTGGGACATATTTGAGAAGGTACTTTGGGTTGATCCATCGTCTCAGTGGTTGTCTCTACGAGAGGTTAGTATTTACGTAATTCCTAGATTCTGCATGCTTATGTTTTACGTGAAATACGTGTACGCATGATGTTTATTTGCTTATTGATTATTATGTTGAATTGAATTAGGATTAATTCATGTTAGTAATTAATTGATTAATTTAAATATGTATTTAAATTCAACTCGAATATATCCGGGCACCCCTAATTTCCCAACAAATAAGAGCAGAACTAAAACATGTGCCTAAAGAAAGGGGTAAACCTTTCTTACCTCCTGCTGCACACACCTTGTTCAACAATGAGATAAAAGAGTTACTTCAGACGCTAAAGGATATGAAAGTACCAGAGGGTTATTCGTCCAACATACAGAGACTTGTATCAGATGATGGCGTGAGACTGATGAATCTGAAATCGCATGACTATCATGTCATCATGGAGACTTTCTTGCCCATTGCAATACGTTCTATCTTGCTTGAAAATGTGTGCATAACCATAACAAAGATATGTTGGTTCTTCAAGGCAATGAGTAGCAAGGTCATAGATACTAGAAAATTGCTTGGTTTTCAGAAGCAAATTGTGGGGACGCTCTGTGAGCTTGAGATGTATTTCCCTCCATCATTTTTTGATATAATGGTTCACCTAACAGTTCATTTGGTACACGAGATAAGGATGTGTGGTCCTGTTCGTATGCGATGGATGTATGGTGTAGAGAGATATATGAAAGTGCTCAAAGGATATGTGGTGAATATGTCCAGGCCGGAGGGATGCATTGCAGAATGCTATTTAGTAGAAGAAGCAGTCAAGTATTGGTCTGAATTTATTTCGAATGTCAATGCAATTGGACTTCCAGTTACCCGGTACACCAATAGGATGGATGGTGAAGGCATTACCGGTGGTCAACCTATAAGTGTTAGTATGGAGGAACTAACACGGATGCACTTGTGCGTACTTCACAACATGGTCGACGTGCTTCCTTTTATTGACCTGCACATGCAATCACTTGCTGAGAGAAATCCTACCAGAGATAGATCATGGATTGAAGTTGAGCACAATCGTACGTTTGTTGACTGGTTCAATGGTTATGTAGCAAATATGTTGTCACAGGATAAAGAATCAGTTAATGAAAGAGTTAAGTGGTTATCCAGGATGCCTGATAGACATGTGTATTCATACAAGTATTATCTTAGCAACGGACACACATTTTATACTGGAGATCATGATGCCACAAGTACAATGCAGAATAGTGGAGTGTCCATTACTGCAACTGCAGGGGATCAATCAAATACTACTTACTTTGGACAGATTGTCAACATTTGGGAACTCGACTATGTTGTTCACCGTCAACCAATCTTCGAGTGTAGTTGGGTGAGGATTCCTAACGGGGTCCAAGTTGAAAGTTCTGGGTTCGTACGCATTGATTTGAAGAATGTGGGATACAGAGATGACCCTTACATAATGGCCAGTCAAGCTCAACAAATTTTCTATGTCCCCGACCCAGTTAATAAGAAATGGTCAATTGTGGTTCTGTCAAACAAATTTAACAATAGTTTCCAGATTAGCGACCATGTCGATGAAGATGTTGACACAGTTGATGATCTTTTTCAGAACTTCACTCATTCTGTACCATCTTTCGATGATCCTGCAAATCCACGCCCGTACCAGAGAATAATTAGAGATGAGGATGAATATGGCAATTCGGATCTTGTTAACATTTATGGTCATGAACGAGAAAAGTCAACCAAAAAACGAAAAAGAAAATCAAGTGCTAAAAAGAAATGTACGACTTTATTGAATGTTATTTCTTCTGCTTTATTAAATGTTGTTTTTTCTGCTTTATTGAATAATGTTTGTTTTTTATTTATTAAATGTTGTTTCTTCTGCTTTACAGGATCATGTCTCGTTTGCCATATCCCAGAGATGATGGAGATGATGATGGATATTCTGATGGAGATCATGGCGCATATGATCATGGTGCATATGATCGACAGCATCCTGATGACTTGAGAGAGGGTGACACTGATGCTCCCACCACCACTAGCAGCTCCGGGGAGAAGCACACTCGTGGTATAGTCACGATGTCTTCTATTAAGAGAGCTCGTAGCAAGGGGAAAACACTTCAGGTAATTTTATTACAATTGAACAGTTTGAAATCGATAATTATATTGATTGATCGTTGAACCTAATTAAATACTATGTTAATTGCAGTTATCATTCAATGAGTTTGGGCAGGCAATAGGAAAAGAGAGTGAGTCGATGTCCTTCTACCTTGGAGCTGCAGTCAGGAGTGTGATCCCTATCGTGCTGCCAACCAAGGATTAGCCCCCAAATTGACTCCTTTGAAGGAAAGATTATGGGACGAACTTTCGGTATGTTAATTATATGTTTATTGAAAGTTGTTGTATGATTACTAAATTTACTAAATTGTTATGTTATATGCGTATAGACTACATTCAGAGGCCTTGACCACACAAAGAAGAAGCAAATACTGTCGCAAGCTGGAGTAATGGCCAAGAATTTTCAGGCTTGGCTGAGAAGTAACACATGAGATCCGGAAACTGGTCTTTACTCGGCTAGTCTGCCTCTGGCGTATCAGAATATCCCTATTGTGGCTCCATACTGGGAGGAGTTTGTGAGTAGAGCTATGGATGATGATTTCCAAGTAAAATTGATCAATGTTATTTCCTGAATTTCTAATGCCCTAAGCTTTTCAGTGTTTATCATATTTCTATTACACTGTAGAATCGAAGTAATAAAAATCACGAGTAAGCCAAGTCGATGGAGGCTAGATATCGTGGATCGAACAAAGGTTATGCACGAATAAGAGAAGATATGGTGAGATCAAAATCCTAACTTTTAAGTTTTTTAATATATTCACTTTTAATATATCTAATAAAGGGACACGTTCATCACTATCGTAGAAAGAAGAAAGAAGGAAAGATGGAGAGAGTGAGCCTATTGTTACCCGTTTCGACTTATTTCAGACTACCAGAAAGACTCGAGACGGGAAAATTCACGATTCCAGTGCACAGCGTATCATCGAAGAAGCGGTAATCTATCCATTAATTTATCTTTCAATTACAAACTATTAATTATAAACAAATAATTAAATAATAATCTTTTTTTTTATTCAAGAGCGTCTATCTCAGACCATGAAGCCCGACGACATCCGCATTATCAGCCCTAATGATCTGTTTGGACGGGCTATAGGTCGCCAGGAGCATCCCGACCGCTTACGGAGTATCGGATATGACGTGACGAAGACATCATTAGCAATGGCACCTGGTCTTCAAGCCATGAATATGGTGGGTATACTTTCGGAACAAGTTGCCAAGTTGACTAAAGATGTGGAACGTTTGAGGTCCGAGAGAAGATCGAGCTACGGAATGTCGTCGAGTGGAGCAAGCTGTGAAAATAGTGTCACTAATGCTATGTTTTCGGCTAACCCTAGGGAAGACTTTATTGAGGCACTTCAAAATGTCTCTCAGGTATCAGATGTGCATGTCTCACATTTATTTTAATTAAAGACTAGTGTATTAAAATTTTCTAACTAAATATCTTATTCGAACAGCCACCGACCTTGTGCTACCTTTATTTGGAGGATCCCGATTGGTTGGTGGCCACAGGAACGTTGCACAGCTCCCATGGAATAATTCATGGTCATCCCATCACTTTTAGTTTCGTGAGGGTCACACTCGATGTACCCATAGCCGGACAAGAGGATTCAGCGGTGCTAAAACCAATCGATGAAGTCGTCACAGTCGGAACAGCGGTCAGACACTTCATCGAATGGCCGAGCAACTTGGTCTCTAGCACCATGAGGGTAAAATATATGTTATTAAAGTTCATTATCTTATTTGTGGATCTAAATAATATTGCAAATTGATTGTAGAATCTGCCGACACCACAAATGCCTCAGAAGAAATCACCACAAAAGGCTAAAGAGAAATTGAGGGTGTCGTAGACAGTCAGAGGGGGAGAACGAGGGACTCCACTGCGCACAGACTTGGTTATCCCATGCCTGGAGACTTAGATCACGATGATTATGTACAGTCTAAGGTGGACCAGATGGTATCGTCTAATGCTTTCGAGACCGTCACAGTTCCCATGATTGCTCACTTTCATCAGAATACTTTCCAAGAATTCGTCGGTGAGGAACATGTGAGTGAAGTCTTGAATGACGAGTGGTTGAGTGCAACCACCATAGTCATTTACCTCAGGTATGTGTTTACTAATCTCAATATTCACTTTCTGTATAGTTTAATTTTCTTTTTAAATATTAATTAGCTTATATATGTTGGTTAAAGATATTTGGGTGAGGTATATCTCTCCAGAGATGCCCGAGCACGTGGAATGTATTCCTTCGTCTCCCCCCAAGTGTCTTGCATAATGGGTGATAGGGTACATACCATGGATTGGTTAGTTAATCATATGCTGAATCAAACTAGGAGCGATCATCTCATTTTTTGGCCAACAAATGTGGGGTGAGTGCAATAAGCATTTCGTTAAAATTTGTATTCATGTTTATAATATTTGCACATATATATGCTAAATTTGCAGTTAATTTTAATATTCTCAATATAATATAGGAACCATTGGGTGTTGGTCGCCATACACATGAATACATTAAGTGTGTATTTTATGGACCCAGCTCAGGATGGAGTAATTTCAAATCGCCCTGATCTCGTTTCATATATGGAAGCGTAAGTTCATTTTTAATATTCTATATAATGATTTATTTTACTTTTAAAATTATGCATATTTAATCTATTTTTATTTTTTTAATTATAAAATAATAATAATAGTGATGACGATGTATCGAGAGTCGCCTTTCCAGTCAAGGTTCAAGATCTAAGTTAAATAAAGTGAACTGGATTAACATTAAGGTAAATTTAATTTAGTAAATTATCAAATTAATAGAAAGAAATCATAATTGTAATACGTGATTATAATTGCTAATCAACAGGTTCCGAGGCAACGAGATAATGAACATTGTGGACATTTTGTGTGTTTCTTTATTGAAGATATAATCTGCACTTCTCTAACGAACATTCCTCTCAATGTAAGTCAATTTATCGATTTATTTAAATTATTATTGATTGAATAAAAATTCATACTATATTGATTGATTCGTTGTTTGCAGTTTGTCTATGAACGTCAGCTCAAGTCTTACTCTAAGAAACGACTGGAGAAATGGAAAAAAAGATTGACCAGGGGTTTTTACAAATGATTTTTTATATTCATACGATATTGAGTGATCGTTGTTTGAAGTTTTTGGTAGCATGTAATTAAATTATGTTGGGAGATGAATTTAATAAAGATATGATTTTGATTAGATCCCAAAACCCCTGAGTATGACATGTTCAGGATAATCTTGATAGTTGAGTCAGGATTCAGTTTTTAGAGTATTCAGGATGTTATCTGCAAAATGTATAGTCAGTAGATATAGATCAGGTTAGGATCTGAAGATTACGAAGAACTTCGATGTGAAATCGAGAAATCAAGACTTCGGTGAGAAATCGAGATATCAAGACTTCGATGTGAGATCGAGATATCAAGACTCGATGTGAAATCGAGATATCAAGACTCAAGATGAAACCGAGGAATCAAGACTTCAAAGATGAAGACTCGATATATCGGTCAAGATATATCAGAAAGACTCGAAAGACCACGAAGACTCAAGACTCAAGAAGGCAGAAGACCAAGATCGAAGATCAAGAATATCAAGGCACAATAATTATCAAGACTTCATTAATGTCTTGAATGCTCGAAGTATAAACCTGAATGTTCCGAGGCACTGAAAATATCTATCTGAAGGATGCAATACTGAGAAGATCGCGATTCCTTAGAAAAATAGATATTGTCCAAGACATTCAAATGAAGACAAAAGGAACTAAGACAAAGTGTTGTTAAGGTTATATCACTCAGAGATTGTAACCAAAAAGAGCCGTTGAGTTGTCTACCTTTAACTGGAGACAAAAGTAAAAAAAAAAAGGAAGACAGCACTGTACCATACTGACACTGACAGGTCACTGAAAAGATGTCAGAAGTACTAAGTTCCAGACTGCAAAAAGTGAAAACCCGCTACATTAAAGGCTATTGCCTAAAACGTGTTAGGGAGTGTCAAAACCTAAATATAGTCGTTTCTCACACACCATAAGAGGAAACTCGCGAAGCTATCTCTCCAACGGATAGTTTTTCAAAAGTGACCTTGGTGTATGCCTATAAATACTTGTGACCTTCTACATTGTAAGGTTACGGGAAATTTGTAAGCAACTCAAGAGCTCAAACTTATTATTGCAAGTTGAAGCACTCGAAAAACCAAGAATTTCCCAAGTGCTTTAAATCGAAGAGAGCTCATTCCACTAAGCCTAGCTTGATAAGATATATCCAAAGCTTAGTCGAGATATCCTAGCCTTTGCATTGTTCTTTATTGTAAAGGATATCTCATCCTAGTTGGAAACCAACCAAGAAACCCCAAACCCTTTGTAAGGAAGTTTGAGTGTGATTGTTGGTGAGATTGAAGTTGTAAAGAGTTAGTAAACTACATTGAGGTAGTCAGAAAGCTCTAGAGAAGAAGTGAGTAATCTATCTTGGATAGACAGAAAGCTTGTGTGAGTTTTGAGTTAGTAAACTACAGAGGTAGTCAGAAAGCTCAAAATTAGAAAGGTTAGTAAACTACAGAGGTAGTCAGAAAGCCTTAGGAAGTGATTAGTGAATTTCTCTGAAGAAATCAGGGAGAGTGGACGTAGGAGCTTGAGTCTCTGAACCACTATAATTTGTTGTGTTCTTTGCTTTCTGTTTTGATTGATTTATCTGTTGCATTACCTTGTTTTGAAAGCATATTTTCACTGATATTTCAGTTGGAATCAATCCACTGAAAGTTGCATATAATTGAATCACAGCCTAATCACTATTCCATTAAAGGAAAGGTTTTCAGCAAAAGCTTAAAACGAGTATAAACTAAGGGCCAACCATTCCGCACATCTGAGTAGCTAGAACAGATAGTTACCAAACTGAACTTACTCTTCTGAGGGTTCAGTAAGTTAGTTATCTGATCCAAGCAACTCAGGATCTCTGAAAACTCAGGACTCAGTTGGGATTATCTGAGGTATCTGAAAGCAGCTCAGGATCACTGTCTCAGTAGACTTTGACTCAGAGCGATTTGTGCTTCTCAGGACCAAATCATCAGGACAACCTGACCCAAGCTGACCTCAGTAAGAAAAGTTTTAAAAACACTGAACACGTGTATTCCCCCCCCATACACGTGTAAGACTCGTTTGCACCGGGACCAACAAGTGGTATCAGAGCGGGAGTTCAAAAGATCACTTATTTCAGAAGTGATCACCTGGACTGATCCATTTTTTTAAAACCCGTCTCTGATCTGATACCAAGAAGTGGTATCAGAGCAGTGGTTCAACTTGACCACCTGCTTTGTTGACCTAAGTTTTATTTGCTAAAATACTTGTGGTCTATCTGAACTGATCTATTTGCTGAATTCTTAAAAGACTCAGATAAAATGTCTTCTAAGAAACTTCCCATGTTCTCAGTAGAGAACTATGATTTATGGAGACTGAGAATGCAGGCTCATCTGTATTCTAAACATGAACGTATGTGGAAAGTGGTCTATGAAGGGCCATCCCAATTTACTGTGGTGAATCCCAGAGGAACAGAAAATGAGAGAAACGATCCCAGAGCAGAATTTCCTAAGTCTGATGACCAACTGACTCATGAGGAGAGGAAGTTAGTCAATCTAGACTATATTTCTAAAGACACACTATACAGTACAATTGATGATGGTGTGATGGGAATGATCTCTCACTGTAATACTGCAAAAGAAATTTGGGATACACTAGTTGTAATGTGCCAAGGCACAGATCATATCAAGGAAAAAAAACTTTCAGTTGCAATTGGAAAGTTTGATAGTTTTGAAATGGATGAAGGTGAATCTATAGACAAATTGGAAGTCAGATTCACTAGCATTATGAATGATCTAAATGCACTTGGTAAGAAATATCCACAAAGAGAAGTGGCATTGAAAATTCTTAAAGGTCTTTCTAAGAAATGGGATATACATGCAGTGGTGATTGAAAACACCAAAAACATTAATTCAATGTCATACCAACAAGTCTTCTCTGAGCTGAAGGCCTATGAGTTCGTAATTGATAAGAAATCTAAAAAGGCTGACAGCAAAGATGATTCATCATCTAGTAAGAATGTGGCTTTTAAGGCCAAGGATAAAACCTGTAAAACTAGAGAGTCTGAGAACTCCCTTGCTAAGAATCAGGATGAGCTTGAGGATAATCTAGCACTGATGGCAAGGAGGTTTGAAAGACTTAATAGTCGATATGGAAAATACAAAAACTATTACAGGAATCACAGGTACCAGAAGAAACCTGAGGACAGATCAATTGAGAAGAAGAAGGACCTGAAAGCTGAGGGATCTTCATCCAAAAGAAAGGACTCCAAGTCCAAAGAAGAAAGTGATCAGGATGATGATGCCAACAGATGCTACAATTGCCAAAAGAAAGGTCACTTCCAGTATGATTGTCCAGATCTAAGTGCTAAGGAGAGAAGAGAAAGACAAAAGCAAAAAGAGACAAGAAGTTCTCTATCAAAAGGCCATGGTTGCGAAGAAGAACATTCTCGAGGAGGATCTAGCTCTTGGATGAAATCTTCTCGAGACAAAGAAAAGTGATGACCTTTGTCTAATGGCTATTGAGGAGGTAAACTCTTCTTTCTCTGTTGTTACTCCTACACTAGCACAAGAGTTGTCAAGTTCAACTGTAAACAATCAATTTGACCTGATGGATTCTTTTGAGAATATGATGAAGGACTATGATGTTTTACAAGAACTGCTAAATGAAACTCAAGAGCAGAATAAGGAACTGAAGGCTGAAAATCTTAAGTGGAAAGACTCTAGCAAAAAACTGAAATCACTTCTCAATTAATGGGAGCTCTTGATGAATGGATGTTACGAAGTACAACTCTCGAGAAAGAGAAGGCGATAGTGACTCTAACTCGAAAAAGCTAGAAAATCCAATCAAGAGATTCAAATGATCGTAACTAAGTTCAATGACCTCTCTCGAGAAGCATGAAACTTTACAAAATGTGAGGATAGTGTCTGAAAAAAGCTAACTCTATTGAATCTTTTGATCTAAAGTACTAGATGAAATTGAGTTACCAGAGATCCGTCACTATAAAAATCTGGATTAGGATACATTCCGGGGGAACCTCACAAGGTCATCCCGAATCTTTGCATCAAGTAGCAAGAAGACAATCTTTGTAAAACCAATGGCACCTACACTTCAAACCAAGAAATGCCCAAGGTGTTAGACAAGGAAAAGGACCTATGGTTCAAGTAAAACCGAATGATCGGTGAGAAAGCCCAAACCTCGGTGAAGGCTAGAAAACCCGAAAGCACTCGGGATTGGAAAATTCAGTAAAGTACTTGAAGCCTCAGCTAAGAATGAAAACTGAAAGGTTACAGATCGAGCCATCGAGGAGGAATCTTCGAAGAGAAACACTCAAATAGAGACATTCTCAACTGAAGAGACCAAGTCCTCGATATCTTGAAAGACCCAAATTTCAAAGACAGTAACCTGAACCCCCACTTGCCTAAGGGGTAAAGGTTACCTAAACCCAAGTCAACAAAGATTCGGACCGCCGCACGAAGCCAAAAGCAATCGAACAAAAGGTCTGCATACCAAAGAAAAACTCTAAGGCTCATGTTCATGCTAAGGCAAGCACTCATACACGTGAAACCGCTAAAGGCACCCGTAGTAGTAAATGTGTATGTAGATGTTTATGGAAGATGATCGGCCACTCTAAAGTGATTAGAGTTGTCGGCAGATTTGGATTCGAAAGGTCTGACTAACCTTGTAGGACCCTACACAAATTGGGTACCTAAGAATTGATATGTTTTTCAGGGAGAAAAAACAAGGGCACCGAAATGATTAAAGATCACATAAAGACTGATGAGCAGAGATGAAAAAAAAGCCCCGATGTATGGTATCTTGACGGTGGATGCTCAAGACATATGACAGATTTCAAGCGGATACTCAAAGACTATGTTGAACAAAGAGGCCCTCGGATCACTTTTGGAGATAACTCCAAGGGACGATGAAGGATATAGAACTTTGGAAATCGACTCGGTTCATATCCATGGTGTTTCATATGTATCTGGATTGAAGCATAACTTGCTTTCGATAAGTCAATTCTGTGATAAGGGTTTTAATGTTGAGTTCTCTAAAAACTTATGTTATGTGAAAGATGATATCTCACAGAAAATATTACTGACTGGTACTAGAAAAGGAAATGTGTATCTTGCTGATTGGAGTTCAACTCCTAAAGATACATGTTTGGTTGCAAAAAAGTTCCACGATATACCCGTTGGTTATGGCATAAAAGAATGAATCACCTGAATTTCAAAACCCTGAATAAACTTGCAAGATTAGCTCTTGTGAGAGGGGTTGCCTAATGAAGTATCCAGTAAGGAACATGTTTGTGATGCATGCCAAAAAGGAAAACAAGTTAAAGCATCATTTAAAAGCAAAGTAGATGTTTCTACTGAAAGAATACTTCAGTTGTTGCATATGGATCTTTTTGGTCCAATAACACCAGTGAGCACTAATGGCAGGAAATACACACTAGTAGTAGTTGATGACTACTCAAGATATACTTGGGTCATATTCTTACTCAGTAAGAAAGAGACTCAGATAAAGCTGCCTGAATTACTGAAAAGGCTCAGTATTGAGAAAAGTCTGAGTGTGGTCAAAATCAGATCTGACAAGGGAACTAAATTTATAAACCATATTATATCTGATTATTGTGCAGCAAATGGAATTTCTCATGAAACATCAGCTGCAAGGACCCCTCAACAAAATGGTGTTCTTTGAAAGAAGAACAGGACTCGAAAAAAGCGAGAAGGACAATGATAATAAGGTGATATTCCTAAAAGATTTTGAAATTTGAAGTCAACAACACATCATGCTATTCTCGGAAACATCCATCTTGACCAAGAGTCAAGGCAAAACACCTTATGAGCTTTGGAATGAAAGGAAGCCTCTTGTTTTTTTTTTTAGTGTGTGTTTGGTTTGCAAGTGTTTCATACACAATAATGGTAAAGATCGATTGAAAACATTTGATAGTAAAAGGCGATGAAGGAATATTCTTAGGATATTCTCAAGTCGATAAAAGCTTTCGAGTTTACAACCAGTAGGACTCTTATTGTGGAGGAAACACCTCATGTTGTTTTTGATGAATCTACTTGTGTTCAGAAGAAACAAGAACATGATGCAGAAGAACTGACCAAGAGAATCACTAGATTAAGCCTGAAAAGAAATGACAAAACATCCACTGAACCTGAAAAGAAGAAGTCAGCCACTTCCTATGATTGGAGTGACTCAGACTCAGAGAAAGAAGTTCAGGATGGAACTCAGGATGGTGAGACTCAGGATGGAAAGTCTTCATTGAAGGAAAACCAACACACTAAAGCTGACCAATCTGAACAGACACCGCCTCGGACTCGGTATGTAATGCCAATGAAGATGTGGTCACAAAATGAGGCAAATTCTGAATCTATCAACCAAAGGGGAACAAATGTCTCTGACAATGTTCTGAATGGAATTTCCCCTGAGGAAGATGATTCCCTTTCTCCTTTTCTGTTGTTCCCTGAGTTTATTGAACTAACTGAACCTAACATTTTAAATGTTGAGGATACTATTGAAGGGGGAACATCTAGAAGAAGATGGTTAGATAGTCATCCTACAAGTCAGATTGTGGGTGATCTAACTGAAGGTGTCAAAACAAGAAGGTTCCATGGTGAGAGTGCACTATTCTACTGCTTCCTATCAGAGAAAGAGCCTACTGAGATTGGTGAAGCTCTACAAGATTCTCATTGGATTACTGCTATGCAAGATGAGTTGAATCAATTCTCAAGGAATGAAGTATGGGAGCTAGTGGATAGACCTGAAAGGCACAATGTCATTGGAACCAAGTGGGTATTTAGGAATAAAAGAGATGAAAACAACAACATTGTAAGAAACAAGGCAAGGCTAGTTGCACAAGGTTATTCCCAAGAGGAAGGCTTAGATTATGATGAAACCTTTGCACCTGTTGCAAGACTAGAAGCCATCAGATTATTTCTTGCATATGCTACCCACATGAAGTTCACAGTCTATCAAATGGATGTGAAAAGTGCATATCTGAACGGTGTGCTTAAAGAAGAGGTTTATGTAGAACAACCTCCTGGTTTCAGACAGAATGACCAAGTTTACAGGCTCAGAAAAGCCTTGTATGGTCTTAAGCAAGCACCCAGAGCATGGTATGATACTCTTTCTCAGTTTCTTACTGACCATGGTTTTGTCAAATGAACTGTTGATAGAACTCTGTTCAGGATAGAAGATGGGGAAGATATCTTACTGGTTCAAATATATGTTGATGATATCATTTTTGGATCTCCAAACCATCAGCTGTGTGAAAAGTTTTCAACATTGATGAAAGGCAAGTTTGAGATGTCAATGATGGGAGAGATGAATTTCTTTATAGGTCTTCAAGTGAAACAATCAAAGGAATGAATCTTCATCAACCAGGCAAAGTACACCAGGGATCTGATTGCCAAGTATGGTGTACAGAATTGCAATGCTGTTAGAATTCCTATGAATACTAACTACAAGATGGATCCTGATTCTGAAGGCAAATCAGTAAGTCATACTGATTATAGAGGAATCATTGGATCATTTCTCTATCTCACAGCAAGTAGGCCTGATATAACATTTGTTGTTGGGATATGTGCAAGATACCAAGCTAATCCTAAAGCTAGTCACATGGAGGCTGCCAAAAAGATACTGAAGTATCTTAAGGGCACAGTGAATAGAGGATTGTGGTATCCAGCTGATGATAACCTTGAATTAACTGGTTACTCAGATGCTGATTATGGAGGTTGTAGGATTGACAGGAAGTCCACTACAGGAACTTGTCAATTTCTTGGAAGTAAGCTGATATCTTGGTTTTCGAAGAAACAGGCCTCAGTAGCAACCAGTACTACTGAAGCTGGATACATGGCTGCAGGAAGCTGCTGTGCTCAGATTCTTTGGCTCAGACAACAATTAAGGGATTATAAAGTTGTAGCCAATGAAGTACCAATATTTTGTGACAATAATAGTGCCATTGTTATTTCACAAAATCCGGTATTGCACACCAGATGCAAGCATGTGGATATCAGACATCACTTCATCAGAGATCATGTCGAGAAAAAGGACATCAGGATGGAGAAAATTCATACTGATAAACAGAGAGCTGATATCTTGACTAAACCTTTGGCTGAATCAAGATTTCAGGAACTATCAGTTGAATTGGGGATGTTAGATCCAGGTGTATAAAGTAAAATCTGAAAAATTGAAGGTTTTCAGATGCATGAAGTTTTCTCAGGATTCTACTGAGAAACTCAGGATAAAATTGGAGATACTGAACTGAGTCTCAGGAAACTCAGATTTACTGAAGGTCAGTACTCAGTAGCATACTGAACCCATTCAGTACTCAGTATCATACTGACATTTTTATCAAGGTCAATACTCAGTAAGACTGATAGAGGGAAATTAGTCTGAGGAAGTAATGACTCATGCGACTCATTTATTGCTTAAGTGAAACTCAGTAATCATTTGCAATAAATACAAAACACCCGATGAATGTTTTTGGGCGGGATCTTTGAAATTCCTAAGAAGGTCAACAGTCATTAAATGCTCTGTTACATTTAATAACCAATGAGGTTAAAATGACGGCTTACTTTTCGGAGGATCGACCTTTCGCATACCCGATTAATCGTGGATTAATCTTAACCGTTGCTTTTCACCAACCGGTACGACTTCCCACGATCTCGAAATATATATTCTTTGAGAAGCCATTCAAGCTAAATTTTATTAAACCCATCGTTCCCAAAAACCTCTGCAATTAAAATCCCTCTTTTACCCAAAAAAGCTTCATCGCTCAAAACCCTAAAAACTTCAAATCTCAAATGGCTCCTACCATATTCGAAAGATTGGCCGAAACAACTAAGTCATGGTATGAGTACGTGGTTTCTTTGGAGAGTACTTCAAATGCCAAGCACGAAGAAGAAGCGCTCCATTTGATTCGATTGGCGAAATTGACGAATCTGGTCGCGAACCGACCGGAGGCGGAGTATACTCGTGAGGTAATAGAGTTTGTCGCTAATTTGGAAATAGATGAGGATGAGTGTATTGAATCCAAGATTTCTGTTTCACATCTTGAACAATCAATGAAGTATGTGGATTTTGTTCGAGAGCTTTATATTGTCCCTAAGCATTTGAACGACGTTTTTTAGTTGTGCGATAGGGGAGATGATCCCTCATTGTATATGTTAGGACGGGAGCAAGAGTATCTTGATGGGATTACTGAGAATCCTGTTAAGTTTGAGGCAACTCTGCATAAGCGGCATTTAAAGCCGAAGTACGGAGTATTGATGGATATTGTTGGAAAGTGCATCATGAGTCGATCTGGAAGCTTTGAGCAGATCAGCACTCCCAAACTCCGACTGATGGCGGCGATTGAGGACTCACCCACCAAGGATTTCAACTGGCTGAAGTATCTGATCAAGGTGGTGAGTGAGCAAGCCAAGGTCATAAAAAGGGAGGATGGCGTAATTTCGATCAAAGGCAGGATCCTCCATGCCACCAAAATAGCGTTTATTTTGGAGATGTGCCGAGAGGAGGAGGATATCTTTTCCAAATCTACTCCATTCCCTAAGTCCAAAATAATGTTCAAGCCCATTGCTGCAAAGAGGACGATCAAGGGAAAGAAAGAGAAAAATGTGGAATCACCAGTTGCGGCTGCTGCTGAAGAAAGCCAACAAACCAGGGGGAAGGTTTTGTTGGATGACAAGAAGGAGCAGGGTGAGAAATTGAAGAAGCAAAAGACCCTGGCTCCAAAGCGCAAAAAGAATGGTGGTTCTCACCGATGAGGATGAAGAAAGTAAGACCGAGGAGATTCACTTTGAGAGCCAAACCGCCGAAATCGCCTTTTACTTGTATTGGCTAGGCTATCTCAAAGGCACGGATCAAACCGAGGAGCAAGTCTTCTCTCGAGGTTCTTGAGACGTCGGCGCTTGGATTCTGATAAGTTCTCTCGAAATCTTTCAAGGACCTCGGACCTCGGAAGCAAGTCTGATTCTGTGAGGAAGCACTCCGCCGGACCTCGAAAAATGTTCGATTCCCTCCGAGAAGTGTCCACTCAAGTCTCGAGCAAAGCCAAAATTCCCACCGAGGCGCCCGCCTCGGACCTCGTAACCAAGTCGATTCGTGATCGAGGAGCTGCACGCCCAAACCTCGAGTTCTTTGAGCCTCGAGGGGCGATGAATTTTGATGAGCTCTGAATGAGTCGTTAGTCGATCTTTCGCCGGACTTTTCCAACCGAACACGAGAGCCCGATGCTCAAGAAAGGTGAAGTTTAAGAGACCGAATGGCGGAAAAGGGAACGGTTCATCATTGACCGCTACTCCCCGAGCTTAGCTCATTCCCCCCGACCTCCAAGACATCTTCTTCGGGATTGAGGTCAATCGGTCTACATCCTCAACCAGACTCTTCTAGAGATGCTCAACATTGCTTCATTCAGAGGCGAAAGACCGTGGAACGAGGAGACGGCTTTTCTCACCGAATTCTCGGGGTTCGGAAAAAAACCAAGCTCGGGATGAAAATCTCGGACTTTGAAGAGCTTGTGAAGAGGAAGGTTCTTTGAGAGGATTCTTTGAAGTTGGTACCCCGAGCTCCAAAGACAAATCTCAGGATGGGGACCAACAAGGGGATGATGAGAGTCAATCTCGGAAGGAGAAAGACTCAACCGATCTTGATCAGTTCTTTGTAGAACTTCCTCGATCGGGTTAAGCGCTCGGACACACCCAAGCTCAGGTGAATCCTGACTTCATCGAGTCCTAAGCCCCATTCAAATCAAGCTCGGGTTCGACCGAGACTCGATGAACAAAACTCGGGGAGGCACAAAGAAATCGATATGCTCCTCGAGATTGATCTCACCCCGTGATGGAAAAAAAGCGAGAAGGTTGAGCCAATCCTGAATAAAATTGCTCAGATCGAGGAGGCATTGGCCAACCAAGCTCAGAAGATTGATAGCTTGAGTTCTTCTTCAGAACTGGTGCAGCTTCAGGATACTCTGACAGACAAGCTGACCTCCATGGAAGGAAAATTAGAGGAGAATATGGAGGGGGTCAAGGCTGAGCTTAATGCAGAGCTGAAGCTGAAGCATCAGGAGCAGACTCAAATTCTAGAAGCAAAGTTGGTAGAGAAGAATGAGATGCTGGTGAAGAATGTTGTTGAGGAAATGAGCTCAATGCTCATGGCCAAGATGACAGATATGTTCAAAGAAGCTCTCTCAAGCCAATTTGCTCATCTGTCTGAAGAATTCTCTGTGGCAAAGAACCACCTCAGAAGGCTCGAGGAGGAGCAAGATCAGATGGCAGGGGAGGTGCGGAGTGTCAGTAAAGAACAATACCATATGGACACAGCACTCTCCAGGCTTCTGCCAGAGTATGGTTCCAAGAAGGGGGAAAGACCTGGAGCTGATCTCAGGAAGTTATTGGAACATACTCTGAAGGGCAAGGTTGTCAAGGATGCTGAAAAGAAGATCATTGCCGAAGCCATGAAGGAGATAGAGGCCACTGAGAAGCTAAAGTTCAAGAAGGTGGAGAAGCCAATCTACACTCAGGTTTCAGAGGAAACAATGCAGGAAGTTGCTATAGAGAAACTGAGTGGTAGAGGAAGAATTGGTACAAGCCTAGCTGGTGCTGAATTTCCCATCAAGAGAAAGGCTATGGCGATGGAAGAGCCTGAGGGCAAAAGAACAAAGGCTTCTAAGCCAATTCAGAGGAAACTATTGCTAGATAATGAAGAATCTGAGGTTGAGCCAAAGAAGAAGGTCTTCAATACCAGAAGCGCTCTGAAAACACTCCAAATTGAACAAGCTAAAAAGACTGTTGCTTCTGTTTCTGGTGTACCAGTGATCAGAAAGAAGGTAGAAGAAGAGCAGAAAAGAAGGAGTGGGTTCAAAAAGTTCGCAAGCAAGAGGAGAGGGAACACAAAAGCACAGAAATGGCCGCATGTTGACAAATGGATGCCAGTCCAGCTCAACGATGCATGGGAAGAAATTAAGAGAACTTTTTGGTTCTATTATGATGTGCTCAGAGAATGGAGAGGGGAGAGCTCAGTTCCCAATGAGGCTTTCATCGACTATCTCCTGACCTTCTATCCAAAATATCTTCAAGTCTAGATAAATCTTGCGGATGAAGGAAAGGTGCAGATAACCGCCCCTGGTCCATACGTGTACCCTTCTCCCAGGCTGGAGAATGGCTGTGTAAATGAGATAGCCATTGCTCAAGAAATATCTCAGTACGCCATTCAGTTAGGTCTGACAGGGAACAATCCTGATATCATTAAAGAGAGAGATGCGCTGAAAAGAAGATATTACAGAATGTTCAAACTTGAAGTCCCTGCTGATGAGGTGGAAGATCGGAACTGAAGAGCCGAACTGAAGAGCCGAGCTGAAGAGCAGAAGAAGACAGAAGATGAAGACTCAGAAGATTCATGTAATCCTTTATCTTTTTTTTTTGTCTTTTTGATTTTTGTTCAGATAAGATTCATTGTAACTTGTAACAGTCTAACTATCATCAATGAAAACTTATCTTTTATGCTCAAAAGATAATATCTCATTATCTTATTTACATGTCTTTTACTTTTGATATGTCTGAATGATTGTCTCTGAATTAATTATTGGGAGATTCTCTACTTAGAAAATTGTTGGGAGATTCTCTGTTTAGGAAATTATTGGGAAATTAATTGTTGAGAGACTCATTATTTATGGAGGAAATTGTTGAAAATAAACCAATCTTGTAATAGGATAAACTGAAACCTGAGTATAGGTTAAGTATGTTTGTAACAAGATAGGTTTTGGCATCATAAAAAAGGGGGAAATTGTTGGGAGATGAATTTAATAAAGATATGATTTTGATTAGATCCCAAAACCCCTGAGTATGACATGTTCAAGATAATCTTTATAGTTGAGTCAGGATTCAGTTTTTAGAGTATTCAGGATGTTATCTGCAAAATGTATAGTCAGCAGATATAGATCAGGTTAGGATCTGAAGATTCTGAAGAACTCAGTGTGAAACTGAGAAACTGAAGACTCAGTGAGAAACTGAGATACTGAAGACTCAGTGTGAGACTGAGATACTGAAGACTCAGTGTGAAACTGAGATACTGAAGACTCAGTATGAAACTGAGGAACTGAAGACTCAGCATGAAGACTCAGTATATCAGTCAGTATATCTGTAAAGACTCAGAAGACCCTGAAGACTCTGAAGACTCTGAAGACAGAAGACCGAAGACTGAAGATCAAGAATACTGAAGGCACAGTAATTACTGAAGACTCGGTAATGTACTGAATGCTCAGTATAAACCTGAATGTTCCGAGGCACTGAAAATATCTATCTGAAGGATGCAATACTGAGAAGATTGCGATTCCTTAGAAAAATAGATATTGACCAAGACATTCAAATGAAGACAAAAGGAACTAAGACAAAGTGTTGTTAAGGTTATATCACTCAGAGATTGTAACCAAAAAGAGCCGTTGAGTTGTCTACCTTTAACTGGAGACAAAAGTAAAAAAAAAGGAAGACAGCATTGTACCATACTGACACTGACAGGTCACTGAAAAGATGTCAGAAGTACTAAGTTCCAGACTGCAAAAAGTGAAAACCCGCTACATTAAAGGCTATTGCCTAAAACGTGTTAGGGAGTGTCAAAACCTAAATATAGCCGTTTCTCACACACCATAAGAGGAAACTCACGAAGCTATCTCTCCAACGGATAGTTTTTCAAAAGTGACCTTGGTGTATGCCTATAAATACTTGTGACCTTCTACATTGTAAGGTTACGGGAAATTTGTAAGCAACTCAAGAGCTCAAACTTATTATTGCAAGTTGAAGCACTCGAAAAACCAAGAATTTCCCAAGTGCTTTAAATCGAAGAGAGCTCATTCCACTAAGCCTAGCTTGATAAGATATATCCAAAGCTTAGTTGAGATATCCTAGCCTTTGCATTGTTCTTTATTGTAAAGGATATCTCATCCTAGTTTGAAACCAACCAAGAAACCCCAAACCCTTTGTAAGGAAGTTTGAGTGTGATTGTTGGTGAGATTGGAGTTGTAAAGAGTTAGTAAACTACATTGAGGTAGTCAGAAAGCTCTAGAGAAGAAGTGAGTAATCTATCTTGGATAGACAAAAAACTTGTGTGAGTTTTGAGTTAGTAAACTACAGAGGTAGTCAGAAAGCTCAAAATTAGAAAGGTTAGTAAACTACAGAGGTAGTCAGAAAGCCTTAGGAAGTGATTAGTGAATTTCTCTGAAGAGATCAGGGAGAGTGGACGTAGGAGCTTGAGTCTCTGAACCACTATAATTTGTTGTGTTCTTTGCTTTCTGTTTTGCTTGATTTATCTGTTGCATTACCTTGTTTTGAAAGCATATTTTCACTGATATTTCAGTTGGAATCAATCCACTGAAAGTTGCATATAATTGAATCACAGCCTAATCACTATTCCATTAAAGGAAAGGTTTTCAACAAAAGCTTAAAACGAGTATAAACTAAGGGCCAACCATTCCGCACATCTGAGTAGCTAGAACAGATAGTTACCAAACTGAACTTACTCTTCTGAGGGTTCAGTAAGTTAGTTATCTGATCCAAGCAACTCAGGATCTCTGAAAACTTCGAGGACTCGGTTGGAATTATCTCGAGGTATCCGAAAGCGGCTTCGGGATCACCGCCTCGATGAGACTTTGACTCAGAGAGATTTGTGCTTCTCAGGACCAAATCATCAGGACAACCTGACCCAAGTTGACCTCAGTAAGAAAAGTTCTAAAAACACTGAACACGTGTATTCCCCCCCCCCATACACGTGTAAGACTCGTTTGCACCGGGACCAACAAATTATATATTTGTGATGATATATATTTCATGTTTTTGGTGTATTGGACGTATATATATGTTTATGATGTGTATGTTTATTTATTTCATGATGTGTATGTTTATTTATTTGATGTTTTGGTATTGGACGTATATATGGTATAAGTTTTGGTTTATGGTTTTATTATAGGATTTTTGGTTTATGGTTTATGGTATTGGACGTATATATAAGTTTTGGTTTATGGTTTTATTATAGGATTTTTAAAATATAAATTAAATATTAAAAAAAAGATATTGGACAGCGGTTTATAACCGCTGTCTATCTAACATAATAAAAGAAATTATTAAAAAAAATAATCAGTTAGACAGCGGTTTATAACCGCTGTCCAATCTTATCAATTGGACAGCGGTTTATAACCATTGTCCAAGCCAAACTTTGCAATGCGGTTAAAAACCGCTGTCCAAACCCACCCTTTTGGACAGCGGTTTTTTAACAGTTGTCCAAGCTTGGACAGTTGTTACTTGGACAACTGTTATAACCATTCTCTAAGGGATATTTTAACAGTTGTCTAAAGTCAAATGTGTATTAGTGAATTCACGATTTTATCATATTTTTTCAATTGAACTATTGTTATTATTATTTGCAATTCAATACACAAATTTTATTAAAATTTTGTAATTATATCACATGTTTATTTTCCAGCAACTTATTATGACATGTGACAGCAGGAAAGTTTTCGAAATATTGCAAATAAATTATGTTATTGTTTCAATTTAACCACAATCATTTTATTTTCTATGATTTCATACACTTTCACTTTAACAAAACTTGCCCGAAAATAGTCATGTGATAGAATTGTACTCCCTCCGTCCCAAAGTTAGTTACCCATTTGCTTTTGATATGAGTTTTTGATTGGGACAGAGGGAGTAGTATTTAAAGTGGTTTTTGATTGAGGGTATTGTAGTTCTTTATATGTTATTACTAAAACAGATAATTTTTTTGGATAAAAGTAATGTCATGAGATGTAATTTTGAAATATCGTGACGGATCATTTTTTAAAAGGGATAAATAACGTTGGGAGGAGTAACAATTTAAAAGTTTTGTATTAAATTACAAATTAAAAAAAAAAAACACATGTAGTAATCAAAATGAAAAAGTCATGATTTATTTTACAATTATTCCTTTTTCTTTTTCAGTTAAGCCACATCAAAAAACCAAATTTTCTTGGAAAATGACATAATTTAGGTTTGAAATAGATGTATGCGTTTAGGTCTTGCATGACCATAATATCATTTTAGATAATACAAACTGTTATATTGAAAATTTGTAATTTATTTACACTGAATTGTGCAATTATTTTTCCATATTAATAATTGCACGGTTCAGTATAAATAAATTGCATATTTCAGTATAACAAGTTACATGATTTTAATATACACTATAAATGCACGATGAACCTGAATGCACATGAGATCCACTCATTACTTAGACTAATCTACTAACAATTCATGAACCAACATCCAAGACACAGAACAACAAACACCTCAAAATTAAGTTCAACAAGCAACATGTAGAGTACAAATTGTACAAAAACAGAGAAACACAAGTAGAATTAAAAGGAAAGATAAAAAACAAAACCTGAGATTCCAGCAGTACAGTAAACCAGAGCAAATATCATCCCACCAAAAGCCCAAGCAATCCCCTGCATCCCAACAGACTCACACTTGTTCTTAGCCCTCCCAACCCCCATTACAGTCAAGATACTAATATACAGAAACAAGAATGTGGCCACAAATTCTGCAATTCAGGCCCTGTAAAATGACCATGATTTCAGTTCGGCCAGTTCAAACAGGGGAGCCGGTGGGGCCTCCTTGTAGTCTTTATCAGTTTGTGCGGCAGTCCCCAATGGCTGCCTCTCTCTGTACTTGTTTGCTCCAACGTTAATAGAGATAATAAAGGATAGTTTTAATTTGTATAGATATTTTTGGTATATATCTTTCTGTTGTAATCTCACGTGATTCTCTGTCTTGTATCACGAAGATATTTTGTTGTAATCCTTTATTTATTAGTGATTCAGTCAATCACTACATTCAACGGTGATATTCAATTCACTCTCACATGGTATCAAGCCTCTCTCGATCCTAAACCCTAGCTTCCCTCCCTCTCCCGCAAATTTTTTTTCGCCGCCTCTCCCTCTTTTCTCCGATGGCCGCTCCCAGTTCGGACCCCATCCCCATCGCCGCCATGAGTGCGATGATCCCAATCCATCTTACCTCCTCCAATTACCTCGCCTGGAGACATCAGGCATTACCCGTGATCGAGGGTTTTGATCTTCTGGATATTATCGACGGCTCATCGGTCTCGCCATCTCCTACTGTCACGGCGGCCGATGGAACCGTTTCCCCCAACCCTGAATATAGTGTGTGGCGAAAGAAGGATCAGAAGCTCTCAGTGTTCTTTTCTCAACCCTAACTGCAGAAGCTATGGCCGAGGTGGTTGATTGCACGTCTTCTCGTTCCACATGGCTCGCACTCGAGAGTGCCTTTGCGAATTCCTCTGCGTCACGCGCGAGCAACTCCTTTCTCTTCGTCGTGGTTCCCTGTCTGTCGAGGAATATGGGCGCAAATTCAAGTCGTTTTGTGACCAGCTCGCCGCCATTGGTCGTCCTCTGGAAGAAACAGACAAGAGTCACTGGTTTCTCCGTGGTTTAGGGCTTCAGTTCGCCGGCTCTGCGGACACCCGTCTCGCCATCACCCCCATCCCTGATTTCCGAACTATTTTGCATCAGGCCATTCAATTTGATGCTATTCTTAAATCCATGGAATCCTCTACTGTGTCGGAGCCTGCTGCCTTCGTTGCCAACGACAATCCCCAGCATGCTCGTGGTCATTCATATGGTCAGGGGTCGAATACTTATGGTCAAGGACAGAACTCGTACAACTAGGGGGTCGGGTTCGAACACACGTGGAAATAATCAGCAGCAGCGGTTTTCTAATGGTGGAAATCGGGGCAGTGGTCAGTTTAATGGTGGTCGCGGGGGTCGCCGTCCGCCGCGTTGTCAAATTTGTCGTGGTGAGCAGTATGCCGACAAATGCCCTCAATTTCTAAATGCACGAGCCCCACCCACAGCTCAGTTGGCACAGGCGTTCACATCTTCATGCAACGTCTCCGAACCAAATTCTGATTGGTATCTTGATTCTGGCGCGTCTGCTCACATGACCTCTCAGTCGTCAGCTCTTGAGAAAATTGAGTCTTATAATGGTAACGGTTCTATTATAGTTGGTAATGGTGAAGTTTTACGTATTACTCATATTGGTACTGACGGGTTGAATGATAATGTCAATTTACTTGATGTTTTGGTTGTGCCTCACATCACCAAAAAATTATTGTCTATCAGCAAATTAACCTCTGATTATCCGATTGACGTTGTTTTTTCTGATACGTGCTTTACTATTTAGAATCGGGCCACAAAGATAGTGCTGGCTCAAGGTAGATGTGATCGGAATTGTATGTTCTTGACCGGGGAATTCCAGCTTTGGTTGCAGCTCTTTGGAAGAAGGTTTTAAAAGCTAGTTTTGATTTATGGCATTTACGCCTGGGGCATGTCCCATTTTCAGTTATATATTTGCTTAATAAATTAGGGCATTTATGTGTCACATCTTTGTTACTGAATCCTTGTCTTTATGCTTCTTTCCAGTTGGCCAAGAGTAAGAAACTATCTTTTGACTTAAATGAGAAGCGAGCTTCGAATGTTTTGGATTTGATTCACTGTGATTTGTGGGGACCTGCTCCTATTTTTACATCGGATGGTTTTCGTTATTATGTTGCTTTTGTTGATGACTTCTCTAAATTTACGTGGTTATATCTGTTACGTGCGAAATCTGAGTTCTTTGATGTGTTAGTTCGATTTCATAAATTTGTCTGCAATTAGTTTTCCACTACCGTAAAGGTATTTCAAAGTGATGGGGGGACTGAGTTTGTGAACTCACTTGTTAAGGAATTTATGTCGCTGCATGGCATCCATCATCGCCTATCTTGTCCGTATACACCACAGTAAAACGGTCGTGCTAAACGTAAGCATCGTCACATATCTGAGTTCGGGTTATCCATGTTATTTCACCCTCATGCTCCGCCTCACTCTGGTTTGATGCTTTTGCTACTGCAGTTTTTGTAATTAATCGACTTCCATCCTCGATTCTCAGTGATAAGTCGCCTTTTGAAGCTCTCTTCGGCTATGCTCCAAATTATGCAAATTTTAAACCATTTGGTTGTCGAGTATTCCCGTATCTCAGAAATTATGCAGCACATAAATTAGAGCCTTGGAGTCGTCCATGTATTTTTTTGGGGTATAGCAGCTCTTATAAAGGCTTCTGTTGTTATGATCCGGAGTCCACTCGATTTTTCACTACCCGGCATGCCCAATTCAATGAACTCGAGTTCCCATTTTCTGGACAAGAACCGGTCACCACTGCCGCTGACTTGGAGTTCACAACTTTTTTGGATGGTTCAACTCCATGCATGGCACCTTCAGTCTCTCCCATGCATGGTACCTCACCTTCAATCCAGGATATTTCACCAAATTTGCCTCTTGTGCGTCACTCACCAGCCCTTTCGGATGAAGTCATACATCCTCCGTTGCCACCAGTCGTCGACCCTCCTACTCCCTTGGTCGATCAGGCCATTCCCGTTGCTCCAGATCTCGAACTGCCCGTTATTCTGGATCTGGTACCTCATCCAGCACCGCAACCTGTCCAGCCCTCGGCACCGAGCCATCCGATGGTCACACGAGCTCGGGCCGGGGTGTTTAAACCCCGATATCCGGTCGACATGGCCTCTACAGCTCTACTTTCCGCTCTTGTTACTGCTTCTGAGCCACGTGGCTTCAAGTCTGCTGCGAAATCCCCTCAATGGTTGGCTGCAATGCAAGAAGAAATAGATGCCTTGCGCGAAAATGAGACATGGGAATTGGTTTCGCCTCCTCCGGGTAAGAATATAGTTGGTTCGAAGTGGGTCTTTCGAACCAAATATCATGCAGATGGGTCTGTTGAGAGATATAAGGCTCGTCTCGTTGCTCAAAGCTTCACTCAAATTTTGGGCACTAACTTTCACCACACATTCAATCCTATCGTCAAAGCTTCCACAGTCCGAGTAATCTTGGCTCTCTCTGTCCAGCATAATTGGGCCCTTCATCAGCTTGACGTGAAGAATGTCTTTCTAAATGGTGTTCTCGATAAGCCCGTGTTCATGGTGCAATTTCCCGGTTTTGTGGACCCCAGGTTCCCCGATCATGTTTGTCGTTTGAAGAAGGCTCTCTATGGGTTGCGTCAAGCACCATTGGCTTGGTTTCAGCGCTTCAGTACCTTTATGTTCACAGTGGGATTCAGCCAAAGCAGGTCGGACTCGTCTTTATTTTTCTTCCATAGAGGTGACTCGATTCTATACCTGCTTCTTTATGTTGACGATATCATTGTTACCGGAAATGATGCTTCGGTCCTTCGTCGCTTCATTGATCGCACCCACAGGGAATTTGTGATTAAGGACCTAGGTCGTCTCAACTATTTTTTGGGCTTGGAGGTTTCTTACACGCTCAACGGCTTATTTATTGGACAGGCGAAGTATGCCCATGACATTCTGGAGCGTGTTGAGATGTTGGATTCGAAGCCAATTTGTACGCCTTTAGCTGCAGGTGACACATTAATCAGTGATGGCTCTCCCTTTTGTGATCCCACATTATACCGATCACTCGTTGGAGCTCTTCAGTATCTGACTATCACTCGGCCAGATCTCTCGTTTGCAGTCAATCTCGTCTCTAAATTTCTTCATTCCCCCACTGAAGATCATTTTTTGGTTGTCAAACGTATTTTGAGGTATGTCAAGGGTACTTTGCATTTTGGTTTGAATTTTGCTCGTCGTCCGGATGTCTCGATTGTTGGCTACTCAGATGTCGATTGGGCTCGCTGCATCGAGACTCTTCGTTCCACTTATGGTTACTCGATCTTTCTTGGGGGCAACTTAGTTTCTTGGAGTGCAAAGAAGCAGCCAACGGTCTCCCGGTCGAGCTGTGAATCTGAGTACCGTGCCATGGCTAATGCTGTGAATCTTACACAAGCTCAAGGCTCTTCCTTCGGACCAGCCTCAACTCTTGAGTGATAACAAGAGTACAATTTTCTTGAGTCAGAATCCGGTTGCCCATAAGCGTGCCAAACACATTGATCTGGATTATCACTTTGTTCGTGAGTTGGTGTCGTCTGGAAAAATCATCACACGGTTTGTACCGTCCCACCTCCAGCTTGCCGATATCTTCACCAAGGATCTTCCTCGTCCAGCCTTCGAGTTTCTACGTTCCAAGCTTTGCGTTGGCCTACACCCCACACAACGCTTGACAGGGGGTAATAACGATAATAAAGGATAGTTTTAATTGGTATAGATATTTTTGTATATATCTTTCTGTTGTAATCTTACATGATTATCTGTCTTGTATCACGAAGATATTTTGTTGTAATCCTTTATTTATTAGTGATTCAATCAATCACCACATTCAACGGTGATATTCAATTCACTCTCACAAACATTAACATCTTCCTCCTTGCTTTCTGCCATTAATGAATTCTGCAAAATGGGAAAGGTTCAAGAGAGAGGGGGGGGGTGTGACGTGACAAAAGGGTGGGGGTGAGTGTGATGTTATAGTTGAGAAGAAGGCATTGTGTTTGGTTTATTCTTAGCTTAAAATAAAGGGTTGCTCTGTTTTTTTCTATTATTGACCTTATGCAATTGTTTATACTTTATTATGAAGTAGATAGGTTTTATAATTATATTTTAAATATAGATGGGGTTAAGGGGAAGTTGGGTTGAAAGCCAAAGTTTTGTGTAAGACAAAAACTCATACTCCCTTCGTCCCAAATCAGTTTTTACAGTTGGCTTTTACACGTGTTTTTGCGAACGAATTTTGTATTAATAATTGAAATGATAAAGTGACTTTTAAGGATGTATATGATAGATAAGAGGCTCATCTATCATATCCCTCCTTAAAAGTCACTTTATCATTTCAATTACTAATACAAAACTCGCTCGCACCAACGCGTGTAAAAGTCAACTGTGAAAACTGATTTGGGACGGATGTAGTATGAGATAGTCTCATGAATGAGATAGGGTACAACTTAGCACAAATTACACTCATCTCTCTCAAAGTGTTAAAAACGTCAATGTTCAATTTATGTCCGTCTCACTGTGAGACAATCTCATGCAAGTGTGTCTCTTTGTGTAAATGAGTTTTACCATGTCATTAGTTTGCATTTTATGCGTATTTGTGAACAATATTAGTAGGTTCATTAAAATGTATCACTACAGAAAAATATATAATTAGCTAAGTGTTGCGAGTCATTTTTATGGAGAATATTATGTGGCTAATTCGGTGACAACTCACAAACAAAATATGCACGTGTAAAATAAACTGTAAATAAGAGGAATTTGTTGACCCAGTTCGTCAAGAAATGACTACTCTGGGGGCGTACCAAGCTAGGGATGCAGTATTGCGAGTTTTACACGTACATTATATTATACATCTCATGAAGATGAATCGTTATGGATAAAGATGATTTTGAGAGTTGGTATATGAGTGCTAGGGTTTTTTATGTGTATGGATGAACTCTCGAATTTTTCTGAACCTAACCCCTCTGGAAATTTTTTGTGAACATGTTTCTTGTTGTTTTTTCTTCTATTTATAGTTCTTTGACAAGCATGAGCTGGTTTGGCATGCATGAGCTGGAGACTTCGGGCCATGCAAGAACTCATGTAATGCTGCCATGTTTCCAACTTCGTCTTCTTGGTTGATCTTTGCATTTGCTTGTCTATAAGGCACTCTTTTGGTCGTCCAAATCAATCTTTTGCTCGACTGAATGCTTTGTTCGCCCCATTAAAACATATTAATTTTATGCCGGAATATTGTCCTCATCGAGCATACCTGAGTCCTCAGGTTTTCTGAGTCCTCAGGTTGTCTGAGCCTTCAGGATGTCTGAGCCCTCAGGATGTCTGAGCATCGAGCATACTGACCCCTCAGGTTGTCTGAGCCTTCAGGATGTCTGAGCATCGAGCATACTGATCCCTCAGGTTGTCTGAGCCTTCAGGATATCTGATCCCTCGGGATATCTGAGCATCGAGCATACTGACCCTTCAGGTTGTCTGAGCCTTCAGGATGTCTGAGCCCTAAGGATATCTGAGCATCGAACATACTGACCCTGAAGTCACTTGACTCAGGCTATCTGATTTCTCCTTCCCTGATCTGATCAGTTTGACTGATCAGATCAACATCTTTTCAGGATCATACCTGTTTGCTCGGTTAGTCTGGCGAACATACCTGTTTGCTCGGTAGGCTGGTTGAACAACCTTGGTTGGTAAATGGCGAGCTGGCGAACAAACTTGTTTGTTCGTCAAGCTTCGTGCACACTTATCCATTGAGCGTGGTTATTTTAATAATTGAATATTACACGTGTCTCTCTTACGTGTTCGATTAATGCTGAATAATTATATCGAACACAACAATACCCCCCAGCCGGGTCATTTTGTTTTCAACATGGGGCCCGGCTGTTATAATTTGATTGGGCCGTAGTAAATGTCATTTCGTATTCTGCGCCGGATTTTCAAAATTAAACCCGGTATCTATAAATACCTCATTTTTGCCGCCTCAGTGCCCTTTCTTTCTTTACTTCTTCTTCTTGCTTTCTGTCTTCAATCTCTTTCGCGTCTAAATATTCCGGCAAGGGCTTCAACATTCCGGCGAAGGACTTTATTCAGGTAACTTATTGCATACTCTTTCTCATTGCGATTATGGCTTCTCGTTCAAACTCTTCTGCTTCAATAGAATCGGATCACCATAGTTTTTCCTCCCCCTCACTCTGTACAATCCCCTGTAGCGACGCTAATGCGTCGGAGATAAATGCTTCGGGATCAAGGTCTCGTTGGCAAGTTTGGCAGCCGTTTGCCGTTCTTTCCTCCGATTCCGATGATGCCCTAAACGAATTGGATAGGGACTTAGCCCGTAGTGATTTTTTGGATGATTTGAGTGATGATTCTTTGCCCCAATCCCAAATTAGGTCGAGGGTTGTAGATAGTCTTGATGTGAATAGGAATGATGATAATGTGAGGGAGGAATTCTTGATGGCTGTGAATATCGATGAGTCGAACAGAGGGTTAGGTGGCGAGCATAATACTGAACTCGATATCCCTGTTGGTGTCCCTCATAGCCCAACATATAACGAGTATAATGCTCGTTATAATTTTGATTTGCCCGAACAACCTCGTAGGACTAGGGTTGAGAATGAGTACCCGGCGAGCAAAATTGCGAGCATAATTGATGTTGATATGCTCGCTCAGCTGTATAGAAATTACGAAACCCCCAAAGATGTCTTTTTCTGAGCTCCTGGTCCCGATGAGCGAGCAGACCAGCCCCCTGAGGGTTTAGTTGCTGTGAATTTGGACACGATGGAAGCGGGTCTTCGATTCCCACTCCATCCGGCTATCACTCGTTTGCTCGTCGAATGGAACATTACCATTACGCAGCTGAAGCTGAATCGGTGGCACATGATCATGAGCTTCTTAACTTTGTTCGGCAAAATGAAGCCCAGATATTATCCCACAGCAGCTGAACTTGCTCGACTAGTGCATTTGACCCATCTGAAGGGCGAACATGGATGGTTGTTCATGCAGGCAAATGCCAAGTGCAAAATCATTGAGGATGTGCCGAACAAAATCAGTGATTGGAAGGAGAAATTCTGGTTCGTTGGGGGCGATTGGAAAAGCCCGGCTTCTGGAAGCGAACCAGATGCTCGTTTAGACATCCCCATTGATTTTGGGGTTTACCAAAGTAAGTATTTTTGTGTCTTTTGCTCTTCAGTTTGAACTGATTTTAACTTATTCTCCATTTCAGGAATTCCAGCTGCGACGGACAAAGAGACAAAAGATGGTTATTTTAGCAGTGTCTGGCAAATCGATCTCGAGTCTCGCTCAGAACGATCTGTGAAGACTTTGAATACCACCGATCAAAGGAAGAAAGGAGGCTTGTATGTGCCCCCTCATCATCTTGTTGTTGTTAATCCCGCTGGTAAGGATTATTTTTTTGTATTTGCATGTTTTGTACCTTTTGCTCGTTGTTTTTCTTTCTTGTATAATGAAGTGTTTTATCTATAGCTTTCCCTGCGGTTACTGTTGCCATGAGTACGTCCGAGCATACTGAAATGGCTCGAAGAAAAAGACCTCAGGAGCTTGCTCGAATTCAAGCTGAGTGGGAGGCTCAGCGAGCAAATCGAGGGGAAGCGAGCAGGTTGAGCAGGGTAAGCCGAGCATCTGCGTCTGGCCCTGGGGAGTCGAGCCGACCAAAGAGGACAACTCGCTCGACTGAGCAGGGGGCGAGCGAACAGGCTCCGTCACCAAAAAGACCAAGGGTGGAAACCGACGAGCAGGGGGCAAGCGACCAGGCTCAGATGAGCATCGATGCTGTTAGGGAGACCCCGACCCCCACTGCCGAAGCGATCAGAATGGCCGCCTCCGTGGTCGATCCGGTCATGCAAATAGTTGAAATGGAGGTGGGTACATCTTCTCCTCCTCCTCCAGGACCTCGGACTTGGACTCCTATGAACCCTCAACTCCGGTCTCCCGAAGATAAATCATTTTTGGGATGGGATCCTGCTCGAGCGAACAGGTACGTTTGTTCGCCCATTAAATTATTTTTTCCTTCAATTGATTTTGTTCGTTTTATTTCATTTGTTTGCTCGGGTGAACATGCAGGTTGAGCAGGTTGGCACCTCTGATGCCTGAATTGAAGAATTATTACTGCTCTCCGAGTGTTCGCAATATTCCGGGTCTTCCCGAGCATGTTCAGAAGGCTTGCGAGACCCCTATACGAGCATGGACCACTGAGCTTGAAGAGGTCACCACGGGTCCAACACCTTTGGAAAACATGCGACTTGGCCTGGTACACCAGGGCCAATCTTTGGTCATCCTTGAGAAAGTGTATGCTGAGTCCGCCAATCTTCATGCCAACTACTTGGCTCTGATCAGAAGTTTTGAAGAGAAGGTGCACGAGCTGAGCAAAACTTAGGATGAATTGAGGTTGGCTCAAGGACAGATATCCTCGGCTCAAGCAGATGCTCATAAGGCTCAAGAGGATGCTCGCCAAGCTCAGGAAGTTACTCGTCAGGCTCAGGAAGTTGCTCGCCAGGCAAGGGAGGAGTTAAACCTTGCTCAGGAGGAGGTGGTCGGCATACGGAGAGTTCAGAATGAGATGAATGTCGAGCTTCGTAAACTCCGAACTGATGTCTAGGTCATGGAATGTGAGAAGAATTCGCTCGGCCAACAACTCATAATTGCTGAAGAGACCAACACTCGTTTGGGTCTCGAAAATTCCAGGTTGCACAATGAGGAGTATGTTGATTCTATGTCGAACTTCTCTTATATATGTGCTTTTGCCGACGCCATTCGGTCTGCTCGCCACACGCTCACTGGCGAACAAATTGCCCCGCTCATATCCAGTTTTCAGCAGTACCTGATCGACAACCCCCCAGATCGCAACCTTCTGATGTCTGACTTAAACGATCTGTGTGATTTCTCCAATCTTCCTGAAGGGATCGAGATTGATGATCCTATCTTGGATGAGGAAGATGGCTCGGATGTGAATATTGCTGATGTTGCTGACCAAACTCTCCGAGCCGAGCCCGGGTTCGATCAGGTGCGGGACGAACAAAGGGGACCTCCTGTGATCGAGCAAAGTGTACTTCCTGGCGAGCAGACTGGGCCTGACCATGCTGGAGGAGCCGTTCCTTAGTATAATTTTTTGCTTTGTTGAACAATTGTTGTGTAATTTGTCTTCTTCTCTTTTGTTCGAACAATCTCTTTTTGAACTTGTGTAATTTCTTGCCTTTTTCTCTTTTGTTCGAACAACTTCAAAACTGAAAGGTTGAATTTACATTTTGAACAGTTTCCTCTAACCTAATTGTTGAGGACGAATGTTGTTGCTGATGATTGATTGATGCTTGTGTTGCTTGATGTTTGCCTTGTTGCTTTCTAGTTTATGCCTCTTTTCTTCTGAATGAATTCGAACATTGTGTTTGCCTATGTCCGCTCCTGACTTCTTTCGTTTTTTATTGTCTTATTGTGATGCAATCGGTTGATCATCTTATTTAGGTGCGACCAGATGGGTTAACTTTATGCAACCCCCCCCTTTCTTGGTTCGCGATCATCTTATTTAGGTGCGATCACTTCGTACTAGGGCCGTCTTATTTAGCTGCGACCCCGCACTCATCACCCGCTTTTGCTACGGGTATCTGTAAGTACGAGTCGTCTTTTGCGACTGCGTACCCATTACTCGCTTTTTGCTGCGGGAATCAGAGTACGAACTCGTTCGTCAGGTGAACATAGACTTGGGCTCGTTCATCTTTGTTTGGGCCGTCCTGCTTAGGTGCGACCTCTAATAGGCTTCAACTAGAAAATCTTAACAAACAAAAATGTTTTTGCAACACATTGTATTCTATTACAACCTTTACATTTGAAGAAGACTGTCTATTACATAATATAGACGTCAGACTACGGTTTTGAATCTAAACCGTATCTTGAGTAGACACGAACTGGTCTCACCTTGTCCGCGGAATTGATGTTGATAAGCACGAGGCGCATCAGCCTGTCTACCCTTCTTTTATAACATGCTCAAGCAGCAGCAACATAAGTTTTTTGTCCCTCCTGGACAAGTTGTGATTATGTGGGCAGCTGCGGACATGAGCATGTGGCGAGCACGCCTGCTTGCCTATATCAGGCGCGAGCAAATCCTCAGCTCTCACCATTATGTCCCCTTCAGTAGATGCCTGAGCATCAGCATCCGCATGTTGATTCGAGCGGATACCACGACATCCCTCCCCTTCGGAGGAGATTTTGGGGATGCGTAGGGGACTAGTGATTTACTACTGCATAAGCAGTGAGTAACGTGGAGTGGCAACCATGACCCTGCCGAGCATCTTGAGTCCGTAATGAGCGCCAACCTGTGCTCGGCGTGTCACATGGGGTATAAAGCTCGTACTAGGACAGATGCTCGATTCGGCAGAATGGTAGCTGAATCGAGTGCTGAATTTCTTCTTCGTCTGGAGGCATACTGAACCAACTTTCTTCCGATAACTGTAGTATTTTTTCTTTTTATCTGTTTTTTCTCTGCTTTCTTCAGCTATCAATATGCCCCTATTTATAGTATTATCCCAAGTTGGTGCTGGCATATCTAGTTGGTGCTGGCCTTCTAGCTTTGAATCCTCCTTTTGACATCTGTCCGCTTTGAATTCTCCTTTGGACATCTGTTCGATTTTTTGTCAGCTCTTATTCAAGGATTGACACGTTCCTTTTTTGGTTGCCACCACTTCTCAACTTGTTTTGACACGTATCTTCTATCTTTCAATAGTGCTGGCCAGAATTTTTTCCTAGAAGATTTGTGTCGAACACGATGTGTTCTTCCTTCATAATTGTCCTGCTCGTCTTAGCTGAATGGCTGATTAAGTTTGGCCAATTGTGCTCGTTTTTACCACGTGGCGATTATGTTCGCCACCAGTGCTTCGCTCACCGTGTGTGGTGATTATGTTCGCCGATTCTTTCGCCGCTTAAGTTTGTGTGGCTAATTATGTTCGCGATTCTTCACTTAAGTTGTGTGGTCGATTATGTTCGCCCGATTCTTACCACTTAAAATTTGTGTGGGGCTGATTATGTTCGCCGATTATGCTCAAATCATTCGATAATATTTTTTCAAATTTGACGCGTTCACGAAATAGGACAATGGGACTCCATTCAGTCTTCCAAATCATCGCCCCATTTAACAAACGTTACGAACTCTCACGAATGGACCTTCCCATGCTCGGCTGAACACACCACTTGATACCCCCATTGCTCATCTTAGAACCAGCTCACCCACGTTGAACCTGCGTGTTCGGACTTTAGAGTTATAGAACTTTTCTGATCTCTTTTTGTACATGGCATTCTTGAAATCAGCCTCCTTCCTTCTTTTTTCTTCTAACAGTGCTGCACTTTTCGGGCCTTTGGTCATTGATGTGCTCTCCAAAAGTCATTGTCCGATGACTCGGAATCTTGATTTCTGCGGGTATAACAGCTTCCGCACCAAATGCCAGGGCAAACGGGGTTTCCGCAGTTGATGTTCTGAAAGTTGTTCGATAGGCCCATAATATTTCTGGGTAACTCTTGACCCGTCCTCCCCCTTGAATTATCAAGTCCGCCTTGAGGGTATGCTTGATAATTTTATTAACGGCTTCAACTTGTCCGCTTGAATGGGGATATCTGAGTTGAATAATATTTTTTTATGCCCCAGCGAGCACAATTTTGTCGGAATTCACTTCCATCGAACTGTTTGCCGTTATCCGTTACTAATGATTGGGGAAGCCCAAAACGACAAATGATGTTTTTCCAAACAAAATTCCACATTCTTTGTTCGGTGACTTTAACAACAGCTTCGGCTTCCGCCCATTTAGTATAGTAATCAACGGAACTACAAAGATATTTTTTACTCTACGCGTGCCAAGAGGAAATGGGCCGATCAAATCGATTCCCCATTTAGCAAATGGCCATGGGCTATAAACTGACACTAATTCTTCAGATGGGCTATGAATAAGTAGGGCATGTACCGCACTTGTTATGCACGCCATGAGCATCTGTAGTGAATCTTTTTTGAGGGTTGGCCAGTAATAGCCTTGTCTAATAATTTTATGTGCCAGGACGAGCCCACCTGTATGGTTTCCGCATACTTCTTCATGAATTTACTCCAGAATCACATGACCCTCTTCAGGAGTAATACACTTCAATAATGGAAGTGAGAAGCTTCTTTTGTATAGATGCTCGTTTAAGATTGTATAACGAGCAGATTGTAATCTGAGGCGAGTAGCTTGTGCTTTATTCTCAGGGAGAAGTGCCTTTTGTAAGTAATTCAAAATGGGAGTCATCCAGGTTTCTTGTTCGCATGTTATATGGGCGACCATAACTCTGGGAATTGATGGCGAACAAGTTATGACGACCACAATGTCCATCGTGTTCGTCACTCCTTCTGCTATTGCCAGGCGTGCCAAGGCATCAGCGAACGAATTACCCAATCGTGGTAATTGTTCTATGTAAACTTGTTCGAATTGTTCGAGCAACTCCTTTGCTAGTTGTTGATATTGTGCCATTTATTCGCCTCGGGCCTCGTACTCGCCTGTTACTTGATAAACGATTATCTGAGAATCGCTGTAAATTATCAGCCTTTGAATTCCCATTGTCATAGCCATCTGTAGTCCAGCGATCAAAGTCTCGTACTCGGCTTCATTATTTGTAGCTGGGAAATCAAAACGGATGGCAGTTGTGAATGTTTGTCGAGTTGGGCTGATGAGAACCACGCCTGCTCCGGCTCTTGAACTTGTTGATGAGCCATCTACATACATATGCCATTGTTGGTCGATGGCTCTTTCGGGCATTTGCGGGTATGTCAACTCGACCATAAAATCGGCCATAGCTTGGCCCTTCATTGTTGTTCGTGAGGCGAACGTAATGCCAAATTGGCCTAACTCCACCGCCCACTTGAGTAATCTGCCCGCAGTGTCTGGTCGGTGGAGGACTTGGCGCAATGGGAATGTGGTCAGTACCTCGACTGAGTGATCGAAAAAGTATGCTCGCAATTTTCGAACACTCATAATGAGAGCATATGCTAATTTTTCCAGTGGAGGGTACCGGAGCTCGGCTTCTTTGAGTACTTGGCTTACATAGTAAACGGGCAAGTGGGTCGTCCCCTCTGCCCGAACGAGCACAGCGCTAATTGCATGCTCGGATGCAGCAAGATACAGATAGAGTTGTTCGCCTGGGACAGGCTTAGACAGTGTCTGAGTATCTACAAGGTACTGCTTCAATGATTCGAATGCATTTTAGCAATGCTCTGTCCACTGGAATTTCCCTTTCTTTAATCCATCAAAGAAAGGTTTGCATTTGTCCCCAGTTCTTGATATAAACCGGCTTATGGATGCCAAACGTCCGGTTAATTTTTGGACCTCTTTCACACTCATGGGGGCCTGCATGTCGAGCATGGCTTGAATCTTTGATTGGTTCGCTTCAATTCCCCATTGACTGACCATATGTCCGAGAAATTTTCCGAGTGAACCCCAAAGCTGCATTTCTTCGGATTTAGCTTCATGTTGTACGCCCTGAGAATATCAAACGTTTGTGCGAGGTGGGTGATGTGGTCTTCCTTGTGTTCGCTTTTTACCACAATGTCATCAATATACACCTCAATTGTTCGACCGATATGTTCGTCGAACATTTTGTTCACCAAACGTTGATATGTTGCCCCGGCATTCTTTAATCCGAATGGCATGCGTTGCCAACAATACATATTCTTTTCACTGTAGAATGTCGTATTCTTTTGATCGTCCGGATGCATAGGTATTTGGTGATAGCCAGCAAAAGCATCCATGAAAGTCATGAGCTCATGGCCTGCTGTATTATCGACCAAATAATCGATATGCGGCATTGGGAAATTATCTTTAGGGCATGCCTTGTTTAGATCAGTGAAATCAATACATAGTCTCCAAGTTCCATTAGACTTGCGGACGAGCACAGGGTTCGCAAGCCATCTTGGGCATTTTACTTCTCGAATCAGTTTATTGTCGAGCAACTTTTTGATTTCACTATTCATGGCCGCATATTTCTCCGGACTGAACTTTATGCGCTTCTGAATAACTGGAGTTTGTGTTGGATCAAGGTTGAGGGAGTGACATGCATGTTTAGGATCAATGCCAACCATGTCCTCGTGCGACCAAGCGAACACATCCAAGTTTGCTTGAAGGTATACAATTACTTCTGTTCGGAAAGGTTCTGGTAACTCCAAACCAATGAACACTTCTAACTCAGGTTTGTTTGGGTCGATGTTGATAGACTCCAGTTGTTCGACAGGAGTTGCTTGCTTTCTTTTTTGTTTCCACCGAGGATCTTTGATCGACCCCCGGTGTTCGTCATCAACCTCCATAGGTTCGAAAGCTACGCGAGGTTCTAGGTCTGGTAGCTCGTTTGGCGGATCAATGTTCATTAGATCTGGGAGATCTGGGACATGAGTCACCATCCCGGATTCTGTGTTCGCGCTCTCTGTGTTCGCGCATGGAGGTGTGCTCGTCAAAGGGTATTTTGGCAACGTATTTTCCTGCTGGCTTGACTCTCCGATCTCCCATGTTTGCTCCATCATGTTAACAGTATTTTGCTTTTCTGGTGCACATGATAGCAAACAATCTCGAGCTTTTTTCTGATCTCCTTTTACGCTACCCGTTCCATCTTGTGTTGGAAATTTAACACAGTAATAATAAGTAGAACAGACCGCTTTAAATTCCTGAATAAACGGGCGACCTAGGAACCAATTATAAGTAGACGGAGCATCGACAATTACAAAATCTAGCATTCTAGTTCGTCGAATCTCCGGATTTAGAGTTGATTCTAACTCGACTCCTAACCTAATCATACCATAGGGTCGGGTTACAGATTCCCCGAAACCCATAATGGTGTGATCACATGGTTCAATATAACTGCTCAAGTCCCCAACTTGCTTTTCCATTTGGTGCAAAGTGTTGATAAACAAAATGTTCGCATATGCTCCGATATCAACCAGGAGGCGGTGCACCTTCAAACCGAGGAGACGAGCACTGATGGTTAGAGAGTCATTGTGGGGGGTGATTATTCCGTTGAGATCATCTTCTGAAAACATGATTTGGTGAGAGAGTGGTGTGCTAGCTGATGTGCTCGCCACATTCACCTGATGGATGCTTTGCATGGCACGCATCTCCATCTTATTTTGTCTGTTCGATAATTTTGGTGCCTGATAACATCCACCCACTGGACCATAATCAGGACGTATCATATGGATTTCTTGACTTTCTCGACCTCTACACATAGTAGGAGCCCCTCTTTTGGGTATTTCAGACCTTTTACGGGATTGCTCGGGATCACTGTCAGATGTCTCTTCGGCCTTTCGCTTACCCCTATGATCTCCTGTTTTTTCCGCTCGGGAGTCTCTGCTCGCTGGCTTTTTTAGGAACTGGGTAAGACGATTATCTTCGTATAGCTTCCAAAGTTGACGAAGTAAATCGCGACAATCTTCTGTATTGTGCCCGATGTACTCGTGATAATTACAATATTTGGAAGCATTAAGCCGATGCTTGTCCATTATGATTCTTCGAGGTCTATCTAACATGTTCCGATCTTTGATTTGGTTAAAAATTGTTTCTGCTGAAACGCCCAGAAGACTTCATAGGGCGTTTGCTTCTGCTCTTTCTTCGAATGGTTTGAAAGATCCTGGGGGTTTGTACCCCCCCTCATTCATCACTTTCTTCCCAAAAACTTTCTTAGTTGTTGTTTCCTGGCCCAATCGTGACTGGGCGAGCAAATCCTGCATGGCTATGATCTTGGTTGCTCGCTCTCGGAATTCTGAATATATGTTCGGCCAGTCTTGATGCATGGCTTTCCACATGTCAGTATTTAGGGTCAGGCCTCCGACCACCGCAAGGATCTTGGCATCCTCTTCAACTGGGGCCCCATCATACAAACATTTATCAAATCTTTCGATGTATGCTCGATCTGACTCACCCCTTAGTTGGGAAAAATGCGCCAACCTTTGTTTTGGTGCTGGGCGAGCACACATGGATGAGAAATAGGACAGGAATTGCTGTCCCAACTGAGCGAAAGATGTGATGGACGCAGCGGGCAAAGTAGATAACCATCTATGTGCTCGATCACCCAAAGTCATGGGGAATGATCGGTATTGCGTCGCATCTGTGGCACCCATGGCTATCATAGAGTCTGAGTATTTGCTGAGATGAACATGTGGGTCTGACTCAGCATCGAACATGGGGATTGGTGGTCGGATCTTCGCCACTTTATCTTGTATTTCGGCCTCCATGATCGTCGGTGTTAGTGGCGAGCAAGGTATTGTGCTCACCCGAGGGAGTCCTTTAGTTGAGGCCAGGTCGGCCTGTAAGTCTTCGATGGCTTTCTGTATTTCCGCAAATTTTGTGGAACTGACAGACTTGGATCGGGGCTGTATCCCATCATGAGGACCTAGTGGGTCATGCTCGTGATGGGGCAGTCCCCCTTTCCAAGTTCGTGCTTGACTACCCAATCGATGATGGATAGACAATTTTGTTCCAGTCGATTTTTGTTCGGGATGCGGACGATCATGAGGATCTGAGGGAGCGGGCATGTTTATCGCCTATTCCTTCCCGGGATCCTGTCGCCTATAGTTGCCGATTCGGTCTTTGGCGGAGAGCCTCAAACGTCCAAACGCTGATGGTCTGGACCCTTGAGGTTGTTCGTCATCAGACATATCATCTACTTTTTTATTAGCCCGCTTCTGTGCAGCTTTTATCTTAACTTGCTCGCTATCAGGTGTATGCGAGCGTCGATCATCATCATCTTGAGTTTTTAACTTGGTCAACTCTTTGTCGGCCCTCTCTTTCTGTGATCGCAGCAAGAAAGTGATGGCCTTTTTTGTGGCCGCCGGATCGTTGGCAATATCTCCAAGATTGACGGTCTCCACTGTCTGATCTTTGTGAGGCTGGCGCTGAGCCTCTTTCCGGTCGTGAGGTCGACTTTGTCCCGACCTCTCTGTCTGTGTATTCCTAGATTGAGGCATTATATTTCTTTTTTCTGCCTCAGCTAACTACGGGATTGTGTATGGGTTGGTTTTTTGGTACCCTCCTTCTAGCGCCAATTTGTTGCGAGTCATTTTTTATGGAGAATATTATGTGGCTAATTCGGTGACAACTCACAAACAAAATATGCACGTGTAAAATAAACTGTAAATAAGAGGAATTTGTTGACCCAATTCGTCAAGAAATGACTACTCTGGGGGCGTACCAAGTCAGGGATGCAGTATTGCGAGTTTTATACGTACAATATATGATACATCTCATGAAGATGAATCGTTATGGATAAAGATGATTTTGAGAGTTGGTATATGAGTGCTATGGTTTTTTATGTGTATTGATGAACTCTCGAATTTTTCTGAACCTTACCCCTCTGGAAATTTTTTGTGAACCTGTTTCTTGTTGTTTTTTCTTCTATTTATAGTACTTTGACAAGCATGAGCTGGTTTGGCATGCATGAGCTGGAGACTTCGGGCCATGCAAGAACTCATGTAATGCTGCCACGTTTCCAACTTCGTCTTCCTGGTTGATCTTTGCATTTTCTTGTCTATAAGGCACTCTTTTGGTCGTCCAAATCAATCTTTTGCTCGACTGAATGCTTTGTTCGCCCCATTAAAACATATCAATTTTATGCCGGAATATTGTCCTCATCGAGCATACCTGAGTCCTCAGGTTGTCTGAGTCCTCAGGTTGTCTGAGCCTTCAGGATGTCTGAGCCCTCAGGATGTTTGAGCATCGAGCATACTGACCCCTCAGGTTGTCTGAGCCTTCAGGATGTCTGAGCATCGAGCATACTAACCCCTCAGGTTGTCTGAGCCTTCAGGATATCTGAGCCCTCAGGATATCTGAGCATCGAGCATACTGACCCTTCAGGTTGTCTGAGCCTTCAGGATGTCTGAGCCCTAAGGATATCTGAGCATCGAACATACTGACCCTGAAGTCACTTGACTCAGGCTATCTGATTTCTCCTTCCCTGATCTGATCAGTTTGACTGATCAGATCAACATCTTTTCAGGATCATACCTGTTTGCTCGGTTAGTCTGGCGAACATATCTGTTTGCTCGGTAGGCTGGTTGAACAACCTTGGTTGGTAAATGGCGAGCTGGCGAACAAACTTGTTTGTTCGTCAAGCTTCGTGCACACTTATCCATTGAGCGTGGTTATTTTAATAATTGAATATTACACGTGTCTCTCTTACGTGTTCGATTAATGCTGAATAATTATATCGAACACAAATGCTGAATAATTATATCGAACACAACACTAAGCAATATTTTATAGGCAATAATCACAGTTGTATAGGCATTAACGTGAACGGTTCTAGGAAATTTGTTCGTAAATAATTTATTTGTCTACGAAAATATAATACATATATAGGTTATTTTGCCTCCTGATATTTCTTAGTAGATTCATATCAATATTGTCGGTGAAGTAATTACCATCAATTGCTCCATAGGTAATTCTACAGGTGATATGTTGTAAAAATAAATCATAAAAATATGTAGACATGTCGTAAATAATTCTCACTATTAAGGAGGAAAAAAAATTGTTGAAAATTTTTGTAGCAAATTCTTTATTTCTTATAGTGTACTAACTAGAGTATAACATCATCTATTACGTAGGTTGAAGATAAAATTATATTATAAAGTAATATTAAATTTATCGAGAGTCAACATGATGATGCACTATATTTAATAATATATGTTATTTATATTTTAACAATAAAAATATTATTATAAATGAATTGAATGAATCAAATTAAATAAATATTTGAATTTAAAATTAATCATATGATAATTGTTTATCAAAAAAATATAACATGTTTTTTTTACCCTAGAAAATTATTTGAAAATCAACACCAGTCCCATTAAAACTTAACGGTTTAAATTATAAATTGAATGAAAATACTATAAATAAATTATTACATAGAAATTGGGTATTTCAAATAGTGATTTAGAGAGATATGAGATTGATTCACAATTAGTAGATAAAAAGAATTAGTCCATAAGTTCTTGAAATAACTTATAAATTTTAAAATTTTATTTATATCTTGTAAACTCTTAAAATAACTTAGTGCTTGTTTGTAAATTCAACAAAACTGAGTAAATGCACCTCTTTTCAAAAAAAAAAATTGTTAAACTCTGCTTTTAAAAAAAAAAGTATTTTCACTTCTTCAATTGAGTTTGAAAACAAACACTTATAAAATGTTAAGAGTTTAAAATAGATTTAACCAAATGGACAAATGGTTCCTTAGTTGTTAATTAATGGGAAATTTGATCTTTTTGTCCTGTAACTTTGATTCATTTTGATCTTGGTCCTACTAATTTATGGTTTTTTATCTTGGACCTGTAACTTTACAAAATTTGACTTTTTCGTCCTGTCACCGGCTATTGCAGATGATAGGACTAAAAAGTCAAATTTTTTTAAGTTACAAGACTAAAATTAAAATCCTTAAATTATGATCTTGGTCCTGTAACTTTACAAAATTCGACTTTTTAGTCATGTCACCTGCTATTGCAGGTAACTAGCCGGTGACAGGATGAAAACGTCGAATTTTGTAAAGTTACATGATCAAAATAAAAAATCGTAAGTTAGTAAGACCAAAATCAAAATGAATAAAAGTTACGGGACAAAAAAATGTATTTTCCCAAAGTAATCTAAGCCAGGAAAAGGAGGAACTAGATTATGACCAAACGCCCTTTTTACGACTTAATGATTATTTTGGAAAACTAGTATAGTACTGGAAGTAGTCTTGTTTAAATTGTATGCTGTTTTGGCGCTAAAGTTTTACTTTATGTCATTATCTATTTATTTAATAGTTTGTTTTATTTTACTTAACTTTATTTAAATATAAGTATATAACTTTTACCATTGTGTCCAAAAGCAGGTAAAAAGTCATATTTAGAGTTAGCTACTATCTCAAAAGGTTTGCAGAAGGGAAGAAACAGAATGTCGTAGAGAAAGAAGACAGATGGAAGCCTTAAACAACAAGCAAAACAATTCAACAAAAATAATTGATGAAACATTGAAAAATCTCGATAAAGATCAAACACAAAATATAAAAGAGAATATTTAATTTTACGAATTATTCTTATCAAAATAACTGATATGTATTCCCTCCGTCTCGGGATAACATGCACTCCAAAGTGGGCACAAAGATTGAGAAAATTTAATGATAAGTAGAATTTTGAGGGGTAATTTTTTAAACTTTTATATCTATAAAAAAAAGAGTTGAATTGTGTATATATATGGGAACAAAAGTAATGACATTTTGTGTAAAATTGTGGATATTGTAAGCAGTGGCGGATCCAGAAATTTAAAATAGGGTATGCACAATTATAAAAAATATTAATTTTTTTAAATCATAATTTATAAACAAAATATCGATAATTTATAATTTGAAAACATATAATATTAAGAGTTATAAATATTTTTTTATCTAAATAAAATATTACATTGTTCTCAACATATTTTAATATTTTGAAAGTGGTTCAAAATGTCATTGTTGCTCATTTCGTCAGTGTTTTCATAGTTCAGTTTGACAACATACTTTAGATTCTACACCACTATGTTATATGTAATATAAGGCTAAGTCTTTTGTGCACCAGGTGCATCGTGCACTCCATAGTGTATCTTGAAAATATACAATTTGTTGCACTAAAGCATTCAATTTTTTTACACTGAAACATGCAACTATTAATATGAGCAACAAGTAGCATGTTTCAGCATAAACAAATTTCATGTTGCAGTACAACATATTGTATATTTCTAAAAATATTATGAAGTGTACGGTGCACCTGGTACACATGAGACTCGCTCATAATATAGATATGAATAATTTTGTGTCGCACTGTGAAAATTTTGAGTGGTGCATAATCTACTAAAAATTCATTACAATCACTCATATCCAACTTTCTTATTTACACTTGCTGTTGTGGATCTGTCATTAATTACATACGTACATGAATATATGAATTGGTGAGAAATTGCAGAGGGGTATAATTTAATTGATGATAAAACAATAAAAACAAAAATATATAAATTAAATACTATAATATATATATATAAAGAATTATTTGAAAAAAGAGGGTATACACTTGCATACCCTTTGGTGTAGTTGGATCCACCTCTAATTGTAAGGATAAAGATTATGAAGGGTTTTCGATTTTGATGGTGTGCATGTTATTATGGGACGGACAGAAAAGAAAAATGTGTACATTATCATGGGATGGAGGGAGTAATACTTTGCGTGCCAAAAGATATTATCGAGTTCACCATCAAATTTATGTGAAATTTCTATGAACGTGATTCACATAAATTTTTGATATAGCTATAATATAAAAGCAAGGTCAAGGAGACACATCTTGAACAAGATTGCACACAACTCCACACTCGGTTTTCCGAATTAAATTAAAGAAAAAATATAGTATTACATACATATCAATGATATATAATCACACTAGCATGAATAGCAACACTATTATTACTTTATACCAAGGCAAATATTTCTTGTGCTCATCAGAGTGCTTCTTGAGTCGATTCGAGACGAACGTGTGTGCACACCCTGTCCGGTTCTCCCTTCGCCCACAAGATCTTCAAATCGCCTCTTTTGCTCCCGAGCGCCAGGAACGTACCTGCATCACAGATTGCAGATTCTCTTACACGTAAAATAACACGAACATCTAAAGATTACGAGAGAGAGAGTTACCGAGGGTAAAAGGGACAATGTAAAGCAGAGCAGGTTGGCCATGACCATCCATCAAGTTTAGTGCTACATATGTGATAAGAAGACCTGAAAATGGCAGCAAACAAAGTACAAATATTACAAAGTTAAGGTGCTTTCACATATTATTCCAATGAGTTAAAAAGTTTTAAGGTTAAGCAAATGATGTTTATGTATTATTGTTTTACCTAATCCATAAGCAAGCATAGCCCACAAAAAGTATCCACCTCTTAAGGTCTTATTTGCTAGCCAGTCGTATCTGCAACGGCAAAAACACATCAAACGATGATTAACCATGTTGTTAATTACTCGAATCCTTTTTAGGATTTGGCTTAATATCATTTTGTCACCTATAAGGTACCTCTTCTATCAAACTGGTGCATGTACAAATTCTTTTCTGACTGCATCTGCTACTACTCGGGATTGAGCAGTTGCAACCTGTACTTTGTTTTAATGGTTTTTTTCTGGCCAAAAGTCGAACAAGTGACTTGCACACCTATTTCTCAGGGGTATATCTGTCCATTCCACCACAATGACAGCGCTGATCCATGGTTCTTTCTGCAATTTCACCCCAGTATCTAAATGATATGTTTCAGCAATTTCTCAAGGGTATATCACAGTTATATTGTGCCCATATACGTTACTTTACTGTCATTGCATTTATTCTTGAATAGATGGATATACCCCTGAGAAACAGTCATGCACGTCACTCATTCGACTTTTTGCCGGAAAACCCAACTAAACCAAAGAACATTTTTCAACTGGTCATCCCGACTAGTAGAGGATGCAATCGGGAAAGACTATAAATTATACATGTACCAGTTTGCATGGAAAGTTGGTAAGAATAACAATTAACAAAGAACTCAAACCTAAGTGAAAATGCTACTAATAATCCAGGTAAGAGGATGTCCCCAAAGCCTATGATACTATAACCTCCCCATGGATCAAATAAGCGTGGAATCTTCAAAAGCATCGGGATCCCATCCTCGCCACTTTTATCCCCACGAGCTACCTCAAAAGACGTTGACGTCCAACATTTTGTATCATCTTCTTGAAATGGTTTACTAAAGACATTTTCCGAGAAATTGAGGTTCAATTATTACTCACCACAATCATCACACTCTCTTTGAACAATTTCTTGGAAACAAACACCCAAAAGATGTCGTAGATGAAAGCACAGCTCAGAAGGACTGTGCCCACCTGAAAGAGGAAAACCAAGACATAATTAATGTGTGAAAAAACTAAAATTTGCCTGGAAATATTGCAATGAATCAATTAGTTGAATTTAGGGAAATATTCGCGATTAGTCTAAGTTTACCTTGAGATTTGGAATCCGCACTATCTGAAGAACAGTAATTATCAGAGCAATTCCCTGATTGAACGAGACAGGGCATGATTAAATTTAGTCAGAGTCCAAAAATAGCTTATTAGTTGGTGTAAAATGAAATAGCTTATTTCGCGATCATTTTCTAGCAGGAGCAATGATTGTGCAGCGAAATGAAAAGAACATAAAATATGTAATGCCAGATTAAGTTGAATTTATTAAGCTTTATATTTTGATCTATAACAAACAGAGAACTGCTTATTAGTATCATTGGTTTCTAATATATGGAAAATGCACTGAACGATTATTACCTTGACAGAATGGCAACTAAGCAAGTCTGCAAGCCCTGTAAGAAAGGAGAAAAAAATAGAAAGATCTTACATGAATATTTTCATTGTTTAACTTCTGTAAAATCTTGATATTTAAGCTAAATATATATAAAAAAAACAAAACTCAATGATATACAGCATGTAAAAAGAATTGGTCTCACCTCTGCACCACCAATGCAGAAGAGAACCACCAAGAGTTCAATAAACCAGTATGACATCAGCTTGTAAATCAGAATCAAGAAACACGAGGCAAAAACAACAAACAAGATTGCAGATGTTGTGTTAATATTAACCACACTGCTTTCACCAGAGCTTGTAAAGCTTGGGAGATCGTCTGAACCATCCTAAGAAAAGTAAATAATACGTTTAGCAATAAAAGCAATTATCCAAAAAATAAAATAATAATAATAATAGTTAAGGCTAACCTTTAAAAACTTATCTTGCTCTATAGCTGCTTCTCTGGCACTCCATGCAGACCAATAAGAGGCACACAAGATGGTACCAACAGCCATCAACCAAAGAAATACTTCGGCAATGTCAACCACCGGTCTCCTTGGAGAGTAAAGCTGAACAGATACAATATAAAGAAAATATTATTTTTTTTAATCACAATATTGTCAGGCAATAAGAGAAGGGAAAAATTAGGAAGTTTTTAGATACATATTGTGTCAAAGAGATAGTTAAAGAAGTATGTTCTGCCGTATAAAACTTGAGAAACATTTTATGTTGCCAAATAACTGAAAGAAGATTTTCTGATGACAACACGATGTACAAGGAAATGTATCTTCCGGATAAAGAGTAACACTTGAGTGCACCAGTTGCACGGTGCACAACTAATACTGTTCAATGAAAACAACTAATATTGTTCAGTGAAAACAATTAATACTGACCAAATAATACCTTTTACTAAAACAACTAATACCATTTAAAAATGCACTTGCGTTGCTCGGTGCAACTGGTGTATATGCATGATACAGCAACCTCCCTAAAAAGATCTCGAACATATGTGTAAATATTTGCATTGAGTTGTGAAATACAAAATGTCACCTGATGAACCATTTGATAACATTTTTTCCAATGTAACACCAGCATGCTGTGGGAGCATGACAGCAGGAATCTTTATATCTAGATCAGTTTCATCAGGCTCACAAACCATCTTGTAAAGTTCTGCAGAGTTCAGAGATAACTGGGATTATTATAGCGACGTAAAAAGGCCAACAATTATTATATTACAAAGCATAAAATAGTTCTGTAGATGCACATGATTGGACTACGCCACCTTATACTCGTTATGAGGATATATTCACTCATTCGGTCCAGTCCAGTCTCTTGTTTGTGTTACATACAGTTTTACTATCAATATAAAATGCAAAATAACAATATATTTATAATAGAAGGCAAAACATGCAACAATATATTCATAATTGATTATTATATTGTTATAAATAAATTAGTCTATAATAAATACCTTTCTGGTTGTTTATAATGAGGACTGCTGAAGCACCAGCAGCTTCAGCAAAATTTGCCTTGGCTGTGAATTTGCAGCTGCCACGGTCCACCATTAAAACATCTCCGGTAAGCTGAAACCATCAAATGAAAAAGGGAAACAGAATTAATATCTGAGATACAATAAAATTCCATCCAAACAAAAAATTATTATCAGCACATTCAGGCAGGATCTGCAGCAACAACCTTTTTCTTAGGATAGCTACAGCAATCCCGAGGATCGGAAAGAACGAGGCGTGTTTGGTTAGCATTTTTCTCTTTTGATACTATTGTAGGGCCAAATCTAGCACCAACACCAACAAATTCATCGTCTTCGACGCCATCAACCCATGTTTGAACTTTTACCTGAGAGAGAAGTAACATTTACTATACACAAAAAGATCAACGAACAATCACAAAGGAGATAGTGATCATTTTTGTGCTTAAAAATGTCTTCAAGATGGGAAGAAATTTCAAACAACATTACGGGCCATCAGATAATATAACTTATCACAATAATATTTAGAATAGCTATCTGATAAGAGCAAACACTCGATCAATAAGAAAAAGAAAAAATTGGGAAGTTTTTGGAACTATCCACAAGTGGCACAACCACAATGGCTACTTAACAATGGCAATGTTCAAATAGGAATAAATAAGAAATTTTAGTGGTAAATTTATACTCCACTATAAGAAAGTTATGGATACAATCTATACAAGATATAACCCAGGTAGAGATATTATCATTAAATGCAATTCTGCATCTACACACTAATACACACTACACACACTTACATACACTAAACTGCACCACAGATGGAAATGAAAGTCCAATTCTTAGTTCCTCATTTATTAACTTACCTAAGAGAATCTAGAAATCAAGATCAATGAAACTCAATCAATCGTGTAAAATACAATACATGAAAAGAGAGAGGGGAAATGATAATGATGAATAATGATAAGGTTGATTCAATTCTAAATTGATCAATGCCATAAATAAGCAAAACGCAGAGAAATTTAACTCAATTACACCTGGAATCAAATCCAAACTACATTCTCCGATCCATTCCACATACGTACACACAAATCAAATACTAGAACACGAATCATCACGATTAAGCCTTTATGAACTTAAACCCGCAAATTAAAGTGAAACCCACATGATAAATACCAACCAAGTATGCAAGAAATGAAGCAATTGCTTAAATTACCAGCACAAAATCATTCTCACAACCGGGCTTTTTGGGAGTCAAATCGTCATCATGAACTATGTCACCGGCCCTCACTCTACCACCACAACTGCTTAAGAAAATCAGCAAAGCAGCCCATAAGCAAATCACCCTGCAAAGATCCATGAGCTAGTGTCACAAAACTAATCAGCAATCCCCCCTTTTGTTCTCGTATTTCACTGCATCACCATCCCTAATCAAACTTTAGAGAGGGAGAGAGAGAGGAGATTGCTTGGTTTTCTGGATTTACTGCGTTTGAAATTTATCCGACTGCAGTCAGCGTCATTCACATGTCCCCATACTTGTTCATTGTAAATTCAACAGGGGTCTTCGCATAAAATCAATTTTCCTGCTGAAAACCATATTTTTAACTAAAAAAACTAACTAATCACCTTAAATCCAGAGTTTAAAAGTAGGTTATAGTTTCTTTACTTTATTTAAACAACTTGTTCTCTCTTGTCTTAAATTTTGGACAAAAACATGAATAAACTTGGTTCACCGTGTTTTTAATTTATGGTATTTGATCCTACCCACAGTATAATACATGTCAATTTAGTGGTTTAAAAAAATATATTGAAAATGAGTGGAATGAGTCAAATAATCCAAATTCATAGCATAGATCTGGTTTATAGGAGATTAACTCTAAATTTTGGCAGTAGATTCTAAAATGATATTGTACATTATTGTCTCCTAATTCCTAAACTAATACTCCCTCCGTCCCGATTTTGTTTGTATGTTCACTGTTTGACTTGTGTTTTAACGAACAACATATTTATTACTTATTAGTATTTAAAAATGATAAAAAGATTTTTAATGTGGGTATAATAGTCATACCCTTTGTTTACCATGTAATTCCTTAAAAGTAATTTTATTATTTTATAGAAGATAAAAAGTCAAAATGAATGAAAGTGAACGAGTGAAAGCCTTGGAAAGTAATATGTGTAGGGATAAAGGTAAAAAAAAATAAAAAAATTAAAATATATAAAAGGTGAACATAAAAGTAAAAAATAAAACAATAAAGGGAAATTGTATTGTCACACCCGAAAAGTATTACTTTAAACTATGAGTAAGTCTCCGATAAAATTTGTTCGCAATATGAAATTTATATATTCACAATTGTAAGGCCGATTCTAGTGAAGTTAATATAAAAAAAACATGGAAACTGCATTACAAGTTTATTTCTTGAAATGAATTTTTGAATTTAGTCAATCTAGTCTCTAATTTATTCCTTTAATTCTTCTCTTCGTTGACTTTAACCTTGACTTGAATGACTTTTTGGAGCGGTCATTGTCTTGATCTTGTATGGAGTTGAAGTTGTGGATTTTAATCATTAATCCAAGGACTTGAAGTCTTGTTTTGGATCGTACGTGGCTTTTGGAGACTTTTTGGATGAACGCCTTCAAATGTTTGAAGATTGTCGTTGAATCTTCAAGAGTTTGCGAAGAAGATCGTCGAGGGTTGAACGAAGAATGCATTAGGAGAAACGTCTGATCGGAGGGGCTCAGCATCTTTGTATCTGATCGGATGCCGTCTCTGGACGATTTCTACGAAGAATGCTTTGAAGTTGGTAAAGAACCTCTTCAAATCTTCCAAGGTTGGATGAAGAACACCTTTGAAGAAACGTCTGATCAGAGGGGCTCAGAACCTTGGTCTCTGATCGAACACCGCTTTTGGATGCTTTGCAAGAAGAATGCCTTGGAGTTACTTCAAATTTTCAAGGAAGCTTGTAGAGAATTCTAGCTCTTCTCGTCTTGATCGGAGGGTGTTAAACTTTTCATTCTTGGGGTGCCACATGACAACCTCTGGTTGGTTGGAGGGATTCGATTGGCGTAATTAATGCAAATCATTTAATTTAATTAATTTGTCATTAATTTATTTCTATTTATGATGAAATATCAGTCCACCCCAGTCCAGTTTGAGGTAAATATTATATCTTTAATATGTTTAGTTACTTAAATATTTAAATCATCTTTAGTCAAATCATAACAAGTTCATAAATTAATTTATACTAATTCAGTTGAGCTCGAGCATGACAATATATATCAACTTCATTGCACCTAAAAAAACACCAAAAAGAACACTATGACTTGGATAATAAGAACAAATGTATCAGCAAAGAATGTCAAGCATTACATCCACAATGGATTCCTCCAGAATGTGTTGTGAAATGTGAATCATGACATCATGTTCATTTTCCAACATAAGATCAAACCAAAGTCTACAATCTCCCACATCTTTTGCAACAATCTGATCCAATGTTCTTTCTTGTGTTTGATAGAACTCAGATTCTCTCTGTATCTCATCAACCACAGCTTCTTCCAACGACGAACGATGATTGATTCTTCGTTTTTCGGTTGCTGATACGAGATGGGGTCGCTGTATTTGTAGTAAAACTTCGTTCACTCGATCGAATAGAAGCCTAGTGTCGAAATGAGAATCGGAAAATAGATGCTCAACTTCGTCGTACAAGGAAGAATTAAGCATTTCTTCGGAAAGTGGCCTAATTGTTGCAATTTGATCCCAGTTTAGGGAAGAAGTTTCGAACACGAGATGAATGTATTGGGAGATATTGTAGTCTCGTTCGTCTTGATGGGGCGTTGAATCGGACGAGCATTCTTCGAAGCAGAGCCGACGTGGTTTCAATGGACCTCTATCTGCAAATGGTGCAACAAGTTTGGTTATTTTTATGCATCCTACATGTAGTTTTAATAAAGAGAAGAAATTAAATCTGGTTTCTTACTATTTTGAAATATGATGATTGATGAATTATGGATATGATCTTGTTCAAAAAATTGATCCAGAAACCGGGCTTTCGTGTTCTTCCTGATGTTTGCCGCTTTCGGGCACGTTGAATCGATCGATACTTGGAGGAGTAGATGGAAAATCATTGTCCGAAACTGAATCCTGCAACCATAATACAGTTCAGTGAAAACAACTAATACTTTTCCGTGAAAACAATTGATACTTTTCAGTGAAACACCTAATACTGTTCAGTTAAAACAACTGATACTTTTCAGTATAAACAACTAATACTGACCAGCTAGTACCTTCAAGTAAAACAACTAATACTAAAACGAGATCATGTAGTAACACGTACCGATGTGGAGAGCTCATCGTTCGTGGCTTTGTAGTGAACGACGTCGTTCGTTTCTACGATCTTCACGTCACCTTGTGCTTCTTCATCACTACTAAGAATCGAAGACGAATCCGTCTTCGTTCCATCGTCATCACTCGACGCAGCCTCTCTGTTCATCCTCAACGGACTTATTCGTCGAGAAGCAGAACAACAATGGCTGTCCCTTCTTGGCCAACAATCTTGCTCGATCGAAGAGATTATGGTCTCAAGCCTTCTCGCCGATCTCCCCATTACCAATCTGTTACAAACAAGTCTGTTTGCTGCCAAAACTGCATCAACTCCATCTTTCTCAGAAAAATCGATTTTCTTGCGCCTAGTAGTATCGCTCTCCCACCGAGCGGTTTCTAGCTTAAGGCCAGCTCGTTGCTTTTCTTTCGTCCTTACGTTGTTAGTGGAAGAATTCGAGGGGTTCGTTGCATCAACGCCACGATGGACACAATCATCTCCAAATATTGATCTGCTTTTCTTCAATTTCTTCGCTATTTCTCCGACTGAGAAAGATATACGGACTCTGCTGCTCGATCGTACAGCAGCAGAGCTAACTGTTTCGCTCCGAGTGTGAGAATTCAAAGCTTCCAATGCATTGGAGAAAGGACTGGATTCGATTCTTGACACCTGATCAACAAAACATGGACATGATGTTACTTGAGAGTTTTCTTCAAATGGTATTAGTTGTTTTACTAAAAGGTATTAGTTGTTTTCACTGAAAGTATTACTTGGGCATCCACGAATACTTACTCGAATTCTTCGGCATTCTTCATCAAAACACCAACCCTGATGCATCTTTCCTGAATAATCTGTCGCAATAGATTCAAATTCACAATGTGAAAGTGTCAAAAACATCTTAAAATTGACACTACATACTCCTACTTACTTTAGTATGAACTAAAAATGCTTACCATTTGAGAAGTGGTCTCTCATCTCTTCAATTCTTGCCCTTCTCTTTTCCATCACTATTACAACTCAATTTACCTAAAACACCAAAAAAGTGTCATTCTTTAGAAACCAATCATCATCTTATCATAAAATAAGAAAAATGTGTGTGTGTGTGTGTTTTTTTTCTTTTTTTCTTTTTTTTTTTTTGGGGTTTACCTGTAGTTGCCGTATAGAAGATCCTAGGAAGAAGGTTTGTTTGTTTGAGGGAAAATGGAGAAAGAAAAATAATAAAGTGTGAATAATTTTTGTTTGTATGCAAAGATTTTGTAATGAGTGGAAAGAAGCATTAAATTGTGAAAGGTGTGACATTTGTGAGTGTGGTTAGAATAGGCAACAACTTGGGGTTTTCCTTCACCCACTGCCAATAGCAATATATTGATGTTGAATTTTTCTGGCTTTTGTCCCCTTTTTTTATTTTATTTTATTCAACATTGTTGAGGACAAATTAAATACTTGTGACTACTTTTGACCTATTGTTATTTAGCATGTACACACGCTCGCTATGTGGCGTCTTATCTTTGGTTATGCTCTATGTTGCATGGGTGCGGGTGCGTGGGTGCGGGTGCGACGACGATCTGATTTTTTGAAAAAAAATTCAGGTGCGATTCTAAGAAGATACGCCTCCTTATTTATTATTTTATTATATATAATAATATATAATACCTGTAAAATATATAAAAATAACAATTCATATATCATCATCAATATAACATATAAACATAATAAAGTTTTCAATCCAATTAAAAATTTAAAACTAGTCACATCTTCTGTTCGTGACTTTGTGTTGAAAAGGTAAGTAAAATAATTAATATTTTCTATTAAAAGTTTTTTTTCTTATTTTAAGTTTTGTGGGTTAATAAGGTAATTAAGCTTTCTTATTTTAAATTTTAAATTTTTGAAAAAAAAATCAAAAATAAAAAATGACCCCAGACGCACCCAAGACGCACCTGATTCGCACCCAAACGCACCCGGAGGCGCGTATCCCTTTTTTTTTTTCAAAATTATCCGTTGCGGGTCTGCGGATCCCACGCGAATCGCAGACTCTTGCACCAACCAGATCCGAATCTTGCATTTTAGTATTTTTTGGAGAATCCGTGCATTAGAGGTTATGCTTCATTTTTTACAAAGGTGGTACGGATTTAAGAGGGGCGCGGGCCCGACTGCTAAGTTATAAAAACTTGTATAGTTTGATTTATACTATTAATCTTATTTTTAATTCATGACATTTGACCCTACATAGAGTATAATACGGGTTAAGTTTAGTGATTTAGAAAAATGTGTTGAAAATGAGTAAAATGAGTTAAATAATCCAAGTTCATAGTATAGACCTGGTTCATGGGAGACCAACTCCTGCTAAGTTGTATGGATATCCGTGCACTGTGCACTCATAGTCCATTTTAGAATTGTGCAACTTGTTATATTGAAATATGCAATTTGTTTATAATGAAACGTGTAATTATTTTTCATATTAATAATTGTAAGGTTCAGTGTAAATAAGTTGCACTTTTAAACACAATAATTAATAAGTTGCATGGTCCTAAAATGCACTATAAATGTACGGTGCACCTGGATGCACATGAGACCCACTCGAGCCGATTGCACCCCTTGAATATTGAATTTCTTTTATTTTATATGTAAATGTAGATTTTTTTTTATTTAAACTTTTTTATCCCCTTTAGATTTAGATAAAAAATTAATTTCTTTTTCTTGTACCAAGAGCACGGCTAATTTCATTGAACAATTAAATAATATTATAGTCACAGGCGGACGCATAAGTTTTATCCAGTCAGGGCACAAATATAAAAAAATTTGTTATCGTGCATTTTATATATAACAAAAACTGATATGAGACGGTCTCATCCATTAGACAAGCTACAACCTAGCACAAATCATATACACTCCTCCCAAAGTATTAAATCGTCAATGCTCAAATTATGTCTCGTCTCACCGTGAAACTGTCTCATGCAAGTGTGTCTTATTATATAAATGTAAAAATATTTTTTAACAGTTTTAAATATAAAAAAATTATTAATTGTAACTTTGCGAATGATGATACATATCATATGAATGCGATAATCATATGAATTCAATAGTTATGAGTAAATAATGGTATACAATAACAACATATGAAAACAATTTTAGTCAGATCACCACTACTATATTAAAATCAAATCTAAGTAATAACATTTTAAAAATGTCTGAGTCTGGCTTATTTATTAAACGAGCCGAGCCAGACTTTATTAGGTCGAGACATAGACCCCTAGTCCGACCTATTCACACCCCTAAGAGTAGGGTTTATTTGTTTTAGGAATTGGGGATATAGCAATCATATGTTTAATTTTCATAAAAAAAATAATTTTGAAATAGAAAAGTAGTACTTGGTTAAATGAAAAGTAGTACTTGTTTAAATTAAAAGTATTGTTTAAATAATAGAAAGTATTACTTGTTTAAATGAAAGGTATTACTTGTTTAAATGAAAAGTTGTAGTTGTTTATATAGAAAAGTAGTACTTGTTTAAATGAAAAGTAGTACTTGTTTAAATGAAAAGTATTACTTGTTTAAATAGAAAAATATTACTTGTTTAAATAGAAAAGTAGTACTTGTTTAAATAGAAAAGTAGTACTTGTTTAAATAGAAAAGTAGTACTTGTTTAAATGAAAAGTAGTACTTGTTTAAATGAAAAGTAGTACTTATTTAAATGAAAAGTATTACTTGTTTAAATAGAAAAATATAACTTGTTTAAATAGAAAAGTAGTACTTGTTTAAATGAAAAGTATTACTTGTTAAATAAAAAGTATTACTTGTTTAAATGAGAAGTAGTACTTGTTAAAATGAAAAGTAATACTTGTTTAAATTAAAAGTAGTACTTGTTTAAATAGAAAGTATCACTTGCTTAAATGAAAAGTAGTACTTGTTTAAATAGAAAAGTCGTATTTATTTAAATGAAATGTATTATTTATTTAAATGAAAGGTATTACTTGTTAAATGAAAAGTATTGCTTGTTTAAATAGAAAAGTAGTAATTGTTTAAATAGAAAATTTTACTTGTTTAAATGAAAAGTAGTACTTGTTTAAATAGAAAAGTACTACTTGTTTAAATAGAAAAGTAGTACTTGATTAAATAAAAAGCATTATTTGTTTAAATTAAAAGTATTACTTGTTTAAATAGAAAATATTGTTTGTTTAAATGAAAAGTAGTACTTGTTTAAATAGAAAGTATTACTTGTTTAAATAGAAAGTAGTACTTTTTTAAGTAGAAAGTAGTGTTTGCTTTAAAAAAATGAATTTGTAGGACATATACAATTTGAAAAGAATATAATCATTTATTTATAATTTATAAAGTAAAAAATATATATAATTAGTATTTTAAAGATTATTAGATAGTTAAATTAAATAAATGAAATAATTTTAAAAAAAAAAGTGTAAAAAAAATGAATTAAAAAATAAATAAATATAATTTTTAATATAATACAATTTAATTTAAATTTATAAATAAATAAAAATTATAATTATTATATTAAAATGTGGTTAAATCATTAAATTAGATAATTGAAATAAAGGATTTTTAAAAAATTAAAAAAAAATGATTTTTAGGACATATAGAATTAATTTCATTAAGTAAAACACAAGAAAGCGAGTGCCCGAGCGGTTTGATCCCCGACCAGACGCCCATAGGTCTTGTGTTCGGTCCCCCTTAGGAGTGAAAATTTATCTCATTTAATTGGGAGGTTTGGGGGCTTATATATGATAAGCTTGGTGGTTGGGTTCGAGATGGTCTATGGTTCGGGTGGTTCGGTGCCCACCCGGGCGCCCCCTGGGCTCGGATTCGAACCACCGTGAGCCTTTTTTTTTTGGTAAACTCACGCTTTAGCGACGGATTTAACGACGGAATAACGACGGTTTTTTTTTAAAAAATAATTTTTTTAAATCCGTCGTTAATACCGTCGCTAATCAGCGACGGTCACAAAAAAACCGTCGCTACGGTTAGTGACCCTCGATTCAACGACGGATTTTTTTCCATCGCCAAAACTGTCGCTAATGTCGTTAGCGACTGTTTTTTCCGTCATTAAACCCCATTTTTTTTGTAGTGGTTGTACATTAGGTACAGTGCACGATGCACCTGATAGACATTACTTCCGTCGAAAATGGTAGTGTTAGTGACTGAGGAGCCTGTAGAATCATTGTTAAGATGTGTAATGCAGTAACTATTTATTTATTTTACATATTTTACAATTGACCATGAACAGATGGACTTTTTGTAACACGGATTAAAATTACATTTTAATAGGATCATTATTAGTTCGAGACAGTGATCAACATTGTAGTTCGAGACAGTGATCAACATTGTTGGTCATTTTTTGTTCAAGGTATTATATTTTTTCGTGATCAATTTTACTTTTTTTATTGAAAAAAAAAATGTTCGCAAAATTCTCAGTCGTTTGAGACGAAAAGTACAATTAAATTAATATTATTAAGGGTTAATTCTAAATAAATACACTATACCAAATATCAATTTAATCACGACCTTCAAAATTATTGTATAAAAGTCCAATCTTTGATGTTGTTGTAAATTAATACACATTATTTTTTCAACAACTGTGAAGAGACGATGTGACTCACCGAAACTATTATTTTTGTTATGTCAGACTATACGTAGGATGAAATGTCTAAATCATAAATATAAAAAATATTTAAAAAGTGAATTAAAAACAAAATAAAATAAATAAAATAAATTATTTAAATATAAATTCCAAACCTTAAAAACTAATTCTCGTCGTCAATGTTTCAAAATTAAAAATATTCTCATGTTCCAAAATTAAATGTAATCCCTTAGTTTCTTTTCCCTCATTCAATCGACCTATTGTCTATTGTCACTCTCTCAACCCCTCACTTGTTGTTCTTATTGCAGTCGACCTCCTTAAATGAAATTTGTAAATTATTTATTGAGATTTGATCAATTTTACGAAATGGATATAAATTTTATTTTTTTATTTATATTTTAATTGTTTTTTTTTTTAGATTTTAACTTCTTTTAATTATCATTTTTGTTTTAATTATTTTTGAAAATGTGTAATATTATGTGGAATAATTTAAAAAATATTATTTAATATGTATCATTCTAAGTGGCAAGTATACACATGCTTCGGTGAGCCACGTCACCTCTTCGCGCCCGGAGAAAGAAAAAACATGTATCAATTTGCAACAATATCAAAGGTTGGGTTTTAATACAAAAATCTTGAAGGTAGTGATTAAATTGATATTTGGTCAAAATGTCGTGTATTTATTTAGAATTAACCCTACTATTAATTACATTGCAAATTTGCAATTGAAATTTTTAGTACAATTTGGTATTATTATGTTTGCTCTTGTGAAGTAGTAGCTCTCTTGATTGCATTTCTCTTTAAATGCGCCAACTTAGGTTGAATTCTGGGGTTGAACTGCAATATTGAGCTATACATCTTTACTAATATATGACTTCAAATTGGGGGAAGTTGCTATTTATATTTATCTACTTGTATTCAACTCTTCATGATTCTTCATGGGCAAATATAGAAACAATTGGAGAAGGTGTTATGAATAGGGGTGGTATACCGTATAGTATCGAAAATACTGTCATATAAAGTAATATCGTATCGAAATTTTTGGTATTTAAAAATTGTTACTGATATCGGTAAATAAAAAATACTTATTGTACCGAAAGTCTAAACGATGTCGATATATACTGTCCCATATCGAAATTTTGATATACTATTTCATATAGAAATTTTAGTACACCGATTATTTTTACCGAAATACTAAAATTTTAAAATATGCATACTATTACCGTACTAAAAATTTACTAAGTGCGGTACCAATTCAATTCAACAACAAATAAAAAAAATTACATTTTAGGTATTTTTCGTTCGGATTCATCTTTGATAACAATTTTTTTTTATATTTTTTCCACCCCTGACTATGGATTGTAGTGTGAAGATTTGTTTTGGGGATTGAATCGGTATTTTCACCAAAATATTGTGAAGGAGGTTTGTTTTGTGGGTTAAATCTTGTACTTGAGTCTCTATTACAAATATCTCACGCTCGAACATATTAATCTATTTACATCTCACTCGACTGAGAGATCAACTACACGTGAAAAGGGACTTCCTTCATCTCTATTTTATCAAAAGAAGCAAATGGTAGACTCATTATTCTTTTTTTTTAAAGAAGTAGACTCATTATTCAATATCTCAGCAGAAGGTGTTATGAATAGGGGTGGTATACCGTATAGAATCGAAAATACTGTCATATAAAGTATATCGTATCGAACTTTTTGGTATTTAAAAATTCTTACTGATATCGGTAATGAAAAATACTTATCGTACTGAAAGTCTAAACGATGTCGATATATATTGTCCCATATCAAAATTTTGATATACTATTTCATATAGAAATTTTAGTACACCGATTATTTTTACCGAAATACTAAAATTTTAGAATATGCATACTATTACCGTACTAAAAATTTACGGTACGGTACCAATTCAACGGTAACACCGAAAAAATTACATTTTCGGTATTTTTCGGTTCGACTACTGCATAACAATTTTTTTTTATATTTTTTCCACCCCTAACTATGAATTATAGTGTGAAGATTTATTTTGGGGATTGAATCAGTATTTTCACCAAAATATTGTGAAGGGGGTTTGTTTTGGGGGTTAAATCTTGTACTTGAGTCTCTATTACAAATATTTCCCGCTCGAACATATTAATCTATTTACATCTCACTCGACTGAGAGATCAACTACACGTGAAAAGAGACTTCCTTCATCTCCATTTTATCAAAAAAATGGTAGACTCATTATTCTTTCTTTTCTTTTCTTTTTTTGAATGCAGTTGTAAGCGCTTTTTTTTTTTTAAAAAAAAGACCTACTTTTTATTGTAAAAAATGTAACAGCCTAAATGTAACAGCCTAATCAATTGCCCAATTTTTCCAACAACCATATTATTTCATTTTCCCTCATGATTTTCAGTTACCTTTCTAATAATGATTAGAAATGGCAGTTACAAACTGAACCTTTGAATTCCTTTCTCTTTTCCTCTCCCTCACACGTAAACGACAGTTTTTCATCCTCTACCCTCAGCAAAATTTCAGGAAAATATCAGTTCTCTCATTCCCTCTCCACTCAACAAATTCCAGCTTTCTATCAACCTCTTCCACATAACAAAAAGGAGTTTTCTATCAAGCGGAAGGCATCTTGCAACCTCTTACTTCTCACTACTGATAATTTTCTCCTTAATCTAGTTGCAAGGTAATCTATCTATTCTATTTCTCCTTTGTTTTCTTATAATCATTGTACTCTGTTTTTCTGAAATATCTATATATATGTGTGTGTGTGTGTAAGGTGTTTGTATACATTGATTAGATTAGTTGGGAATGGATTTTGGTGATAAGAGGAAGTATGATGAGAAGATGATATAGTGGTCAGTTTATATGTGGTCAGATTTGTTCCATAATGATTTATGCAAAGTTACATTGGAGTAATTTATTTGTAAATTTGATTATTGAGTTGTAGTTTTCTGGAATTTAAATTGGGATTTAGCTAGGGTTCTGATTTTGGGGATTACTTTGCCCCAAATTGAGTTCCCATTATTTATAATTAGGTCCCTAATAACGTGTATACGCCCTAGCCTTTTCATCCTTGGAGTTTTATCAATTTCAGTAGTTGGCTACATGTTAGATGTCATACTAATTAAATATCTACGATTACTAATGCAAGGCGACGACAACTACGAGAGCTAGGCCGTTCAAGGCTTTACTCGTCGCATCTACATTCGTATATTCGAGGTGGGGTTTTCTTTCGATGTTCTACAGTGGTTAGTAGAACAAGTTGTTCATTGTTTAATATTCTACGTGTTTTGTTGAATGTGTGTCTCGTACGTGTTATGCTCCATGTAAGTTTATGTTCCATGTTATGATACACTACATGTTATGTTCCATGAAATTCTATGTTATGAAGTCTAATAGTCAGGGACTAGTTCACGGGTCCGGGACCATATTAGTTGTCCTCGTGAATGACCAAGGTCTTTTATGATCTTGGGAAGGCCCGCAGTGCTCCATGTTAAACTTCACGTGTGAGAATACCAAAGTCATTAAAACAGCTTTGGGAAGGTTCACAAACTTTACATGTGAGAATACCAAAGTCATTAAAACGGCTTTGGGAAGGCTCACAGCTTTACGTGTAGGAATACTAAAGTCAATTAAACGACTTTGGAAAGGCCTACAACTCTGACAAATTCTATGTGATGTTTGCTTCGATGTGTACAACTCATGTTTATTTAACTTGAGCAACTGAGTCCCACTGAGTGTGAATTCATACTCACCTCATCTATTTACAAATTTCAGGTTGAGGAGTTGGGTGATGAGGAGGGGGGTGGATGACGATTCTTTAATTGAATTTTCTTTTAAATGATAAATAAATAATAGAAGTTTGATGTCTCCGCTGCTAAATCAAAGTAATTGTAAATTAATAGCCGTTGTTCTTTACCGTTAGGGTATTTTCAAATTACTAGCCGTTATTTCTTATCGTTATGCATTTGACATTTACATGTTAGTTGCACCCAAGTTAGTTATTCTAACTACTTTATGAAAAGTCTGTTTTATGAAAATTGGGGCGTGACAGCAGTAGACTCATTATTCAATATCTTAGCAGAAGGTGTTATGAATAGGGGTGGTATACCGTATAGTATCGAAAATACTGTCATATAAAGTATATCGTATTGAAATTTTTTATATTTAAAAATTCTTACTGATATTGGTAAATGAAAAATACTTATCATACCGAAAGTCTAAACGATGTTGATATATACTGTTCCATATCGAAATTTTGATATACTATTTCATATAGAAATTTTAGTACACCGATTATTTTTACCGAAATACTAAAATTTTAGAATATGCATACTATTACTGTACTAAAAAGTTACGGTACGGTACCAATTCAACGGTAACACCGAAAAATTTACATTTTTGGTATTTTTCGGTTCGACTACTGCATAACAATTTTTTTAATATTTTTCCATCCCTAACTATGGATTGTAGTGTGAAGATTTGTTTTGGGGATTGAATCAGTATTTTCACCAAAATATTGTGAAGGAGGTTTGTTTTGGGGGTTAAATCTTGTACTTGAGTCTCTATTACAAATATCTCTCGCTCGAACATATTAATCTATTTACATCTCACTCGACTGAGAGATCAACTACACATGGAAAGGGAGTTCCTTCATCTCTATTTTATCAAAAGAAGCAAATGGTAGACTCATTATTCTTTTTTTTTAAAGCAGTAGACTCATTATTCAATATCTCAGCTAACATATATGATCGACATTTATTTTTAATGTAATTGTCTCAGACTGTGGAACGTATTAAAATCTTTAGGTGCATAATTATTATTAATTTTAATGAGTTATGAGTTGGTGATCCTCCAAAATAGGGAGTAAATATTATAGGGAGTCAAAGCCATTCGGTTGTCCCATATTGGACCTCGCCATATCCGAAATTCATCGTACTACTCTAACATTTAAACCATTCATTTCTTTATATACAAAAATAATTGATGCTCATTCATTGTTTGCAAAGGTAAAATCGTAGGCATTTAATCTTTTCTACTCAATAAAGAGTGATAAAGTTTTTATTAAGCAGAAATTGCAAAAACAAAATTTATTTTTGTCACTTATTAATTTCAAGAACTTAAGTTTTGATTTTTACAGGGTAGATACTGAACTATCAATTTATTGCAAAAAAAATAATTCGGATAATTTTAAAGACAAAACAAGAGAGTATTTCACTGTATCAAAATAATAATAATAATAACTAATTAATTATTTTTTATAAAGCAGTACTCAAACAATTATAGACAAAATAAAAAATAAGCAGTCCGAAGAATTACAAAGAAGAACTACTAATTAATTATTATCAGGTTGACTTTGGACTGGTCAAATGGAGACAAATTAAATTTACTATCAGGAGCAATTACTTCACATGTTCAAAAATCAAGGAAATATTAAGAAAGATATAAAAGTTATAAAATAATTAAAGAAAATAATATGTCATTAAAAAAAAGGAGGCAAGCAGGAAAAAGATAGATGCTCCATATTCAAGAGGGATGCACTAAATGTGAAACAATTTTAGCAACAAACATGTTCCACCAGTCGAGTCAGTTCAATAAAAAAATAAAATTATAAAAATAATAAACAATATCACTATTAGTTACTAGGTTTCAATAAAAAGAAACATTACTCTCCACTAATTTTATACTGATAGACATATATAGTAATAAATATTACATTAATCACAAATTTTAATAAACGTGAAATAAGAATAAATACTAAATACTCACCCATTTGACCATGAATGTAAAAGAGTTAATTATGGAAAAGAATACATAGGTTGATAAGGACAAAAGATTATTGTCGTGATACCCTGTCTTTTATTTAGGGTTGAAAATGAAAGGAGTCCGATGCAAATCGACAAAAAATCCCCTTTATTTTGTCTTTAAAATTGTCCGGATCCTTTTTTTTGCAAAAAATTAATAATTCGACACTTGCCTTGTAAAAGTTAAAATTGAGTCCTCAAAATGCAATAAGTGGCAAAAATAAATACTATTTTTACAATTTATCCTTTTATTAATTAAAGGGAAACATTCCTATGAACCAGGTTCGCACTGTGAACTATAATTCAATATGACTCATTTTAAGGAATGAGTTAACCCGAATTTTCGCCCCCAATCCCATTCCACGCTCATTCGTAGCTATTCTCGCGTAGTCGCGTAGCTGCTCTCGCGGTCATCCCATGCTCATTCGTCGATGTTCTCGCGCGTCGCACCGCTGCTCTTGCGGTCATTCCATGTTCATTCGTCGCTGCTCTCGTGGTCATTCCACGCTCATTCGTCGCCCTCACATCACACAATGAAGATGAAGGTGTAGGGGCAAATAGCACTATGAATGATTTTGAAGGGAAAAACTTCACAACATGTACTAAAACTCATTCCACATTGTAATCATGCCTTCACTAGTGACAGTGATAGTTTTTTGCGTAATCGTAATACCTTTACCTCATAACAATGATAGTTTATCGTAATGATACGTATTAAAGTGTCACAAAGGACACCTGGTAGCTTTTTCCGAAGAATAATGATATTTTTTTTATCCAGAACAATGATACTTAGTATAACATATAGTGACGGTGATAATTTTTCTAAATAATAGTGATAATTTTTCTGAGTAACAGAGATAATTTTTATGTGTATTGGTAATGATTTTTTTTATACCATTGATAATTAGTATTACAGTGAGAATTTTAGGCGAATGACGAACAACAAATAAATAAACAAAAAAGACGAAACAGTGAAAAAAGATGAACCTCAAATGGTAGTTTTCGGCGACGATTTTCAGCTAGGCATTTCCCAATCGCAATTTGTAGAGGAGAAGTGAGAGAGGTAGTCTCCGTGCGAGGTAGTTTCGGAAGGTGCAAATAAAAATTTTGCAGAAGTAGTTTTGCTATCGTAGAGGAGAAGGGAGAGAATGAGCCTTTGACTTTAATTAATACGGGATTTCTCTGTTTTATTCATAGAATCATAGGAGTAGGTTTTATTTCAGTTAAATTTAATGCACAAGTCCAATTGTGATTTAAATGATTTAATCAAACAAAATTCTAAGTTTTGTTGCTAAAACATTAACAAAATGATGTGTTTATGGAGAAATTATTCGGTTTCTGCAATACTTCAGTAATTATATTTTATTTTTCCAGATTTGTGTACGGATATATGATTATAGTCCTCTTCATTTGTCCCGCTTACATGTTTCTTTTAAATAAATTGAAAGTAAAAATGATTATAATTAAAACATTAAATTTTTATTTTATTTTTTAAATTTTTCCCTTAATTATGTTTATTAATTTTAAAAAACAATTACTAGTATCATGTTACATTAGATAGGATTCATAGGATCAAATGATGAAAGTAATATATCTACATCAGTTTATCACAGACTTCACAGTGTAAAGCCTAATTTTTTGGGTTTCTCATGAACTGTAATTCTATTATGCTACTTTTTTATATTTTGTGGTGTTTATTTTACAAAAATTGGACTAAGGCTGGGTGTGTTTATTTTACAAATAAAAGTCAATTGTCGTTGATATTTATTATTAATATTAAATAATTATAGTAATTAAATAATTGATATTGTATAAAAAAATTTAAAAATTGGGCGGCCCGTAGCTTGTCGGGCCAAATTGATCCAAGCCCATCATACTTGTGGGCCAAATGGGTCGGGCCAAATTGGTCCGATCTTTTTGGCCCCTCTAATTTTTTAGCTCAACCATACGTAGCCTCGGCTTGTCCATACAAAATCTATTTAGTTGGGTCATCTAAGCAAATTTCCTAGCTTCGTCAATGATTAAGACTATAAATTTCTATAAAGAAATTTGGATGGACATATTACTTTTTCTGTCACACAAAAATAAACTTGCTTAATATCTTCTTTTTTTATTCATCTCACAATAGTTTTGTTGCTATATTTAAAATAGGGCGGCAAGTATCCTGTGCAATACGTTGTATATTTTTAAAATACACTATGGAGTGCACGATGCGCCTATTGCATACAAGACCCAATAAAATATTATGACCTTTAATTTTATTTGATAAATTATGTTAGGATTTATTATTGTTTTTATTTTATTTGATATATTTTTTTTTTATAACTCGGTATCCGGTCCAAGGACCGAACAATTGTTAATAATGTAAATTTTGTAAAGTAAATAAAATAATTAAAAAAATCATGGGTTGAACTGGCCCGTGAGCCCATACTACGCTGAGCACCATTTCTATAGGCCATATTAAAAGATGGGCTGGCCCGACCCTACCCATTAACATGACTTGACCCGATGGGCTGGGCTGGGTTGGGCCGAGAGGCCCAATTTGCCACCACTACCACTACGTATCCCTATTAAGTTTTTTTTTTTTTTAAATAAAACATAAAAGTTATATTCAAGTTGGACCACTGAAGATGAAAAAGTCTTTCCTCCTTTCCTCTGCACTATTAACCATTTGGCTAACAATATATATAGTGTATATTTTATGCAACAGGCAATATTTGTAAAGAATTTTCTTAAAATGTCAGGGGTAGTGTTTCTTCAACTACATCAATCATCTATTAACTGTACACGTTTCTTCAAAAAAAAAAAACTAGAAATAGTCTAATAACATTTCTTTTTTATTCTTTATACAAAATTTATGTTTGAGAATGTTTTTTAGATCTAACATTTCTTTTTTGTTTTTTTGTTCTTTATAAATGATAATTTTTCTTTTATGTTATTTTTTTATGAAATTTGGGACAATTTGAGTTAGGATTTTCATGCAAGCCACGTTCAAATATTATTCAAATATAATTAAATAGTAATTCAATGTGATTTCTTCAAATTAAATAGGAGATGATATACGTTCAAATATTATTCAAATATCATTAAATAGTAATTCAATGTGATTTCTTCAAATTAAATAGGAGATGATATATTTTATTTTTCTTTGAGCATTATTCACGTCATAATCATGTCTTCGGCGTCATTTTTCAGATTTATTAATTCTCTTTTCTTGCGTAATAGCTCTTCTGATTCTCACCTATCCTCTAATTTCACTATATGCGTCACCTCCATTTCTAATCTTTCATTTGAATAAAGTATACTTTTAAAAATTTTACTACTGTTTTAATTTCCATCTTTGTTCAAGTTTTCAATAATTTTAGTAAAGAATGTTACGGTGTAACATATACGTGTCCACTACTTTGCTGACTACATTAAGAGTAAGAGAAAATCACCCACCTTCCGTATTACACTAATAAAAAACAATAATTATTTTTTTTTCATTTAAAAACTCTTCCCCTTTGATTCGATGAGATCCTAACCGGCCACCTCATGAAACATCATCATGTTGAAGCCAAAAATCTAACTGGACACATCATGAAACATCATCATGTCGAAACCGATGTTGAATATCTTTGTAAGAGCCGTGACAATATGTGAATGTATAATGACATATCTTATAAGAGAATGTTTTTTTTTTCTTTATTTTTGTGATTTTAAAAAATATATTCAAATATTGTTTTTATATAAGTAAAAAGTAAAGACAACTAAAATTTTCACAAGTGGTATCGATTTACTTTCTCACAAAAATGATGGTGTTGGCTGGCTTTTGATTTGTTTCCCTGATAAGAAAGCATAAAATATATTATTTGGAAGATTGAATATTTATTTATAATTTCTATAGTTCGATTATTTTTTTGGGTCATTTAATCGATGACCGACATTGTTTCATCTATTTATATGAAATCAATCCCCAAATAGATGGTGGGTAATTTTTTATTCAACAGTTATAAGAAAATTTTAAGAACATTGAACCATTTTTTATATAATCTTAAACTTTATGAAATATACATTTACTATGTAGAGAGTTCCACATGAGTTGAGAAAAAAAAATTACATGTGCAAGGTAAAATATCATGTACACCTTATGTATTGTACACTATTATTGCTATTGTTTATAAAAAAATTTAATATTTTACAAATTATATTAGGACGTACCGGCAATAATAATGGTATTATTTGATGCAATAGGTATCTCCTCTATCTTCAAATATATTATGGAAGACAAATAAAATGATTATATGTAATCATAATCATTTAAATTATATACTATTGAGTTTTTTTAGATAATTTTTCAAATTATAAATCTAAAAAAAAACAATATATGCCATAGCGTTTGGCATCATTAATAGGATCTTCAATTGGCAAAAAAAAAATCTATTTATATCGATGTGAAATTCTAGTTCATGAAGCAAATCAACACTCTTATAAATCAGGTTCACACTATGAACCTATTTTGAGAATGGATTGACCCGAATTTTCGCCCAATTCTCATTCTGCACACTACTCATTTCGCCCCACTGCTCATTCCACCGTTGCTTGCCGCCGTCACATTCCAGTTGTTCTGGCGTCGTCGCGTCGCTGCTCTCGCGGTCATTCCACGCTCATTGGTCATTGTTATTCTAGAAAATTCTCACTATTATGCTATAAAATTATATATGTTATTTTATGAAACTCTCACTGTTATGCTAAAATATTATCACTGTTATCCTATAAAACTCTTAATGTTATGCTATAAAACTCTTACTATTCTGTTATTAAACTATCATTGTTATTCTTTAAAACTCTCACTGTTATTAAAAAAAATCTCAATATTATTCAGAAAAACTCTCATTGTTATTATATAAAACTCTCACTGTTATGCTGTAAAATTATCATTGTTATTGAATAAAACTCTCAATATTATGTTATTAAATTGTCACTATTATTCTATATAACTATCACTGTTCTCCACCTACTCTTTCTAGATCTCAACTTTTGTTTGGTGAATTTCGAAAAATTAAAGACGTTTTTCTATTTCCATGGAGAATTACGAGCAATACAAGTGAATCTTCAATTGATTCGATGTAAATAGGGACGAGAAGATATGTCAGGCGGAGCTACGACACGATTTTGGGGGAGATGATGGAAGAGAAGGCGGCGACGACGGTGAGGCTGATCGATTCCGACGGTAACAGGCTGCTGACGTTGGAGGATTTCATGAGGATCGTGAAAGGCGCAAAGGAAGAAGAGAGGGAGAACGATTTGAAAGAGAATGATATATATCTGACTCATTTGTAGTGTATGGGTTAGGTTTAACCCGGGTTCATAGCATTAACCAGGTCTATATAAGTTTTTGTCTTTATGATTAAGACATATAGTTAAGGGTAACACTCCTGTGAACCAGGTTCACACTATGAACCCTAATTCAACATGACCCATTTTGAGGAATGGGTTGACCTGAATTTTCACCCCCAATCCATTCACTCCAATTCGCCCCATTCACGCTTGTGTCGCGCGATTGCTCTTGAGTCGCGGCTCAATCCATGTTGCGCCGCGTCGCGCCGCGCTCATTCCACGCCGCTGCACCTCGCTCTTCCACGCTCTCACATCACACAATGAAGATGAAAAGGTGAAAGAAAAAATAACACTATGAACGATTGCGAAGAGAAAAATTTCACAACATGTACTAAAACTCATTCCACACTGTAATGTACCTTCACTACTGACAATGATAGTTTTATACGTAACAGTAATACATTTTCTTCGTAACAGTGAGAATCTATGTATGTAACAGTTAACCTTAGTATAGCATACAATGACAGTGGTAGTTTGTCTGATTAGCAGTGATAGTTTTTCTGAGTAACAATGATAATTTTTATGTGTATTGTTGATAGTTTTTTTTTTGCATACCATTGATAATTTAATAGTATTATAGTGAGAGTTTTTATAAATAGCAGTGGTAGTTTATGTGCGTAGCAGTGATATTTATTATAGTATACAATGACAATAATAGTTTTCTGCGTAACAGTCAGAGGCGGATGCACATAGATCAAAGGGTATGCAAGTGCATACCCTCTTTTTTGCTAAATAATTTTTATATATAGTGTATTTAGTTTATATTTTGATTTTTGAGTTATAAAAAATATATTTTATTTTAATTTGCAATTTTTATTAGGTTAGGTCTTGTATTTATTAGGTGCACGATGCACTCCATAATATATTTTAGAGAATACAACTTATTGCATAAAAATCATACAATTTGTTACATTGAAACTTGCAATTTGTTTTACGAACACATGTTGCATGTTTCAGTGTAATAAGTTGTATGTTTCTAAAATTTACTATGGAGTGCACTGTGCACATGAGACCCTCTCTATTTAATATTATATATTTTCAAATTTTCAACTGTTTATATTTTGTTTGTAATTTTTTTAAGGAGTAACACTTGTGTAAGACGATCTCATGGTGAGACGGAGTATAATTGATAATGACGCTTTAACACTTGCACTTTGAAAAGGGTGGGTGACCCGTCTCATGTGTAAGATCATTTCGTTTTTGTGTTTTTAGGACGTGTTTTACATTTTGAGTTTTATTATTTAATTTTTTTTAGTATTATTATAATTGTGCATACCCTGTTTAAAATTCCTGCATCCGCCACTGGTAACAGTGAAAGTTTTTCTGTGTATTGATGATAATTTTTTTTCTCAGCGAGGCGTTTGTAGTCGCGATTCGGAAAACGAAAATGAGAGGTAGTTTTCGGTAGTTTAGGAAGAGAAAATGAAAGGATTTCGCATAGGCAGTTTTGCAGTAGCAGAGGAGAAGGGAGAGAGGAGAAGAGAAAAAATGAACTCAAATGATATATATTTAACCCATTTATAGTGTATGAGTCAGGTTTAACCCTGATACATAACATTAACTAGATCTATATAAATCTTTGTCCAGATAGTGAGCATGGCTGGTAAGCTTCCTATAGAGAGAGGTTTATTTTAAGTGACTTTTATAAATTAATTTTTAAATTTAGTGAATTTTAAAATCCTTGTAAATAGTAAGTGTGTTTATTTCAAATTTTTTTAGTAGGATAAGATTTAATGTTAGATAAACTCAATGCGTAAAAACGAATTCATAATTTGAATATATAAAAGTGTAAAAAAAAATAAGTAATTGTATTAGAAAGTGTGATAATAAATTTATAGGTGTTCACGTGATGGTCTTTTATTGAATTTTAAAACTCCAAATTGAAATTATAGTTTGTTTGCAAACTCTATTATAAGAGTGAAATCGCTTATTTTTTTAAAAAGTTAGAATATAACAGCTTTAAAAAAAAAAAAAAAACTTTTACTCAATTTAGTAGAATTTGCAAATCCATGTCCCTCATACTTCGAAAATTGATGTTGTTTTTTCCCCCTATTTTCGACGAACCAGAGTCGAGATTAAATTTAGCCAAAACTAGATTTATTTTTGACCGGGCTTGAATTGATTTTCGGCTAATAGTGAGGGCTACGATGGCGGTGGCCGGCGGTTGGGGAGTAACTGTTGGATAGATGAAAAAAATGAACTTGTCTGTTTGGGGAAGAGAGCACAAATTAAGGTGAAGGGCAATGTAGTCTTTTACTTGTTTTGAGTAGGTGTATCTACTAATATTGGGGGTGTCAATAACTGAACCCTAATCATTATCATCCCCAATTATTGGGGAGTGTGGACCTGGACTTTTACGTGCGGAGCACAGTTTATAATTTGCACCCCATGTTTAGGAAATACACCTCCACCATACACTAAAGGGTAAAAAAAATTTAATCGAGCAAATGGTGACTTGAACTCATGACTTCACGACATAGATAATAGTACTCTAACCACTAGAGTTATTGCCTACCATACCGAAAATTTCGGCATACAAAATTTTCAAATGGTATCAGTATATACCGCCCATACCAAAATTTTGATTATTATTTCATATCGAATATCGATATACATAATTTTTTAACGAAATACCAAAATTTTCGGTATATCGAAGTATAAATTTTTTAGAATATATGCATACTAGCAAACATGATAGAAATTCACAGTATATTAAAAAATCGACATTTTTCATAATTTTCGGCTCGATTAGTACGGTATACCAAAATTTCATTAATTTTCCCACCCCTAACCATGAATATAAATGAGTGAACTCTAGAAAATGACACAAAAATTGAGAAGGGCATAATTTTATTGTTGTGATCGGTGTTTTCATAACCGAACAAGTGGCCAAACCGGTCTGGGCATCGGTTGTCGGTTCAACCGGTTAAACCGACTGTTCAACAGTCAAAATGATTTATGCATATTTCTTTTATATTTTGTATGTTACATTAAAAAATAAATATTTATTTATAAAAAATTAAAATTATACTAATTTATAACTTATAAGTGTTATATTAAAATAAATACAATAGAGTTTGGAGACCAAAGATGATGGCGTTGTGGATTAATTCCACACAATATGTGACAACAATAAAGAGATTAAATGAAGTTGATGACTTGTAAATGAATATATGAAAGAGAAAATGATATCGGGATAAAGACAATTTTCATTACAAGAGAGATTTAGAAAACAAAAAAAAACAAGAAAAGTAATTTAATAAATAATAAAAAATAATTATACCGGATGAACCATTTTTTAAGAATTAATTCGACCGGTGACATGAGCGGTGTTGGGATTATACTGGAAAGTATGCTTTTACTTTGTATAATCAAAACTGAATTTCTGACTTATTTACTGAAATAAATTGTTTATCACTGATGCTTTAAATATCATCGAATGTTACATATATTTACTGCATAACTGTTCAATAAATAGTACGTGTTACATTTTAGTTAATTTAGTGATACCAGATCACAGAAGATTAAATTAACAGTCTCGTAACCAAAAGTACATCATTCACGACCTAGATGGAAATGAACAATCCATCGTGAAAGGTTGAAGTGTAAGGCTCAGATTGACTTGTCTTGACCAAGAGATTACACTAGTGCATGACTGATGCACTGAATAGGACCTACAGGAGGACAAATTCTTCAGAACTGAACAAGGAAGAGTTAGACCTCAGTGGTTCGTTATTTCTTAATCTTCGTCCCATAAATAGGATCACGTGTGGTTGGTAACTATTGCTTTGACTTATCACGGGTAGAGAATCAACGAGATTCAATACTTTATATCTTGGGCAATATTATTGGTCACATGATATTGCTAAGATTTAATACGGAGAATCGTGTGCAAGTACGCTTGTTCGATTTGCCCCCTTGGGAGGTTCATAAGATTTATCATACCAAATCTTGCAAGTGGAACTAGTTTCCGGTATGGATAATAATGTTGAACCGTTCCTTAACCAAGGACAAAAGATATTAATTAATGGAAAGTTATTTCAGTGGCTTGAATTAATTAATGGGCTAGATAATCTTAAACACGGGAAATAATAACCGGGAGTCATATTGACTGTAATATGGGTTAAGATGGATAGTGCAATATTAATTATGTAGTGAGATTAATTAATATTTATGAGCTTGAATAATATTGTGGCTCAATATTGATAATTCAAGATCCATTGGAAGGTCTAATCTTAATTCTCCTAAAGGCCCCCCAAATAGCCCAACATAAAGTCCAATAACTGAAAAAAGTGTTTAAAAATAAAATAAATTTTGTTGCCTATTTTTCCTTGTTTTTTTCGAAAAATATGAATAAAAAGGGGAGAAAGATTTTCTTTGAATTTTGTTATGGATGTGTTCTTGGAATACAAGATTTTCTCATTAAATTCAAGAAATCTCCCACTTGGTTATTCATATATATGTTTTTCGAAAATTTTGAAATATAAAGGGCAAGAAAGATTTTCTTAATTTTCTTGAAAAGATATTATGGAAGATATGTATTTCTTGGAATACAAGTATATCTCATAAATTCAAGAAGATCCAAATCTTGGAATCTTGATCCTTAAATTTCAAAAATTCCATAACAAGATGAGGTGGGATTTTTTGTGGAATATTTTAATTATGGAGAAAAGAATATATGAGATATATTCAAGATTTCTTGGAGATCAAGAAAAGATTTCCCCACATTGTTTTTTCCCCAAATTTTCGACCACCACCCCATCTATAAATAGGGGATGATTCTTTCATTCCCAGGTACAATTCCATGTGCTGGAAAAATTAGTAAATCCACAAAAGTGGTGCAACAAATTTTATTTTTCCTTTTGTTAATTGTTCGCGAGCATCCTTCCACCGGATTGTCGTGCAAGGACTAGGGAATACTTGGGAAGGCTTTTTGGTGTGTTTTCATCGACGAGTCCATTGTCATTCCAAGAGGTACGTTCACGTAAACTCGTAGTAATTCCGCATGCGTAGGATTTACGTGAACTGTTTATATGCATGATTTGTTGTTGAATTATTATTTGAATTAATATAGGATTAATTCATGCTAGTAATAATTGTTAGAATTAAATTTATATTTAAATATTCATCCCGAATAGATCCGTGCAATTAATTCCCCAACAACTGGTATCAGAGCCTCGGTTTTGGGCTCTGAATTTTAAATTGTAGTTTAATTAGTTTTCATTAAATTTAAAATTGGATAGTAGAATTGCTAGATCTTTTTTGCAGGTATCCAATTGTCATGGAATTTAATGTGTTTATTTATGCATGCATATAAATTGTGGTTTTTAATTCGATTCATTCGAATTCGTTTTGCCTCGTGAGAAAATCCATGAGTAGATTAGGATTTGTTTGATTTGATCAAATGTAATAGACTAGTCTAGATCTAGGTTTATTTATTTTTTGTAAATAAATTGTAACCGGATCAGAAACGGAGGAGGAGATGAAGAATTAAAGGATAGATCCGTAATCCCAAGCGTAGCGTGGCGGCGTCGTCCGGAGGAGGCACACGCTGGATGCCGCACGTGATCTTGTATGCACGAGCATCTGTGCAGGTCGTGGGGCGAGTCGAGGCAGCCGAGGGTCAAACCGCTGCAGCACGGGGCGACGATAGAGCGCGACGACACCGCGGCGCCGACGACGCTACGACGAAGGGCGGCGGGGATGCGCTGGCCGCTGGCTGAAGTTTCATGGGCGAGGGCGAGGCTGGCGAAACGCGTGCCGCTCGCCGAGGTCGCTGAGGCCGACGCGCGCGCGGTTTACCGAGGTCGCCGAAAGTCGATAGGCGATGCGCGCGATGTTAAGTGCACGGACGTTCGCCAAGCCTTGGGGCCGGCCGAACGCGGCGGCGATCCCGGGCGTGAGCTACTACTTAGCGTGGCATTTTGAGACGGAGTTCTTTTCGAGATGATCAAGTGGGAGAAATTCAAGACGGCGTTTCTTCAAAATCAAGCCAAGAAAAATCAAACCATGACAATTGGATAATTTGTGCCCAATATGTTTATTTTTCCTCTTTGCTTGATTTATTGTTGTGATTTCTTGTGCTTTATTTAATTTGTTTAAATGTGTTTGCATGAGAATTGCCCAATGAAAAATCTCACCTTCAAAAAATTACTAAGTATGTTTAAATAATTAATTGACAATTTTATTCCAGATAATAAAATTGAATTAATTTTGACCTCCTTGATTTATTTATTTGTGAATTCTTTTGGAGAAATTCCCCCCACGGGACGGTCAAAAGATAGCTTTCACATGAATAAATTCCAGATGGATGATTGTGGATTATTACTAGTGGTGACGATGATCCTCCCCACGAGGCTCGTTCAAAGTGAAATAATAATTCTGTATTTAATCATGGTTATTACTTAGGTATAAAATTGATATGCATATACTTCCCCGAAGTCCCTGTCAATTTTATATTGATCAAGTGGGAGCTAACTATTAATCTGGATATTAAAGGTTTGTAACTGTTCTTGTTTATAACCTGCTTGAATGTGTTTAAATAATGACCCACCCCACGTGGTTTATTTAAACTGTTTTGAGATGTTGGCTGATGCATGTTCATATATTTTTTGGGATTTTAATATGATGCATGTGATCGAACCTTGTGATATATTTGTGCTTATGCATATTATTATTTATTTCAGTTCATCATGTCGCAACCTTTTAATCCACTTTTCAATATACTTAAAGACAATTTGCTTACTGGTGAAAACTATTTTGATTGGATATACAAACTAAAACCTGTCCTAGCCGCATCACCTTCCAAATGGGTACTTGATACACCAAAACCCGAAAAACCAGCTAAGTACGCCAGAATATGGGATGAGATGTTATATGGTGAATGGGAGCTGGCAAATGAATTGATGAAGGATACAATTCTGACACATCTGTCAGATGCGTTGAAACACCTTCACCAAGAATATGAGTCAGTTGCAGACATCTTACAGAATCTGGAAGCGATGTTCGCACATCAGACCCATATGGCAATCCAAAGTGTGAAGTAAGAAATTGCTGAATTAAAAATGGAAAAAGGGACGACTGCAGCGCAGCACGTTCTTAGGGTTATGGTGCTATTTGAGGAGCTTGAGATCCTCGGCGAAAAATGTGATTTCAAGACTAAGATTGATTTCATTCTCCAATCCTTACCAAAGAGCTATAATCACCACTATCTTGAGTATCTATTGGAAGATCTAGATTTTACAGTGGATGATCTTGTAAATGCTCTCACTTTGGTTGAAAGGGAAAGGGAGCGCGAGGAAAAGAACTTGGGAAAATAAAAATCTTCTTTTCATCCTAGATCAAGTGGTGATAAGGATGATGAAAAGAGAAGAAAGTTGAACCAAGCAGACTCAACATCAAATAAGAGCATGGAATCAAGCATGAGGAAAGTTTTGGAAAGTGGCAGAGTAGAACACTCGAGGTCAGCCTGTTCCAATCCCAAAATAAATGGAAAGAAAGGTAATTCTCACGCACTAGTTGTTGAAACTTGCTTAGCGGCGTATGCCTCCCATTTATGGGTAGTGGATACGGGATCCACTGATCATGTTTGTTTCACTTTACAGGGGTTCAAGCGGACCCGACAACTTAGTGAGAGTGAGATCCTCATCACACTGGGCAATGCTACTAGAGTGGCAGCTGAAGCAGTGGGAGAAGTGCACCTGTCTTTTAAAGATAGGGTTTTAATTTTAAGAGATGTTCTTTACGTTCCGAATTTTAGAAAGAATTTAATTTAAGTTTCTAAACTTTACCTTGATGTATATTCGGTTACTTTTAATAAAGTTGTTACCATTTCTCTTTATGATAAATTTATCTGTCATGGAACGTTGTCGAATAATCTCTATACAATTAACTGTGCACACCACTCACGAAATGCATCCTATAACACATCAATTGTTTTCGAGAAAAGAAAACGTTCATCAGACGTGAACGAGACACTTCTATGGCATCTAAGATTGGGATATATTAATCCAAAGAGGATCCAAAGGTTGGTGAAAGACGGTTCACTGGAGTTTCTCCAAGTTGAACCAATTCCAACCTGCGAATCATGTTTGGAGGGTAAAATGACCAAGAGGGCATTCGGAGCCAAGGGGAATAGAGCCAAAGAAGTGTTAGAAATCGTTCACATAGATGTATGTGGTCCAATGTCAATCAAAGCAAGAGGAGGTTATGAGTATTTCATCACTTTTATTGATGACTACTCAAGGTACGGTTATATTTTCCTTATGAAGCATAAATCTGAGACCTTTGAGAAATTCAAAGAATTTAAGGCTCAAGCAGAGAATCATAGGGAAAAACGTATCAAGTCTCTACGATCCGATCGTGGAGGCGAAAGTACCTCAAATGATGAGTTTTTGAACTACTTGTCTCGATAAAGGGATTGCTTCCCACTTAATCAGCACTTCTAACCCCTCAACAAAACGGGGTTGCAGAAAAAGAAAAAAAACTTTTTGAAATGGTTAGATCTATGATGAGTTATGCGGATCTTCCAAAGTTGTTACGGGGTCATGCCTTGAAACAAAGCAATGCCTACATTCTCAACTTGGTGCCATCCAAATCGGTTCCCAAAACTCCCAAAGAATTGTGGACCGGACGCAAGCCCAGTTTGAGACACATGAAGATTTGGGGGTGTCCGGCCTACGTGTTGGACAAGGAAGCCGAAAAATTGGATCCTCGATCAGAATTAAGGTTGTTTGTAGGATACCCCGAGGGAACAAAAGGGTGTATGTTCTATGGTCCCGAAGATCAAAAGGTGGTAATAAGCACCTACTTTAGATTTTTGGAAGAAGACTATATGAACAAAAGAAGACCCGTAAGTGAGATTACCTTAAATGAGCTAAGAGGGCTAACCTCGATTACTTATTTGTATAAGATGACATACCAAACGACACAATTACACAATCAGAACCTCGTCGTAGTGGGAGGGTTGTGAGACAGCCCGAGAGATTCATGGGGATAGGAGAGTCCTCGGACTTGATTCCCGGACAAGTCGAATCAGACCCATGGACATATGACGAGGCAATCCAAGACAAGGATGCAGTTTCTTGGCAAACAAAGAATGAAAGCGAAATGGGTTCTATGGATCATAACAGAGTGTGGGAGCTAGTCGAACCACTCAATGGGGTCAAACCCATTGGTTGCAAGTGGGTATACAAGAGAAAAAGAGGACCGGACGGGAAGGTGGAAACCTTCAAGGCAAGGCTTGTGGCGAAAGGTTATACTCAGAAAGAAGTGTTGGGAAATTTATAAGTTTTGATGAAAGTTCCAAAATCACATGTAATAGGACCCGGTCGGACACATTAGGTGTGATGTTTTCATTATTTTGCTATAGGAGATCGATTGATAATAATTGTATAGAAAAAATCGATGTAATAGATAGGTCACATATTGAGGGGAACTCAATATGTAAAGGTCGATCTGAAGAATCGAAACAAAGGCGATATCCCATGTAATAACGCTAAACGAACGGAAGATCGATCGAATCGATCTTGTCGATAACTTCAGGAAGTCATGAAGCACAAACCTCTAATACTCGAAGATCGGATGACTTCCGAAGATAAAGACCGGAAGACCTACATCGGCCGAGTCGGCCCGGTTGAAGCTAAGTCAACAGGAAGACTCCATCGAGGTGGATCGATCGAATCGGATCGGCTTGAAGATGAAAAACGATGTTTCATCTTATCATCGTCTGCGATCCGAACAAGATGAATACCAACCTTAGTTGGAGGAACAACACTTGCAAAGCAAGGCTTTCATCCAATAAGGAAGAGACACGTATGAACAGAGGGACTCATGGATTCGATGTTGCTCTCTCAAACGGCTTATAAAACCTTCACCATGCCGTTCCTCAAGCATGTCACATCAAGCTCCGCAACTCTACTTTAACATAGCCGAGATTCAAATTGCTTCTCCAACGGCTCTTTGATCTCAAGGTCTATAAATATGGGATCACACTTCGAGTGAACAACGGAAATGCTTGGACAAACTACATAATCAAGACGCCAAACTATAAATGATTTCCGCATACGAAGAACACAAAGAACTACAAAGCTTATTTTATATTGTATTGTGTTCATCCCATAAGTTCTTAAGAAAATCTTTCCATCTAGCTATCGTGTCGCTTTTACGCAAGGAAAGATTTCATAGTTGAACTCTTAACAATCTTACCCAAACCCCCAGTTAGGATAAGTTGTTTAGCAAGATTCGGTCTAGGGATTCTAAGACTTGATTTACGGATCGGTTGAGTGAGAACTCCTAAAACATCCGTTGGTGTAATGTGTTGGACTAACACACTAATCTAAGTCCACCGGTTAAGCCGGTTAAGTCGGTTAAGTTGGTGCCCTTGTGAAAGGGAAGAGTGGGCGTTCCGGTTTGTCCAACCACTATAAATCTTGTGCCTTTCTTGCTTTGATTAACTGTTCTCACATTGCACAATATTAAAAGCAAGATACATTCTAAGTTAAGATCGAATTTCGATCGATTTCTCACATCGATTAAAAAAGATAAAACTTGGAATCGATTTATACAAACCGGTTTTTTCACGGGTAAAACTTAAACTTCAAAAATCGATAGTTCTTCGAAAGTGATCTGCCCGGGCGTTGAGAAGTTGGTTATCGAACCAGATCGATTCACTTTTTCTGATCGTTATTTGCTCTCACCGATTTGCACGAAAAAAGTTTTAGTCTATTCACCCCTCCCCTCTAGACTTCTACCCTCGCTTTCATCTGCTCCTGGTTGGTTCTTCCGACCCAGGTCATTGTGGTCATCCGAACCCGATCTTGAAAAAACCGTTTTAAAACTCATTCATTTTCCAAAATCACTCAAAGATGGATAACACATCCGGGTATGTATCATGATCTGCCGAAGTTCTCTATTGATGAGTATGCGATTGGGCCATATATGTCCAACCATCTAGGCTCGATCAAGTGGCGTAATGATGGAAGTCATCGAAAGAGGACCCATCATCATTTACTACGACAATCCTGCGCAATGGAGGAGATCCGGACTCTCCCACGGGAAGTCTTGTGCGAAAAAGCCCAAACGATGGACACGAGAAAGAAAGAAAATCGATACTGGACACCATTGCAAGACATATAATCATGAAGACAATGGATAAGGTCACCAAAGAGAAGATTAAGTATCTCAAATCATAAAAGCAATGTGGGATACTCGGCCGAGATCTCGCGAGGGAAATGAATGATAAAAAGACAAATTGCCTCTACAAGTTTAACCGGTGAAGTTCAAAAATCAAGATGCCGCTTTAACGAAACCATCAACGAACTCGATGGAAGAATTACAATGTCTATAAACAAGCTTCGAGAACTTGGTAGAGAGATGACTGATAAAGATATCAACTATAAGATCCTAAGGTCTCTCACCAAGAAGTGGGACATGAAGGTCACGGTAATCAAAGATTGCGAGGACATTTCAAGAATGAAACCTAGTAGCTTGTTCTTGAGTCTTAAAGCTCACGAGTTCGACCTGATTGAAAGAGGTCAAGCTGATGAAGACGAGGCACCTGCTGAAACCTCGACTTCAAAATCTGTTGCTTTCAAGGCAACCAGTAGCAGAACAAAGTCCAATGAACCCATTGGAAATATATTAAGTCGCGGAGAGCGGTCGCGTTACTTACCGGGAAGCTTGAGAAGTCGATATACAACTTGGTAAGTATCAAGATTTTATAAGGACTATCAACATAGCCGAGGATTTGAGACAGAGATCGGTATATAGATCTCCGAAAGAACCAGATCCGATGATCGGAGGGATCACAGATGAAAGGGAAAGAGATAGTCGAAAAGGAAGGAAGAGATAACCAATCGATAGAAGAAACTCACTACTATCGAAAAGGAAATCACGATATCATACATGTAGGAGTGATTCACCGAAGGAAAGGAACGGTGGATCGATATTCAACGCGAGAAGCAATAGCTCGGGCCGCCGGACTGGACGCGAAAGAGAGGGAAGAAAAGAGGAAATCGAAGAGAGCAACGGTTTAGAGACGGAAGAGCCATTTTAGCGATCGTCGAGAATTGACGATTCCTATCTACCCTCCGAGGACTCCGGATATCCTCTGAAGACTTACCTAAGATGAAGATCCGATATTCTCGTCGGACGATAATGAACTGATGGCGGGGAGGACCCGGTTGATACCTCCAAACCCCTTCGTTCGCTTTACACTGCTTATCATTAGCACACCTTTGGAGAGATTGACCTGCTGACTCTACTCAGAGCAATTGCTTGAAGATCTCTCCAATGCGAAGAGAAACTTATGCTATTGTGGAAGCCGAGAATGATAAGTCGAGGATCGAAATAATCACTTCTTCAAGAAAATGTTCTCGAAAAACCTCCGAACTTAGATCACCAAACCGCCGAAAGATAACCGAGAATTCAAAATTCTCGAAGTTAAAGCTTCGATCAGAAAAGCAGATCAAAGATCGATGGAAATTAATTTGCAAAGCATGACTTCAAAATCTTGCAAGCAAAATTCGATGAGCTATTCCGACGCATGAAAGTCCGAAATCCTCCGAGGACAATCTGCGTAGAAAATAGATGTTTTTTCAAATCATCTCAAACCATAAAGACATAAACGCCTATTTTCGAAAGTAAAGATTGATAAGGAGGACTTGGCTATGAGAAACCCTCCACATCCTCAAAAGCCCGATCGATTCATCTCGAAAGGTGTAATCGAATTTAACTTCAAAAAAGATACACCAAAAGCTAAACTTGTATCTAATAGGGGTAAGAGACCAGTTGAAAGCGGTAAAGGCAAGTGCCTAACCGTAAAAGGAAATGTAAATGGACCCCAAATCGGTAAAGCATCGATCGAGGAATCAACGGAAGAACCCAGTTCTTACGAAGAAACCTCAACTCGATCAATGGATCGAATCGAAAAAGACAACCTACAAAAGGGAAGTCTAATCGAGACCCAAATAAGGTCACCGCCTAATAAGCATGCTTCAAACCTACGAAAACCATCTATGCTAAAAAGGATATGAATCTTTTGATGGTAGCGATCGTACCTACCCCCTATAGTCGAAATTTAGAAATACCACTTTTTGAACCACACCGATAAAAAAGAAGACAAACCGAAAAGCTAAATCATAAGTCTTCCAAGTCATCCAAGGTTCACACAAGTAATCATACAAATCGAAAAGCATATGAGGATAAGTATGATTATGTTGACAGTATGGGAGACAAATCAGGGCCTTCGATCCGACCGATCACCATAGAAGTGCTCTGCTTGTATGGATCCCCAAATCCAAACCTAACCCCTCAGGACCCAATCGAAAAGGGTACCTAAAACTATCCGATTGCGGTTCGTGGGTTAACAAAGGAGGTGTGCAAGCAACTATCTGGTACATCGATAGTGGATGTTCAAGGCACATGACTGGAAGCAAACATCTCCTCAGTTCCTACATAGAACGTAAAGGCCCGTGTACTCTTCGGTGATGATAACTTTGGTTATACCAAAGGGTTCTAACCTTAGAGAATGATGATGTACAAATAATCGGAGTCTCGCTTTGTCGAAGGTCTAAAGCACAACCTATTATCGGTTTCACAATTTCTGCGACAAACCATTCGGTGTTGAGTTCTCGATCGATCAATGCACTATCAAGAATCGAAATCACTCAACGATTTTGCTAATCGGGTTCAAGAAAAGGGACGATCTACACACCGATTGGAGAACAGTTGTCCAAGAAATGCATGCGATTGTTAAGAGTTCCAAAAGTAGCGATTGGCTCAGCACAAAAGAATGAGCCATCCCGAACTTTAAAACTCTTAATAAGATAACAAGGATGTCTCTAGTGGAAGGACTCCCGAATGAAGTATTCTCAAAGGATCAGACATGTACTGCGTGTCAGAAGGGAAAACAGGTCAAAGCTTCATTCAAAGGAATTTCGGACCCGGATCCACAGATCTGCCGCAACCGCTTCATATGGATCTGTTTGGACCGTTACACGATCGATCTCAATGGACGAAATACACTCTGTAATCGTGGATGACTACTCCAAGTTTACGGGTTATATTCTTACATAAGAAGAATGAGGCGACAACCAAGATACCCGAAAGCTACTAAGAAGATTACAAAATGAGAAGGGGTGTCAACGTAGTAAAAATCGAATCGGATAAAAGTACGAAATTTACGAACTCCTTTATTCTTGATTTTTTGCTCTAAGTTTGGTATACAAACATGAAACATCACCGCGAGGACGCCACAAAAATGGAGTAAATAAGCGAAGAAAATGTTCAAAGAATTGCCGATCAATGTTAAATGAACATGCGATACCAAACCGTTTTCGATAATCAACACCGCATGCCATACGCAGTAATGTGTCTCCGACTAAGGCTCACTACAAAACACCCTATGAACCGTGGAAGGCGTAAAACCTCGTTTTCTTACTTCCATGTTTTTGGGTGCAAGTGTTCATACACAACAATGGGAAAAAGTCGAATAAGTCCGATGAGGGTATATTTCTGGGGTATTCTCATCTAGCAAAGCCTTCGTGGTCTACAACAAACGAACCCTTGTTGTGGAAGAAAACCCCATGTAGCATGAAGCATCTTCGATCAAGAGAAATCCCAGAACAAAAGCACTGATCTACAAACTCCATTAACGATCAAGGATAAAGGATCGGCAGATCAATTTACATTCCAGATCTAGGTGATTCACCAGATCAATAAGATCTGAGGTCATAAAAAAGCTTCAACGAGATTAAATTGAACCATCCGTTCGGGGGAACTCTGAAGTTCTCACGAACTACATCGCACATGATGATTCCAACATCACCGAGACTTGTTCTTATCAAGTGGACCATAACCTGCACCACTCCCAATCACTAGTAATAAGATTTTATCGGACGATGTTCTCAAAACCGAGGAAATCGAATGAAGGACTTCTTGAGATCCAACTGATCGATAATTGGAGACCCGAATAAAATCAAAAACTAGACATCAGACAGTGAAAGTGCCATGTATCTTCTTTCTTTCTATGAAGGAACCTACTACAATCGAGAAGCTTTACAAGACCCAAAATCGGATTCTAGCCATGCGGGAGAGCCGAAAACTATTCGAGAGAAATGAAGTTTGGGAACTAGTAGATGCACTATGCCATCAAGACGTAATTGGCACGAAATGGATCTTCAAGAACAAGAGAGATGAAAAATGTTATCACCGAAATAAAAGCAAGACTTGTTGCTAAGGGGTATTCACAATCGGAAGGAATTGATTATGATGAGACCTTTGCACCGGTCGCCATTTGAAGCCATTCATTTCGTTTTATTATGCTTCCCACCAGAGGGTTCATCGTGGTATCGATGGATGAAAGAAAAGTGCTTTCTTAAACGGGGGTACTAAGCGGAGGAAGTTTATGTCGAACAACCTCCGTGCTTTGAAAAGGGCAACCAAGTGTATCGTTTAAGAAAAGCTCTTTATGGCTTCAAACAGTTCATGAGCTGGTATGATACACTCTCTCGTTCTTGATTGGGTTCACTAAAGGAACGAAATGTAACCTTATTCGAGAATAGAAGATGGGGAAGATATTCGATGGTTCAGATTTACGTGGACATCATCTTCGGATCTCCAAACAAGAACCTATGTGAAAGATTCAAAAAATTGATGCAAGGGAAATTCGAGATGTCCATGATGGGTCGGATGAATTACTTTCTTGGTCTTCAAGTTAAACAAAGTTCGGAAGGATATTCATCACGCCAACAAAAGTACACTAGAATATTTTTTTGGCTAAGTTTGGAATTCAAAATAGCAAGGAAGCCAAAATTCCTATGATGACCGGATTCAAGATGGATCCATTAGGCCGGGTCGAGTAAAACAAATCGGAAGGAATATAGGGCTCTCATTGGATCTTTATTATACCCGATTGCCAAAGACCGGATATCAATTTTCGCAGAGATGGTGTATGTGCGATTTCGTGCAAATCCAATGGTCACCACCTAGAAAGGTCTTAAGTATCTCAAGGAACAATAAACCTTGGTTTATTCTACCCATCGATGATAATCTAGAGCTTAGTGGGTATTCGATTACGATTATGGAGGTTGCAAGATGTATGTAAAAATCAACCTCGAGAACTTGTCGGCTTCTTAGGAAATGAAACCGATCTCGGGTTTTCAAAAGCGATACATCGATTCTACATCAACAACCAAGGTAATATATGGTGGGATTTGTTCCCAATCGCTCTGCCTGCTCGAGAAATGAGGGATTACAACATTGTAGCTAAAAGAACGCATATATTCTCGCGATGGAATAGTCTTTATTGCAATCACTTAATCCGGTTCTACATACAAGATGCAAGCATGTAGATGTCCACCACTTCAAAGAGATCACGTTGAAAAGAAGAATATCGAATGGAAAAGATTCAAATATCTGTAAATATTCTAACCAAGCCACTAAAATCGATTCGTTTTATCAACAAATCTTGGAGAAATGGCACCAAAATGTTTGATGGAATGCTCTCGAACTAGTTTCCTAGAGACTAACCAGATCGAGAGGAATCGATTGAGTTTGGTATCTTAATCGATCTCAAGAGATCGATAAGCAAAAATCGATCGAATACACGCTTTACCATAAAAACGATTTTTAGTTTATCGATTGAAAGTCTATCGATTTAAAGGAACCGATCGATTCAAGGTTTATCGATTTTGCTTTCTTTTTAATGGATTATCCGATTAAATCAAGTTGGTTATAGTATTTCTTTGTGATTCGCTTTTAGGCGATATTCAACAAGCAAGATTCAGATTAAGAAGCTATCAATCGCATAAGAAAGGAATTACACAACAAAATGAAATAAATGAACTTTTTCATTGATAAACACCCAAAGGTGAGGTTACATTCACAATTACAAGTACAAGAAGACCCGGAGGTCAAGACATAAATGTTAACCAAAATCCTAAACCTAGAACCCTAAACTGCATCCAAACCCAAACCCTAACTCATTAGTTAAATGTTAATGGGGAGAGAGAAAGATTTTATGAAATCGATGTTTTCATTTTACCCCCACTTAACAAAGGGGTGGGGAAGGCTTTTAAGGGTAATCCCGCGTATTATGATGGACTCTCCAAGTGGAGTGAGAGCGGCATTGACGGGATTCATATTCTATACCGTACTAAGTCCGATGGTTCCAAGTTACATCATCCAGATAGACACACAAGGTGCATACGGTTAGGAAAGTGTCTTCTCGGTTGAAATTCCGCCTTTTTCGGAATCGTATGTGAAATCGAAGATGATGAAGAAAACAAATGCAAAGGATGCAAAGGGTTGATTTGAGAAGATGAAACCATATAAAAGGGTGTAAAAGTGTTTTTAGGAAGTCTCACCGAAACAAGGGTTCACCAAGATACATATTTTTTCAAAAAAGGATAAGTATGGTGAATGGGTGATGTTGTGTAAAACATTGGTCCAATTTATAGAGGCAAAGCAAGGATGCAAATGCAATTGTCGGTTCAAGAAGCCTATCCGAAATTTGCATCAAAAGGACAAATGTAGAAATCACGCTGACCGATAATTGGATAAATTTACGGTAGATTGACATATCGAGAAGATTCGCAAATTTTTCGCATGTCAATCACGCCTACTTAGGGAATAGAAGCTACTACTCTAGACTAAGTTTTGGCGGTAACACTTATCCCAAGAATTGGCTTTATCTGAAATCGACGAGGTCAACCAAAATCGATTACTTACAAGATGATCGATGAGAGAGATCTGCTTTGAGTCCTAAACTCCAATAAATCGATATATCACTATAAAACAAATATCGGTTGAAGGGGGAACTTCAACCGATCAAGGCGATAAAAAGGAAATCGACGCGTACACAAGGAAAGATCGGCTAAGCCAAGTTTCTTCAAATCGATCTTTTAAAAGGATCGGTTTAGGAAATTTCTTAAGGCTTAGTTGATTAAGATCAACAAGTGGAATCAACATTGACAAGTAATATTGATCGATAACAACATCACCAACCGAATCTGTTCTCTACTCTTGTTCTTTATTTATTTATCGGATCGTGATCGATTTTATTTGCCTTTTGTATCACTATCCTTGTGACGTACTCTGCAAATCATTTAATGCGGACGCCAGGGTACATGTATTAACCGCTACTTGATCGTGCTTTTAAATCCAAAAGTTTTGCGACGTCGCGTATTCCCAACCCCACGATCAAAACCGCTAACTGGAGCGTATAATCTTTTCAAAACGATTGATCTTCAAAATCTTGTCTTATTGTACCCTCCGTATATATAAGATTCATCAAACCTTACGAGTTTTTTCCGCTTTTACAAACTTGCATTGCACTCATTGAAGAACTTCAAATTTTACTCTTCGTTTCAAAATCTTCTCTGAAAATTTGTATCCCGGTAATATTGTCTTTAAAAGCTTAATGATGAATCTTTCCTTCCGTTAAAAACATTGTTTTTCAAAAAATTGTTTTACTGGTTTCATGCTTCATTGCCTTTTTGTTTTTCCGCAGATGAGATTGATATTGATTATGCAATTTAATTTAATGTGTCTATCTCACCGTAGATGGCCACTCATGGACTTGGAAAGATCATGTGCAATTATCATGAATCGCAACGAAAGATATTTGAGGATAAGTTCGTTCGGTTTGGAACACCGAGGATTCCCAATCCATGGAAGTGGAACAAATTTCAAGAAAGTCCGGATCGAAACATATTGCTCGCTCACTTGCAATCCAAAGGATGCGAAGATGAAATTTCAATTCTTGCGCAATTTGAGTGTGGATACAGAAGAAGCCAGAGAGACGAATGATGTCGTCGGTCAATCGGAGAAGAAATCGGGGACGACAAATGCAAGACATCACTTTTATTTAAAGGGCGAATCTCACTCACCGCACACTCTGAGGATGAAGAGATCGAAAAAGAGCTCTTGAGAGAAATTCGACAAAATTCATCGAATATTTTGTTGTTTGACATACTATCAAGAACGATCATGGGAATCTTTTTTAGCCCGGATGCTTTCACATCACCAAAATGTACAAAGATGATAAAGAATAATTGATGGAGCTCGTAACATCAATTGGCACGGCCTCGAAAAGCCATCTTGCTCCAAGAACACGAAAAAATTTGGAGTCAATGAATCCAGCGTGTCTTTTCGAAAAGAGAATCGGCAATCTCAACAAGGTTGCGATCGTATTGAAAGACAAATTACTTCGAATGGGTCAAGTCCTACAATGCCTTTCCTTCTCATCAACTTATTTATGGGCCACCAACGATGACAAGGAGCCCACTCCAACAAAAAATCAAGAAAGGAAAGAGCAAAAGAAGCGCCTTCATCCACACCGGTTGCTCCAAAAAAAGCGAAAACTTGTGAAGGCCTTTAAAAAAGAAAGCGAAAAGTTTTCTAAGACTAGAAGATGAGTCAAAGAAGAAAAAGCGCCGAAACGATTCGTTACGCAACAAGGAACAGAATCGACAGTTTTCTCAACCCGAGGGCTCGCTAATCGAGGAAGAAGCACAAGCCGAGAATTTTCCTCAACCTCAACCCGATTCACCGCCAGACTAAAGGTCGCAGAGCATGTCTCTCTCCGCTAGTTCACTCCTTACGAACAAACTTCCAGATACAATTTTTTTTTTGAACCAATTTCTTCCGCCCGATTCAAGCACAAACGGAAGCTTCCACATCTCATCCAACCTATGACAGATTATTCATCCAGAAAAGACCATTGGTAGAGATTGATGAGAAGTATCCACAACCGGTCGCCCATCCTACTATAAGAGAAGAAGTCATGGAGATCCTCAAGAGATCTCAGTTAAAAAGCTTCTCGGATCTTATCTTACTTGTTGAACAGATGGGGGTGGTGCGGATGAGTTCGCAGATTTTGACTTCGATATGAGGAAGTCTTTTTTTTTATCGATAAACTGCGGAAAGCTCGATCCACGGGAAGTTGGAACCGCCGGAAGAAGACAAGCGAGAGATCGCTCAAGCTCCAAAAATGACGACCGAAATGATAAATGCAGAGTCTGCCGGGTGAAAGTGGAACCGGTGTCTTTGCGGTTCACGACCAACCACCGGAGGCACAAACAATCGAACTCGATCAAGTGATGGATCAAATTCCTACATCTCAAATCACCATCGATCAACTTCAGAGATCGATCTTGTCTCAAAGATCTCCCGAAAAAGAGATCGGAGGAGTGTTAACCGATCGAGACAAATCGATCTCAAACAAAACGGCAATCGGATCGGGCTTCTCCCAATCCATGTCCACCATAATCACGAGCTTACAAAAATCGACTTGATGACAAGTCTTGGATGAAACTCAATCTTTTTTTCGACGCCATCGAAAAAGGCTCGAAGTTATCGTAAGAGAAATTTGACAAAATGATTTGACACTCTCTCGCAACAATGGAATCGCCAAGAAAGAATCGATTGCAATCGTCCCGAATCCGATAAATCAATCTTCGTGTTTATCTGCTAATGATCTAAATCGGGCATTGTCGATCAACTTTGGGTCTCTCACTTCCCACTCAATCGCTTTTGATCAAACCAAAAAGGGGGAAGGATCTCGAAAACCAACCGACACATCGATGACAAGGCCCATGGACAAAGCTCAATTGAAAGAAAGGTCACTGCGGGTGTTCAAAATCTGGACCCGATTATCGCATCAGAAAGCCACCGTAAGATCTGTTTCAACATCTGGTGATAAGGAGCTAGTCAAAATTGTCCAAAGAGCGAATGGTATCAAGAAGAAAGAAGGACGTAAAAAAGCACAAGCGTAAGGGTTGAAACAAGTTCAAATCAAGGGCTAAGAAAGGATTAATCGAAAATCACCCTCTTTGCGACAAAGAGTTGACGATTATTATACATAAACATCCGCACGCCAAGAGGTTTGAGGAATGGAATAAGATCGTAAGTGAATGGCTTCTTGATGCTTTTGTCCTTGATCTTGTTCCAAAAGAAGAATCACCGGATGATGAGTTCCTCAACCAGTTACGTAATAAATTTCCGGACTTTCAAGTATTCGGAAAATGAAGCCAAGCTTATAAATGTAAAGATATCTCGCCAAGAGTATGATCTGTTAACATACTCAAAAAGAAGGCGGATGGCTCATTTGATGACCGGCATTTGAGAGATTCTACTTTGACATCTTGAGCAAATCACGATAATCGATCAAGAGCGGTATAACCGATGTCAAATGGAAACTCTATCGATTTTCAACATTCCACAAGACCAAAGAGAAATGCCGAAGGATACAAGCCCAAGGAAAGAAGATTCGTAAGACGCCTAGGATCACCGCTTTTAATTTCAAAACTTTTCCGATGTAACATGTAATCATCATATATAATGAAAAGTTTATTTTTTCGATCCCAAGACAAAATCTCTTTGTCTTCCGATTACTTAACTCTTTAACTGTTCTATACTTATCAACCTGTTTGGTTTCTCAAGTGTTTTGGTTTCATCAAAAGGGGAAATTGTTGGGAAATTTATAAGTTTTGATGAAAGTTCCAAAATCACATGTAATAGGACCCGTCGGAACTGTTAGGTATTCGATGTTTTCATTATTGCTATAGAGATCGATTGATAATAATTGTATAGAAAAACCGATGTAATAGATAGGTCACATATTGAGGGGAACTCAATATGTAAAGGTCGATTCAAGAATCGTAACAAAGCCGATATCCCACGAACGTAACGCTAAACCGTAATCTAAGATCGATCGAATTCTTGTCGATAACTTCGGCGGAAGTCATGAAGCACAAACCTCTAATACTCAAGATCGGATGACTTCCGAAGATAAAGACCGGAAGACCTACATCAACGAGTCGGCCATTTGAAGCTAAGTCAACAGCGCGTAAGACTCCATCATCGATGGATCGATCGATTCGGTGATCGACATCACTCATAAGATGAAAATCGATGTTTCATCTTATCATACGTCTGCGATCCGAACAAGATGAATACCAACCTTAGTTGGAGGAACAACACTTTAAAAGCAAGGCTTTCATCCAATAAGGAAGAGACACGTATGAACAGAGTCGATATCATGGGATTCGATGTTGCTTTCTCAAACGGTATAAAACCTTCACCCATGCCGTGCTGCCTCAAGCATGTCACATCAAGCTCAAAATCACCTAAACATAGCCGAGATTCAAATTGCTCTCCAACGGCTCTTTGATCTCAAGGTCTATAAATATGGGATCACACTTCGTGAGTGAACAACGGAAATGCTTGGACAAACTACATAATCAAGACGCTCAAACTATAATCATTTTCCGCATCAAGAACACAAAGAACTACAAGCTTATTTTATATTGTATTGTGTTCATCCCATAAGTTCTTAGCAAGAAATCTTTCCATCTAGCTATCAGGCTGCTTTTACGCAAGGAAAGATTTCATAGTTGGAACCTTAACAATCTTACCCAAACCCCCAAGTTAGGATAAGTTGTTTAGCAAGATTCGATCTAGGGATTCTAAATCTTGATTTCTCGATCGGTTGAGTGAGAACTCCTAAAACATCCATTGGTGTAATGTGTTGGACTAACACACTAATCTAAGTCCATTCGGTTAAGTCGTTAAGTCGGTTAAGTTGGTGCCCTTTGGAAAGGGAAGAGTGGAACCCGGTTTGTCCAACCACTATAAATCTTGTGTGCCTTTACTGCTTTGATTAACTGTTCTCACATTGCACAATATTAAAGCGCATACATTCTAAGTTAAGATCAGACAGCACCAAGCTTCTGATCAGATCGGACCTGATTTCTCACATCTGATTAAAAAGATAAAACTTGAATCGGTTATACAAACCGGTTTTTCACGGGTAAAACTTAAGCTTCCGCATATCATCAATCGATAGTTAATGAACCGATCGCCTTCCGCGCTCAAGAGTTGGTTATCGCACCCGATCGATTCACTCGCAAGACTCGATCAAAGTATTTGCTCACACTTTGACCGCACGAAAAAGTTTTAGAAGTCTATTCACCCCTCCCCTCTAGACTTCTACCCTCACTTACCCGTTCGGGACCTACAAGAAGGGATCGACTATGAGGAAACTTTTTCGCCCGTAGCAATGCTCAAGTCCATCTGAATTCTCTTGTCGATTGCTGCGCATCTCGACTTTGAAATCTGGCAAATGTATGTCAAGACAGCTTTCCTTAACGAAAGTCTTGATGATGAAATCTATATGCAACAACCCCAAGGCTTCATTGAAAAAGGCCAAGAACACCTAGTTTGTAAGCTCATGAAGTCCATTTACGGACTCAAACAGGCATCCAGAGCTTGGAACCAATGTTTTGATCATGTTATATAGTCTTATGGGTTTGATAAAAATGAGTTCGAAAGTTGTGTGTACGAAAAGTGTGTCAGAACTGCATTGGTATTCTTAGTACTATACGTGAGAGCGACATTCGATCATCGAACGATGTAAAGGTGTTATCGGGCGTAAGGACATGGCTTTCAAAAACAGTTTGATATGAAGGACTTAGGGAAGCCTCCTTGGGATCAAGATCACCGAGATCGCAAAAAATGATGATAGGCTTATCGCAAAAGACATTGTCTTGAAACGATTCAAAGATGCGTGATTCTAAGAAAGGCTTCAGACCTTTTCGACATGGAATCCATCTATCAAGGAAATGTGCCCTAAGACACAAAAAGATAGATGACATGAAAGGCATTCCATATGCTTTTGCAATGTTGTGTATGAGATCGGATATCCGCTTTCGTTGGCATGGTGGCAAGATATCAAAGTAACCCAGGGAAAGAACATTGAATGGCGAGTTAAAAAACATTCTCAAGTATCCAAAAGAACTCGAGATAGAATGTTAATTTATCACCGATATAGTCTAATTCCCATCGGTTCAAACTCGCATTTCCAATCGACTTAGATTCCGTAAAAATCTACCTCCCAGTGTGTGTTTTGCATGGGGAGGAACCATGACATGGAGAAGCAGCGTTAAGCGAAATGCATCGCAGATTCTACCATGGAAGCCGAATATGTAGGCTAACTGCAGGCAAAAAAAGAAGCGGTTTGGCTCAAGAATTTCCTAGTGGACTTGGGCGTGGTTCTTAATTGCCCAAAGACAATCATCCAATGCTTATTGCAAATTCAAGGAACCAAGAGCCCACAAGTCCAAGAAACACATTGAAAGAAATACCATCTTATACGAAAATCGTTAAGAGAGGAGATATAAAGGTGGCAAAGATAGCGTCGAAAGACAACCTATCCATTCACAAAGGGTCTGCGCCTCGTAATACATTCGAGAGACATGTGGAAGGAATGGGTGTCAAGACCGTTGTCAACTTTGAGTATAAGTGGGAGAAATTATTAGGTTCGTGTAGGTGACATTAGATGTCACGACAGAACTACACGAGACATGTTGTAGTATACTTAAAAGCGCACTTTGGGTATAAGTGGGAAATTGTTGAGATTATATTTTGAAAGTATGTTTTTACTTTGTATAATCAAAACCAATTTTGGACTTATTTATGAAATAAATTGTTTATCAATTTTTTAAAAATCATCGAATGTTACATATATTTACCGCATAACTGCTCAATAAATAAGACGTGTTACATTGTAGTTAATTTAGTGATACCGGATCACGTAAGATTAAATTAATGAATCCCTTTGTAACCAAAAAGTACACCATTCACGACCTAGATGGAAATGAACAATCCATCGTGAAAGGTTGAAGTGTAAGGCTCATAATAGCTTGTCTTGACCAAGAGATTACACTAAAGGCATGACCGATGCCGAATAGGACCTGAGGGAGGACAAATTCTTCGAAATCCGAACAAGGAAGAATTAGACCTCGTTAATTCGTTATTTCTTAATCTTCGTCCCTTAAATAGGATCACGTGTGGTTGGTAACTATTGCTTTGACTTATCACGGGTAGAGAATCAACGAGATTCAATACTTTATATCTTGGGCAATATTATTGGTCACATGCTATTGCTAAGATTTAATAAGGAGAATCGTGTGCAAGTACGCTTGTTCGATTTGCCCCCTTGAGAGGTTCATAAGATTTATCATACCAAATCTTGCAAGTGGAACTAGTTTCCGGTATGAATAATAATGTTGAACGGTTCCTTAACCAAGGACAAAAGATATTAATTAATGGAAAGCTATTTCAGTGGCTTGAATTAATTAATGAGCTAGATAATCTTAAACATGGGAAATAATAACCGGGAGCCATATTGACTGTAATATGGGTTAAGATGGATAGTGCAATATTAATTATGTAGTGGGATTAATTAATATTTATGAGCTTGAATAATATTGTGGCTAAATATTGATAATTCAAGATCCATTGGAAGGTCCAATCTTAATTCTCCTAAAGGCCCCCCAAGTAGCCCAACATAAAGTCCGATAACTGAAAAAAGTGTTTAAAAATAAAATAAATTTTGTTGCCTATTTTCCTTGTTTTTTTCGAAAAATATGAATATAAAGGGGAGAAAGATTTTCTTTGAATTTTGTTATGGAATGAAGATATGTGTTCTTGGAATACAAGATTATCTCATTAAATTCAAGAAATCTCCCACTTGGTTATTCATATAGATGTTTTTCGAAAATTTTAAAATATAAAGGGCAAGAAAGATTTTCTTGATTTTCTTGAAAATATATTATGGATGATATGTATTTCTTGGAATACAAGTATATCTCATAAATTCAAGAAGATCCAAATCTTGGAATCTTGATCCTTAAATTTCGAAAATTCCATAACAAGATGAGGTGGAATTTTTTGTGGAATATTTTAATTATGGAGAAAAGAATATATGAAATATATTCAAGATTTCTTGGAGATCAAGAAAAGATTTTCCCACATTATTTTTTCCCCAAATTTTCGACCACCACCCCATCTATAAATAGGGGATGATTCTTTCATTCCCAGGTACAATTTCATGTGCTGGAAAAATTAGTAAATCCACAAAAGTGGTACAACAAAGTTTATTTTTTCTTTTGTTAATTGTTCGCGAGCATCCTTCCACCGGATTGTCGAGCAAGGACTAGGGAATACTTGGGAAGGCTTTTTGGTGTGTTTTCATCGATGAGTCCATTGCCATTCCAAGAGGTACGTTCACGTAAACTCGTAGTAATTCCGCATGCGTAGAATTTACGTGAACTGTTTATATGCATGATTTGTTGTTGAATTATTATTTGAATTAATATAGGATTAATTCATGCTAGTAATAATTGTTAGAATTAAATTTGTATTTAAATATTCATCCCGAATAGATCCGTGCAATTAATTCCCCAACAAGCGGTTCACGGTTCGACCGATTCAACCGGGTGGTTCAATTGGTTTTTGAAAACAGTGATTGTGATACTTTATTTTTTATTTAAGGTTGAGAATGACAGAAGTTAGATGTAAATTGACAAAAAAAAATCGTTTTGTCTTAAATTGTTCATTTTTTAATAATAAATTGATGAGTGGGTCTCCTGCGCACCAGGGTGCACTGTACACTTGGATCCATTTTAAAAAATGGTCGCGCATCTCTACTAATGCTTGTTATGTCAAATGTTTTCTAATAACATCTTGTAGCCCAGTGGTTGAAGTCATTTTCCTCAACCTAATAGGTACTGAGTTCAGCTCCCAAGTAGCAAAAATTCAATATTTTTTTATTTTTTTATTTAATTTGGGGAATATACCTATACATAAACATACTAGTGTTCTGAATTTTTTTTTTTTTGACATAAACGAAATCAAGTGCTGGTAGTGCACCCATCGAGTTGGCTCGTCACAGCAATCGGCGGCTCAACCCAACAATGGGGACTATCGAAGTTATGACTAGTCCTAGCAAGGTTATGTGCCAACAAGTTTGCACTTCGTCGGGTCCAAGTAACTGAAAAGTGTGGGTGTTCCATAATGAGAGCACGACCTTCTTCAATGTAGTTTCCAAAAGTCGAGTCTCCCACATTTGCAGAATTGTACGCGTCCGCCACCCTTTTCGAGTGTGTTTCCACCTCTACTCTCCTTATTCCCAGGTTGATCATCCACTTAATAGCCTCCATGACACCCCTCGCCTCGCCCTCTTCAACCCTCATAATCCCAGTTCGGCAAATCGTTCTACATGCCACGAACTCACCATCTTCATCATGGATTATCATACATGCCCCTGTAGCCAGGCCATCCTCGAAAAACTCGGCATCCACATTGACTTTCATGTATCCCCTTCTCGGTGAGTGCCACTTCCCGCAGCATCGTTCCAGAGGTCTGCTGATCCCGGGGAGGCGCACGTCCTTCCATTCGAGAAGGATCATCCCCGCCGAATGGCAAATATGAAGCGGCGTGTTTCTTTTGTTATTCCACACTAGATCGTTCTGGGCACGCCAGATGGACCAGACTGTCATCATGATTTGCTCCATGGTTTGTGTAGGAACAATGGTAATCAGCAGTAGGAAGAGGTCTGAATGGCTGCCCACTTCAAAGCATAATTTATCAATTACCCCCCAGCAACCAGTTCTCTCCCAGCATTCCTTAGAATGTGTACAGTCGACAAACAAATGCCACAATATCTCCGTCATCTGCGAACAAAATAGGCAAAGTCCGCCCACACCCGGATACCACCGTTGTAATTTTTCTTTAACAGCAAGCCACCCTCGACAGAGCCTCCAGTAGAACACTTTAACTTTCGGTGGAATCTTGAGAGACCACAATTTCTTCCATGGTGTTTCAACTGACTCCCATTCGTCAGAAATCACACGCACAACCAGGTTATAAGCCGATTTGACGGTGTACCGTCCAGCATTAGAGTAATGCCATACCATCGAATCACCCCTTCCTGCCGGCGCCGGAGTGGTCCGAAGTATCCTGTTACTATCTGCTGCATTAAACTCCTCAAGAATCACCTCAACGTCCCACTCTCGGGATAAAAATATCCTTAACTACCATATCTTCAAAAGTGGGAACCGGAGCCGTCGATACAAAGAAAGATTTGTCATCGTCCAACCAAGGTACACCCCATATCCTAACTGAATCTCCTTCACCAACTTTCCACCTAGTGCCTCGACGAACTAAGTCTTTAGCCGTATGGATGCCCTTCCAAGTGTAGCTTGGATTCGCACCTAAATTTGCCCCAAAAAAATCAGAGTGCGGAAAGTATTTTGCCTTTAGGATACGCCCAATTAATGAAGACGAGTCTTTTTGTAGTCGCCATGCAAGTTTACCTAGCAAAGAAATATTTAATAAATGCAAATTCCGGAAGCCCATACCTCCTTCACTCTTGTGTTTACAAAGAGACTCACATTTCTCCCACTTAACCCCTTTTTTAGGATCCGAGCTATGGCCCCACCAAAAGGAATTCATCATTCGATGCAGGTCATCGAGAAGTGTACTCGGTAGAAGGAAGGTACTCATACAGTAGGCCGGAATGGCCTGTGCAGCTGCTTTGAGTAACACCTCTTTTCCCGCCTTGGAGATTTTTTTTCCACGCCATGCTTGTAACTTGCTCCACAAACGTTCACGAAGATATCTAAAGATCTCAACCTTTCCCCGACCAATCAATGACGACAAACCTATATAACATCCCGTGTTCAACGGGTGATGAACCCCCTGAATGCCACGAAGCTCATCTCACAACTCAACATGAACATTGGGGCTGAAAAAAATACTTGACTTATTGTAGTTGATTGCTTGTCCCGAGGCTCGTTCATATAAATCGAGGCTGCCCTTAAGTGCCAAACATTCATCCTCGAGATACTTTTCAAAACAATAGGCAATCATCTGCAAATAGAAGGTGTGAAACTGTCGGAGCCCTCCTGTTCACCCTATTTCCATGTATAACACCCCTCCGGTTTTCTCGGCTAATAATACTAAAAAGACCCTCGGCACAAATGATGAATAAGTAAGGCGAGAGCGGATCCCCCTGTCTCAACCCCCTACCCGGGGAAAGTGGACCCACAACGTTGTCATTTACCAGGAAAGAGTACGAAACTGTACGGGTGCATAAGTTCATCCAGTGCACCCATCTCTCACTGAAGCCCATTCTACGTAACACACACTCAAGGTACCTCCAATCCACCCTGTCATAGGCTTTGCTTATATCGATTTTTAGAGCAACGTCCCCCAGCTTGCCTCGCCGTCGCCCTTTCATTCCATGCAAAGTTTCAAAGGCAATGAGCACGTTATCTTGAATTGACCGACCAGATAGGAATGCCGATTGAGATTCATTAATCAGCCCTGGTAACACTCTCTTCAGTCTATTGCATAAAACTTTCGAAAGGATTTTGCACACTACGTTGCAAAGGGATATAGGACGGAGGTCTTTCACCGTTTGCGGTTGCTCACACTTTGGAATAAGACCATGTTTGTTTCATTCAACTTCTCCGGGAACACTCCTGTTTTTAGCCAATGGGTGCAAGATGTTACCACATCCGTGCCAGTGGATGCCCAAAATTTCTTGTAAAATGTCGGGTTAAACCCATCCGGACCCGGGGCTTTGTCTTTGTGCATTTGAGATATGGCCCTCTTAAACTCGTCTGCTGTGAACTCTTCGGTTAAGAGGTTATTATCTTCAACCGACACCCGACTCTGGATTGCCGAGGTAACCTAATCGATGTCCTGAAGGTTCTCAGAAGGAGTGAACAATTCGGCAAAGTAACAAGAGATGACTGAGTTTAAATCATTTTGATCTGTGACCCATACATTGTTATCGTTAAACAAAACCTTGATTCTGTTAGCTTTCTTCCTCGCCGAAGCCATCTGGTGAAAAAACCGTGTATTAAGGTCCCCACCCACGAGCCAAAACACCTTTGCACGTTGTCTCCAATACTGCTTCCCTTTCTCGAGTAACCGGGCAAGCTCGATTTTTGCTTCCCGGATACGCTGGAATGCTCTTTCTGTGTTTCGTCCTTGCAAACCCTTTATTTCTTCTTCCAAATCTTGCCTATTTCGACGTCCAACACTTGCTATGTGTCTCCCCCAAACATACTAGTGTTAGATAACACAAAAAATGTAACTAGCTAATATAAAAATATATAACTATATAATATAGAAACATGCAATTAGTTAATACTAAATCGTGCAACTAGAAAACGCATAAGCATGCAACTAGCTAATATTAAAGCGTGCAACTAACAGAAGCGTGCGACTACTTATGATAGAAGCGTGCAACTATTTATAATAGAAGCGTGCAACTATTTATAACAGAAGCGTGCAACTACTTATGACAAAAGCATGCAACTACTTATGATAGAAGCATGCAACTACTTATAATAGAAGCGTGCAACTATCTGTTTATATTTATTCATAATTTTTATATATTAGCGTAACTATTTATAACGTCGCCAAGCAACTACTTGTAATGTCAAATTACTTATAATGTAGCTTGCAAACTACTTATAATAGAAGCGTGCAACTATCTATTTATATTTATTCATGATTTTATATATTAGAAGCGTGCAACTATTTATAACAGAAGCGTGCAACTACTTGTAACAGAAGCGTGCAACTACTTATAACAGAAACTTGCAACTACTTATAATAGAAGTGTGCAACTATCTATTTATATTTATTCATGATTTTTATATATTTTAATTATTTTAAAAATTAATCTGTCTCACCACTCAAGAATCTGACTTCCTAGGGTCCATGTGAATTTAGAACATGGAATCATGAACTGATCCCTTACCGTCAATGGTAGTTCTTAAAATTTAGTAATTTACTGAGACTTAATTAGTTTCCACAAAATTATATCATCATCAAAGTCGTCGATTGTCGTGGTCCATGCATTGGGTTTCACGGGGAAGAAGAAGAAAGTCTAGGAGAAGAAGGGGGAGTGTCAATAATTGGGATGATGATTCCAACCAGTGTCGCAGTAAATTTTCAAAGAGGAACAAGAACCCCCAGTCCCTCACACAGATATAACAACATGTCTCTTGCTTTCCTCTCTCTTCCACCCTTCCCTCCATTACCGCCCATATCTTTCTCCTCAAAGCTCAAATCCCCCGCATTCAACCTCCTCCTCAAACCGCCCCTTCACTCCACTTCCACCGCCGTCTCCGCCATCGGCCCCGATGGCAAATACTACCCAACGCCTTCCGACGACGACCCACCCGAAGCGCCGGAGGACTCCATGCACGGCGTCAACAAATTCCAGCAGATCCAGCGCCAAGCACTGCGCGCACGGAAGCTTCAGGAAGAAGAGTACGAGAAGGACCAGCCCATTTTCCTCAAAGCCCTAGAGGAAACCGTGGACACTCCTGCTGCTCTCAGCAACGACGACTCCGGCGACGATCTATTCGGCGAAATTGACAAAGCAATTGCGTTGAAGCGCAAGGAATTTATCAAAAAGGGGTTAATTAAACCCAGCCCGATTAAGAAGCCCGAGGTTGAAGCCGAGGTTGCTGATGAATTGGAGCCTGATGAGGTGGTGGATTTGGATGAGATTAGTGAGCTTCAGGGGCTGACTGAAGTATCTGCTGACGAGGGCGAAGAGGAAAGCGCAGAGCAGTCCGATTTTGAGGTGAGTGATGAATTTTCGAATACGTTTGACCTTGATTTTGATGAATTTGGGAAAACTAAGGCTAGAATTGCTGAACCTAAGTTTAGGATGAGCTTAGCTGAGTTGTTAGATGAGAGTAAAGTGGTTCCTGTATCTGTTTATGGGAACTTAGAGGTGGAAATTAGTGGGGTTTCGCACGATTCTCGTGTTGTTGAGAGTGGTGATTTATTTATATGTTGCGTGGGGACGTATACGGATGGGCATTTGTATTTATCTGAGGCGGATAAGAGGGGTGCGGTAGCTGTTGTGGCTAGTAAGGAGATTGATATAGAGAACACATTGGGGTGTAAAGCGTTGGTCCTTGTAGAGGATACGAATGTGGTTCTTGCTGCTTTAGCGGCTTCGTTTTTTAGGCATCCTTCTAGAAGCATGTCTGTGATTGGTGTCACTGGGACAAATGGGAAGACGGCGACTTCTCATTTGATAAAGAGGATGTATGAGGCGATGGGGTTGAGAACGGGTATGCTGAGTAGTGTGGCTTATTATGTTCATGGGGATAACAAGCTGGAATCAACGAAGACCGAAGAAGAACCAGATGCAGTTTTGATTCAGAAGATGATGGCAAAGATGGTACACAATGGTACAGAAGCTTTGGTAATGGAAGCTTCTTCTCAAGGGTTGGCATCAGGAAGGTGTGATGAGATTGACTTTGATATTGCAGTTTTCACGAATTTGACAACAGAGAAGGAGGATAAGGAAGCTAAGGGTAAGCTATTTTCAAGAATGGTGGACCCCGCTCGCCATCGAAAGATTGTGAACATTGATGATCCAAATGCTACCTTCTTTATCAAACAAGGGGATCCTAATGTGCCTGTTGTGACATTTGCAATGGAAAACAAGAATGCTGATGTTCATCCATTGAAATATGAGTTATCTCTGTTCGAGACTCA